>JARJCX010000428.1:0-81358 GCA_029282285.1 Mycena rebaudengoi | reverse complement strand
GCAGAGGGGTGGCTCGAGGAGAAAGCGGAGTTGGAGGATATGGTGGAGGCGGCTGAGAGAAGAGGTCGAGCGGCGCGCGGCGGAGATGGAGGAGGTCAAGAAGACGTTTGAGCAAGAGAAGACTGCAGAAGTCGACCGCTGGAAAGCAAAGATGGATGGTCTCCGGAAGGAGGTCGAACCCTTTGTGGCCAAACAAGAGCAGGAGGCGCAGAGTTCAAAGAAGAGGGCGGATATTGCGGAAGCTAGAGCCAAGGACGTGGAGAAGCAGTTGACCCAAGCTGTGGAGGAGCGCGACGCCGCCATTGCGAGCGAGCAGAGAAAGCGGATCGCGTCCTCGAAAGCGGCAAGGAGCTCGGAGGAGAACTGAGGGAGGCAAACGAACGGCTGAGCAAGGTTCAAGCAGACCTGCGGAACGCCAACTCTCAGATCGCGGAGCTCGAGGATGCGGTGATACAATCGGAGGCCAGAACAGACGACCTAGAAAAGGAGATAAGGGAAGAAAGAGCCTTGACCAAGGCGGCTGAACAAGCGTTAGCGTCGGAGGAAGAGGATCTCCGTAGGGTGAACGCTTACGTGGCCGAGCTCGAGCAGGACGCTGGACGTGCCGCAGAGCACATTGAAGCTCTCGAACGACAGGCGGCGGCCAACCGGGAGGAAATCGCAGGCTTGAAGGCGACCGAAAACGAAGTGTTAGATGAGGTGGAAAAGCTCGTAATGGATCGCGACAGAATCGCAGCGAGTCGCGACAGAGCTGAGGAACTGACAAGACAGCTGGGAGACGCGATCGAGGCTAACGAGAGGAAGATGTCGGCCGACGATGAAGAGCTTGTGCAACTCAAGAGCAAGGTAGCTTCTCTGGAGCGAGAAAGAGCGCGCCAGCGGGACGCATCGATGTTCTCTCAGGATCCTTCTATGAAAGATCTTGTTCCTGGTCCGACGGAGGCCGAGATGGAGGCCCTGGAAGAGGAACTGGATGCCGCCAACAGAGAAGTCGCTCGTCTAACCACACTACTGGAACAATCTCCAGCTCGTAAAGCAATCGAGAAGGCGAAGGATATGAAGATCGACATGCTTGAGAAGGAGAAGGAGGATTTACTCGAAAGGAACAGGGCCCTGCGGACGACCGTCACTGAGATGGGGACACCCACCAAAGTCATGAACATGAGCGGCATCTCGCCAATTCATCGCCAAGCCTTATCGATGTCTATTAGGGTGCCCCGAACTCCCGGCGGGCCTCTGCGAGACGTGCGCCTGTGCTTTTCAAACCATCTCTCTTGCTAATCGCTTTCCGCTAGATGTCGTGGTTGAACAATACCGTCGGGGATACTACGGTGGAGCCTCTTATTGCTGAAATTCATCGCTTACAGCGCGCGCTGGATATAGCGAATGAAAGCATTGATGACAAAGTGGACCAACTAGGGAATAATGGCCTAGGTGTCGTCGGCTTGACCAAACGGCTCGAAGACGCGCGCGCAAAGATCATTGTCCTGGAGGAAGAAATCGCTCGGTTGTCAAGAAAAGAGCAGCGACGCCTCCATCGATTAGAACGAGCAAGGTGTCAAAAGTGTCTGACCAAAGTCGATCTCCAAAGCGTTATTCGGGCGGATGAGAGGTATGCTTTGCTCTTTGCCTCTACATGCCTCTGACTGTGTGCCGATAGCACGATGAATGCAAACAATGACAGCCTCCCATCTGAACCCCCGACTCCACCCACCAGAACCAGTGAAGCCCTCCGTTCGGACTTGCGTTCTGTCAACTCGCAACTTGCAAAGATGAAGAAAGACTGGGAGCACGAGAGGCAGAAATTGCTCGGCGAAAAAGCGGTCCTACAAGATGCGGCCAATCGCCTGAACGTCCAAGTTCGTACGGCCGAGAACGAAGCGCGGACTGTTGCTGAAACGAAGAAAGCTGGAGAACGTTTGAGACTGGGGGTTGAAGGCGTATGTGCCTGTGCCGTCGTTACTCGAGTGTTTCTGACCACGGGACTGAACAGGAACTGGAGGAGGCTAAACGCGTCATCTCAGATCTGGAAGCTGATCTCAAGGCCGAACGATCTCGTCTGAGAACTTTGTCCACTGAACAGACCCGTGTCCAACGCGACAAGGAAAACGTCTTGCTTCAACTACAGCGAACAGAAATGGTGATTCAATCCCGTGGCATTTCTTTAGCTATTGAATAACTCTTCAGGACATGGAAGACGTCAAACATCAGCTTCTCAGATTCAAGGAGGAAAACCACGAGCTAGAGGCTGAGCTTCGAGGTGCGATAAAGTCTCCAGAATCACTTTATTTCAACTCAATCATGCGACAGCTAACGTCAACGCCGAACAAAAGGCGCGATTACTCGAAGTACGAGTTTCAGAAAACGCCGAAACTGTTGAGCAGCTCCGGCAAGAGCGTTCTCTTCTGGCCAGAGACTACAAGGACCTGCAGCAGCGCTTCTCTGAGATTTCCGAAGTAAACAGCCTTTTATTTACCCACTGTCACGGGCAATTAACCTCGACCCATAGCATGCAAATCGGCTTCGCGCGGAATACGCCACTTCTCAAACAGCGCATGACAACCGCCGCCACGATCTCGACCTTCACCTGGAGGAGATCAACGACCTGCGGCGCGCACTTGACAACCAGGCAGATCAACTACAACGCGCTGAAGCAGAAAAAAATCGAATTGCTGCCGAGAAGAGCGACGTGGCTAGGACAGTCGCCTCCTTGGAGGCAGATCTTCGACGTGTCAGGAGGGATGCGGAAGCATTTGGCCGCGACCTGAAGATGCTGCGATCTGAAAAGGAGAGACTGGAAGCCAAACAGGCGGATGAGGCCATGAAGGCGGAGCGGACGAGGAAACAGGGCCTCGCCCAGATCAGAGTGTTGACCGAGCAGTTGGAAGGTCAACGGGCCAAGACCTTGCGGGCGAAAGAGGACCTCAGAAGCCATGTTTGTGTAATGTGAGAACCATCTCGCATGTTGTGATCATCCTGACCTGGTTTTAGGGATGACCGCCAATTATCAGCGCTGAAACTCCAGCACAACAAGGAGTGCAAGGGCCTGATTGTACAGATTCGATATCTGAAAGCCAAGTTCACTCGGGAGGCATCTCTACGGAATGATCTCTGTTATCAGAAGGAGTATCTACTCGTTCTCTTATCCAGATTCGAGAAAAGGTTGCTCCCTCTTTTTCTCAGCGTTGATTGTCGCTTAAAACATCCACAGCGAACGAAATATCATCTCTTCAAATAGCAAGGATCGGCTTCCCCTGCAACAGCTCCTCCACCTGAGAAGAGACCTCGAACACTCAAAACTGTAGCGATGACATAATTTTCTTGTCCCGAGCGAGGTAAAAATCTTCGCGTGCCTTCGACGCAAACCGCCGCTAACGTGTGTATAGACGTGCCAGCGATGTATGGCGGGAACAAAGCGCCTCAAAGCAAGCGGTCATCGCGGCTTTGGAAGAAGTGCGACGTCGAAGGGTCCCAGCCGCTTCTTAGATTGAGTGGCTCCTCGATTTTGGTGTAGCACTAGTATTTGTATATTTTGTTACATATTATTCGTGTTTTATATTGTAGAATAATCTAAGCCTGAATACTTCAAAGCGGGGGTTTTCGCTTGCTCTTGCTGGAGACGAGGCGCACCGCATCTTTCGAAAATAGATATGATAAAACCACTCCAAATGGTAGTCGTTCCAACCACCCATCTGAGTTACAGTCAGTGAAAAAGAAAGCTCGCAAATTGGAGGAACACTAACTGTAATGCCTGGAGCCCGGATGCCACCCTCCAACGGGATGAGGGGGCTAACGGTGGTGGGCACCCATGAGGACAAGTTGCAGTGCCGTATTACCTAACAGAATGTCGGTCCGCGAAGGAAATGCTTCAGTGCGGTAGCCATACCTTGCTTATTGTTGTTGGACGAACTTCTGCAGACGGTAAGGAAAAGTCCCAGTAGCGAGCAAACGTTTTCTGGAAAACACTGTGAGTGAAAATAAGAACGAAATATAGGGTATGAGAGCTACCGGAGGTGCAAGGGAGGTATATCGGATGTAAAAGGCGGAAAGGCTAAGAAGAGCATCCCGCCCGAGAATAACGACAGTTAAAGGGACTGTGGTCGCGTGAGCAATGATATAATGAAAAATGAAATTTGACTAACGAGGTAGCAATCCTTTCATGGTCAGCGTCACGGCTAGAGTGGTGACCAGTGCTTTGTCCGCCGCAGGATCAAGAATGGTGCCTAGGACAGTTTGCGTATTGAAACGACGTGCCAGATACCCATCCGCCTTTGACAAAAGTGTTTAGAATGGTGCCCAAGAACGCTCAGGGGCGCGAATAGCAGACCAGATCGGTGAGGCCTGCATACAGGAGCAAGGAGGTCGCGAGTGGAAATGGCCTTGCAATATGGACCAACCAAGAATCGGACAAGCAACGATTCTTGAGACGGTGAGAACGTTCGGGAAGGTATAGATATTTTCCTTAGTTGTTGGTTTGCTGGATGGAGTGGTTGGAGAGCCTGGAAAACATAAGGGCGGTCGCGTCGAAAACAGTCTACGGGAGATGCTTTTTAGTTTCAAAGGATGATGTATTGAAGCGGGAGTGGTTAAACTCCTGCAGAGAGTGCCCCGGTGTAGTTGAAGGCTCCGCATACGAACGGACAGAATGGGGGACGGGAAATGCATCTTTGTTGCTACGTGTTGATTCACGATGGTTTCGGAGTTTGAAGCATTTGCTTCAAACCACGTTGCCACCACGAACTTCAAGATGGACGCCACTAATTGCGACTCGTAGGTAGTCGTGAAGCTTAGTCTCTGTTTTCTGGAGGATAATTCAGACTTCATCCTGCGCTCGCAATCCCATTTACTAAAAGTTCGCGGAGGAGAGTGGCAAACAATTACTTGCTGATAACACAGGATCCGGACCTCTGATTCGTTCGCTTCTCTTTTCGAATTCAGGATGCCTCTTGGAATTTGCTGAACCAGTCTTTCTAGCTTTGAGATTCTGCCGTACCTACTTTTATCGGCGTTTCGGCATCCGCCAATCCTCCTCTCACGGCTCTGTGACCTATTGCTACCCCTCTATTCATGGCTTATTAGTCAACGCTGCCCACTTCTTCAGCTGCTGCATTCGAATAACGTCCGGACTGGATTTCACCTCGGGTTAAGTCCTATGAATTTAACGGCAAAAAGATCATCTCCGGCTCGGTTCCCTGCAATATCCTAAGTATCATAAAATATACCTGTATACTCTCCACAGGTTGTATTTCGTCCCTCACGCGTCGTGCACCTTCCCGTTTTTCTTTTCGTCTATTCGGAAATAGGGCGGATTACCTCGTCGCATATCGTTGCACTCCCTCGGTTCCGAAGTGCGTTTTCATGAAAAGGTCCTGTTCCGCACGAGTTCGATGCACGCATCATGGCCATCCCTTGGCTTCCATGGGTGAAAATCAACACGGGCAAGATGTGCGATACGAGCATCAGCATTTTACTTGAAGAAGTCGTATTAGCTCACCTAGAAGGTAGCTCCCAGTGCGGTGCCGACATAAGTTGACTGTTATGTAAGGTTCAACTTCAATAAATGAACACAGGATGCTGCGCCAGACACCCCTCTTAGCTCCTTACTCAATGGGGCCTTGGAATGTTCAATTTGGCGCCAACAAAACATAGTGCTCAACTTTTCAACGTGCCACTAGGGCAGGGGTGACTTTGCGTCGCTGTGGATGAGAGGAAGAGGCTCACTATTAGACTGGAAATATCCTGGAGCGCTTAGAGTTCCGTGTAATCCTCGTAATCAGACAATAATGAGATGCACCTACGGTGCCTCAACATAAAATGATGATACATGTAGTAACTAAACAGCGTTGTTCACATAAGCTTTCCCCAAAGCACTCAGCTGGCCATTGCTATCGAGGAGGTTGTAGTTTGACCCAGTTTCCTTGCGCTGTGGAGCGCTCGTTAAAACACGTAAAAAGCGCACATGCCGACTTACGAAAAAAGCGAACCAAGAGTATGCTTCAATAAAATCCAGAGTATCCATATATGCCTCAGATTGCTTCAGGAAGTCAAGAACGACTGGTCGAAAATTAATATTAGCTGAACGAAAATGCACGATGGCAACCCACCTGCGTCGCTTGTTGAAGTAGAGGCATATTCAGTGATCCAGAGCGGGTACCCAGGGAATTGGCCTAGGAGTCATTTAGTAAAAAAATAACATTTTATTGAGATAGAATACGCACCATGGAAAGACCAGAAGTAATCATAAAAGCTGCCTAGATTATCGCCATACCTAACGAAAATGGTGTCATGCGGCAGCAAAAAGAATTAGTGAGATTCGCACCAGTGAAACGGGATGAAGTCGATAGTGCAGTTCTTGCAAGCAGCAAGAAAGTCAGCTAGCCAGGGCCGCCCGGATGGAGCGTTTGTGACCGCAGGAGCACCCAGCCTGACGCCCAGGTTGTGCAATGGCTGGATGTACTTCATCCATAGAGCGGCGGCTGAATGCAGATTAAGCAGCAGGGAGATAAACCATCGGGAAACCCACCTTCTGCGGCAGGTATATTGGACTGTGACGCGAAGTCTGGCTCATTGAACGCCTGGATACATAGACGTTGAGTAAGAATGAAAAAAAAAAAATTATCAAGGACTTGATACCAGGATTGTTTTTGCCCCTTGGGCAATAACCTTACTGGCAAACGTGTCGACGCCGTCTCTGCCCCAAATCATAGGGATATACTGGAGCTTGGACCCCGTTATGAATGGACGAGGCGCGGTTCCCCAATCATAAACCCAGGTAAGAACGCTCGCGGATTGATTCGCAACAGCAATGTCTGTGGGGCGATCCGCTTCAGCGTAACAGAGACCACGCTTGGGATTCTTTGCCGCAGAAACATTCCATGCGCAGTATAGCAGAGCCGGGACGAGTTGAAGTAAACGCATTGTGAGGAGGCGGCGGGATTCAGGTCGAGGTGTTCAACCAGTATTCAACAGAATCCGATTGAGGCTAATTAGCGAGGATAAGAAGCAGAATAAATTGTGAGCCCAGCTAGGTCCCCTTTCGGAACGCGAGAGATTCCCGTTTCACCCCATGACTACCTAGGACGACTCAACAAAAGAGAAGAAAGGCGAGCAGGAGGCTGAAATTCCGCGTGGAGGACGAGTCGCGTGCCGGAGAGTGTGATGAATGAAGAATCAAGATCGTATACATTCCGCAAAATCATCACAGGATGGGTTACTACCCGGCATTTTACGCCCAGGCCTCGCGGATAGATGTGGATTTTACCGAAGAGAAGAATGTGCGTCGGAGATATCGGGCTCGATACGGGGGCCGGCCGCCAGCGGCCGCCTTGGAGGCTCTGGTGCGGTTCTGCGGACAAACGATTCCCAGTGTGTTGCAGTTCAAGTGACCTCGGGCTGTAGGTAACTCTTGGCAATATCAGCGAGCCAATGCCAACGCCACCACAACTGAATAGCGAGAGAAGCTCCGATCCAGTGACCGGAGGGAGGAGAGTCTAAGAGACTTGCAGTTTCAGTTCGTCGCCGCTGCAATGACGCTAGACGTTCAAGTTGTTTTGGCGGGAATCACATGCCATCAGATCCGTGTGTGAGAGATCGTGACGTCACCAACATCTCCTTTGAAGTTCAAACTCAGGTACGAATCGAGTTTTGTCATTGCCTGCCCTCTGAGGATACCTTACGCGTACCAGCATCAGCATCGTCATGAGGCATTTCCCTCATTCTTTTCCCACCTCATCATGCAACTATATGTACCCGTGGTGATCCTGGTCCAAAAGATACCAACATGACCCGATGGCCTTCTGATCATACCTTCCCCTTTTCGTTTACATCCCTCGAAATCACCCGTTGGAGGCTTGATTGGGTTCTAGACGCGGAAATGGCTTCGTTCTTATCCCTTCGGTCCCGGGATACCATGTCAGCAGACGGCTCTTTCTGCTGAACCAATCCTTGTCCAAATTGGATGCATATAAAGGATGGCTTCCAACTGTAATTTTTTCCCCACCCGAAACGCACTCTTCCGATGCATTTGGCTCCTGCTGTCGTGACTCTTGCCTTGCTCCAGAGCGTACACGCCTGGTTCCGTGTAGGGTGCACGGGACCCCTCGTCCAGGGTTCGTCTTTTCGCTGCTCCTGAGTCCCTACTCAGCTGCTCCCCAGAACGACTCGATCCTATCGTTAACCCGGGCCAAAATCCTTCCAATCATGTCCATGTGAGTATTGAGTTGTTTTCTGCATTAAAAGATGCTGACTATGTGCATAGACCATACACGGGGCCGAAGAGTACGCCCGAACATGTCCGAGCTGTCGGCAGAAATTAATGTTTCACTATATTTTTTCAGACTTTGCACCCAACAGTACCTTCGCCACCTTGAGGGCCTCTTCGTGCACCTCGTGTCTAGTTACTCAGGTATTCATCTATCTTCCTACCATGGAAAATTTGTCGACTCTTTTCCCAGGACCTCTCCAATTATTGTGCGTATCTTTTCAGCCGTTAACGTCTAGCCTCCTTATTGGCCCCAGGGTTCCCCAAGCTCTACTTCCAAGATCCCAAGACTAAGATTTTTGAGCCTGTTGCAAATGGCGGTAAGTATATACCCCACCGTTAGATAGATTGATGGTACTAATCCATCCAGGTCTCCTGGTATATTACCAGAATCGTGGTGATGATGATGTTTCCAACGGTGGCAAGGGTTTGAAAGTACGCTGTTTGATTTCCGCGTATTATGGCGCTCATTCTCTTCACCAGGCCTTCCCCCCGGGGTTCATGATGCTCGCTGGTGATGCTAAGTCGCGTTCCAAGAAGTAGAGCGCATTGTTATCGGATTTTGCTTGATACTTAAGCCCCTATTTCTCAGGTGGGCGGAAGGCCTAGGGACCCAGGCAGAACTGAGAGAACGCGCGGTTAAATGGTCTTGCCTGAGATACACTGTTGGGTTGCCCGGATACGACGGTGGGCATTACATTGCTGCACAACCGTTTTCTTCTCTCATCTTGTTGATAAACAGACTATGGTTTCCCTACGACTGATTGCGAGGTGTGGACAACTCTGCAACGTATATCTCACACTTATACCTTTACAAGGCTGGTCTGAATGCCAGGTTGCACTTCCCCGCCTGCTGGGACGGTGTGGTTTGTGGTTTCCGCTCAAGTCCTTCCCGTGGCTCACCAGGCCTGCTAGAATGTCGACTCGGCGGATCATGTGTCCCACACAGCATACCTGAGTGGAATCGATAACGGCAAGTGCCCCTCGACTCACCCAGTTGCTTTAATGAAGGTGCGTTGTCTTTGTTCCAGCAATGCTAAAATTACTAACATGGCATGGCTAGCTCTTCTACGAGGTGAGCTTACCCCGAAGCGCCCGCAATGACACTCTAGACAAACTCTCGCTAGATCACATGGAACGTCCACGACTTTGCCGGTCGTTGGAATGCCGCTGCTGGCGATAAGTGGCCATTTGTTTACTGTGCGTGCTTGCCTTGACCCCCTTTCCCCGTGTTCTTACCATTTCGTCCAATGCATAGCGAATGGGTAAGACATGCGGACCAGAAAATGCTGTTGCAGAATACTCACGACTCGTAGTGATCCAACCGGCTACTCATGGCATGGAGATTTCCAGAATGGATGGGACACTACGGCGCTCCAGAATTCGATCGACCAATGCAACAATAAAAATGACCAAACCGGCAATGGTGGGCAGATCTAGTCAAGATATTGACCATTGGCATACTAATCTCCGTCTCCAGGCGTCACCGAAGCGTGCAGGTTCCTGACTGTACTCCAGCCCGATGTTGCCGACAAGTGCAAGACAGCGGCGGTGGTGAACGAGGTGATCGATGGAAAGTTGACCAGACTTCCTGGGTAAGTTTTTACTCTGATTTCGTACATTTTAAATATCTGATCGTCCACAGATGCAACCCCCTGCAAACCGGACCGGGAGATGCGACGATCTACTCTGCGGCCACCTGCCCGATCTAAGATGTGGAGTCTGCCTGAGCGCGCCTCTTTGTTCATCAACGACGCATCTGATTTTTCATGTTGTGAATGGATTTGATGTATGAATGGAATTGTTGAATTGTAAAATCGTCTCCCGAAGAAGTTTGGAAATATCTCGATTCAATTGTGGGACACCAAGGCCAATGAGATTTCTCCGAAAATGATGTTTTGGCATGTACATTACAAAAACGAACTACAGCTGTAGGAAATTTGATGAGGTGGATGTTTTCACAATTGATATCGGAATCGAGGGTGAAGGTACCCAAGTTCTTCAACCTGCTGTGCAGTCTTATCATTTAGCCGGTAGTCTCGTTCGCCTCTGCTTCGCTTAGCATTTTCCCACCGAATGTATACCGCCGCTGCAACGGTCAGGACACAGATGGCACTGGTTGTCCCGAGATTGAGGCTGTTGCCTTTGTGGAAGTTCGGGGCATCAGCCGGCAGATATGTCCAGACAGCAATAACAGATCCTAGCGCGCCGAAGCCTTGAAGAAACGTGGTTGAATTTGTGTTTCAACCAAACCTCGTGACACAAAAAAAGACTGACCAGGAATGATGGCGCTTGTCACGGCCCGTATAGTGTCGGGGGCAGCATTGTCTGTCCCCCACGCAAGGAAGAGGGGGCCAACAACACTACCGCCCGCAATTGACAAGAAACACGCGGCATATCTAAAAATTAATAACTATACTGGATGCAAAATTACCACCAACCTCGCGTGCGAGTTCTTTGTGCCGACTAAATTGCAGTAAAGTGAGCTCATGATTCAGAGGAGTGCCGAAAACTTGAGCTCACCAGCAATTGCATACCCGAGAACCATGAGAATGCCGGACGAAAGAATGGGGCCCGCGCGTTGCTTCACCCGAAGCGAAATATACGAATTGACAACTGCCCATATTGCACCCACTACATAAGGTGGGACAGTCCGGAGCTGAGACTCGACGACAGCTGTGTGAGGGGGTTCAATGTGCGAAATACCATCTAATAACACGACCTACTGAAGTGGCCAACTATTACGGGAGTATTCGTCAGTGTGTTGGAAAACTACCAAGGGAATCGATAACGAACGGGTAGCAACCACCGTTGGCATGAAAAGACTCAGTCCTTGAAATGAAATATTGGCCATAATGTAACACAGCAGGCAGACCGTTGTCTATTGAAGCACCGAGTGTTAGAAAGTAAATTTCGCACGCCTGGGCTTCCCTGTACATTTATGTTGAACGACCTCAGAATCAACTTAAGGCTCGTAGGCTCTTTCTTGCCGTAAGTGCGAACAGCCTGATCTGCGTCAATGCGGGCCAGTGCAAGAGCCCGTTCATCCTCGTTTAGCATGCGAGTCCTGGCCGGATCAGTGGGGATTATTATAAAACAGATAAGTCCAATGGCAGTGGTGATTATTCCTGCCACATCGAATCAGCACCAAGGCGCCCCTCGAAGTTGCCTCACCTTCGACGAGAAATATTTTGCGCCAGGATTTGACGGTGCCAATATCTCCAATGTGTAATAGTCCCGAGGCTAGTAGACCTCCAACTTGTGAGGAGAACTAAAAGTTAGTAAACAAAACTAGAAAATAAAATATGCTTACATGCACCAGACAAAGGAGCAGAGATGCCGAAGAAAATACCGATCCGCATCACAAGTTCCGAACGCCGATAGTACTTGGATCGTTAGCTAAAGCTATGAACAGCCACCGAGGACATACGCGAGAAACGATGTATGTCAACCCAGACTATGATTATAATCTGGTCAGAGTTAGTAAAGCAGGTTTCGACAAACTGACCAGCGTCCCGCCTTCTGCCATTCCGAGGAAAACTCTTGTAATAATCAACCCCGTATACGAGGTAATGAAAGCCGTCGAGATGGACACAATACCGAAGCTTGTGACCATTGCAGCTAGCCACATGGACCCGAAGTGCTTCAAGGCCAGATTGGACGGGATGTCTGCGGCGATGTACTTTGGTAGAATATCAACAACCCCTCAGTTATTTCGTTTGGTTGAATGCTCACAAAAATGTAGAACACTGTCAGTGCAATGTTGTAGTCAAATCCGACCATTTTCAGGTCCTTTTCGATTCCTATTGAAATTATCAGTGAGTAAATGCACGCAAAGATTGGAAAATGAAACAACCGGCAATCTTGGCATTTCCAATTGCCGTTCTGGCAAAAATGAATGGGCATTAGCACCAGAAAACATACGTTGTGCAACACTACCGGTCCACGAAGTTTGTAGCATCTTGGAAACGTTACAAAGGTGCACGAAGGTTTAGGAATCCCGCTCACATATCAAGGTGAACAACGGCAAGAGAATCCAATCAAGCTTCCGCACAAGTCTTCTTTCCGCCTCTGAGTCAATCGATATGTCATGATATTGGTTCGACGATCCGTCACGATCAGCCTCCAGACTTTGCTTGATATCGAGCTGCTGCTCTACAGCCTTTTCGGAATCCGAGTTGTGAGTCGACATGGTCGTTGAGAAGAGCCGCCGCCACGCTCGCACGGGAAGCCGGACCTGTTATAATGCGGCCTGCATTAGAGGATACTGTGTCAGTCCGTGGGATGAAAATCGCCTTCTAAGGGGAGGCAGATGACCCTTACGGAAACGGACAGTTGAGTCAGCTTCCAGTTTGGTTCTGTCGCGTAAACCATATTCGCGAGCGCCATGAGTGTTCCTCCATCTTGCTCATGTATACCACCTCCTCAGTGTTTTTGAAATCCCTGGCCGATGCCGGAATAACCCACGCATTCGCGAACTGGGGTTCTGACCATCCCGCTTTGCTTGAAGAGCTGCAACGCCAGCGATCCGAAGATGGGAAAACACTCCTCAAGATCATAACATGCCCGAATGAAATGGTTGCACTGACTGCTGCTCAAGGTTATGCCCAAGTGACAGGAAAACCGGCGGCGGTCATTGTCCATGTCGACGTTGGAACCCAAGCGATGGCTAGTCTCTTTTGCCAGCTGTTTCAGTACCTCTAACTCGTACCTCGTTTACTGAAGGCGGGCGCGATACACAATGTGGATCGAGGTCGAATTCCGGTCCTCATCTATGCTGGGGCTTCACCGTACAGTGGTGGGGGAGAGATGAAAGGCGGCCGAAATGAGTGGATCATGTCGGTTCAGGGTATGAAATACTCATACTACTAGGTCGCTTCCCATCTAAGTCCCATAAACTTTAGATATTCCTGACCAGGCAGCAATTGTGCGACAGTACATGCGCTTCACCTCCGAGATTCCGACCGTCAAAATTGCAGGCGCAGGTCATCCAGAGATCCTTGCAGATGTGCGTACTTTCGCACTGAGACAACAGCAATCTCACGAATTCTCTAGAGCTATGAGCCATCCGAAGGGACCTGTGTATCTCTGGGCCCGACGGGAAGTGATGGAGAGCAAGTGGAGGCATCCGCGCTGAATTCCACCAAGTCATTGAAAAAACTGGCCAGCCATCGAGCCAGCGGCACTGTCGAAAACAGGTATTTTCTCGGTATTTGTGCTTCTCCACGCCTAAATCATCCATAGCTGCCAACACCATCGCCCTTGCTCTACTCGAGGCTCGATCGCCCTTGATTCTCACCGCCCACTCCGGCCGCAATCATAATGCCGTCCAACTTCTCGCGAATCTCTCAACCATGCTCGCCGCTCCAGTTGTAGCCGTCTGCCCTTCGGCTGTCTCTGTTCCATTCTCCCACCCGTATTTTCTTGGCACTACATATCTCAATGGCCGCACGCATACTCATCGACTCGCCCGCGCCGACGTGATACTGGTCTTGGACGCCGATGTCCCTTGGATCCCTGCGGTGCAACCTCCGAGTCAGGATGCGCGCGTCTTCGTAGTTGACTCCGGAGACCCACTGAAAACCATCTCTGCAGTTGGACAGTGGCATGTCGACACGGAGATGATATGCAACGCGGATGTCGTGCTAGCTCTGGAGGGTATCACTGAGGCTGCACTCAATGCAAACCAGAGCACGAGTGGCGACACCAGTTTGATTGAGCAGCGAAAGACCGAGCTAGTGGCTGAGCACGATCAATGGGTCAGCTTGTTGAATGAACTCGAGAACACCTGGGCGCTCGATTTGAAGGACGAGCGGGCTACGCTCCCCAACATCCTCGGCGTTTTGAGGCGGTACAATCGAGCGCCAGACACCATCTCGCAGCTTGCAGAATACATTAGTACTGAACGAGGGCATCACCAACTACGCAGTCGTATGGAACCATATGCGACCGGAGGCAGCTGGAGGCCATATTACGAGCGGTGGGGCGTCCTTGGGCTGGAGTTTGGCTGCAGCAATAGGGGCCAATTTAGCTAGCGCTGAAGGATCTCACGCTACCGGGAGGAGTCCTGAATTGATTGTTGCAATTGTCGGCGATGGCTCCTTTTTGTTTTCTGTCCCCAGCTCCGCTTATTGGATAGCCAGGCGGTATGAGACGGTCAGCATATTTTCCTCTTGTCCTTTTGTTCTATGCTGAAGGGCATTCCAGCCGTTTTTGACAATCGTTCTGAACAATGGAGGCTGGAAGGTTCGCTCATGCTTTTATTACCTGTGCGTTCTCTGAGTCTTTTTAGGCCCCGAGACAATCCATGCTTGGCTGTCATCCCACCGGACACGGTAGCCGCGCATCTGGAGCGGAACTGTCGGTGGGATTTGGACCACATTGTCCTGACTATTCACAGATCGCCGTGGCTGCATCATCTGGATGGGTCTTCGGACAGCGAGTCGGTGGGGACAGCGCAGTCAAAAGTAGACAGGAAGACTTTGAGACCGCGATCGGTGAGGCAGTCCGAGTCGTCTTGGAAGAGCGGAGGTGTGCCGTTGTCGATTGTGTTCTCGAATCGATATGATATTGCAGTCCTGTGTATGTATCACATCCTTTGTACTATAGTTGGCCTGATGCGAATTTTTCGTCAATACTCTGAATTAGTCGTAAAATGACGTTGATCTGTGTGACGGCCATCGGCACATTAAGCTTGCTCCATCCACCGTCCACCATCGAGGCCCACAGGTAGTCGGGTTGGGGTATTATGCTGCGAAGGCGCTGAGCTGGCTAAATGACGATAAGTGAAACAGCGTACCCGATGGTAGGGATGTTCGAATGGCCCAAGGTGCTACTTCCACCGGCACCGTACCACTGCGACGTCACACCGTCGACTGTGTTGGGAGTGACCATGGCCATTCTTAGCGTCTCCGGTGTTCCTTCGAAGGCATTTATATACAACTCGTGCAGCATATTGCTAGCGGCGGACGAGTTACTGCAACGCGTCAATTAGTGGGGCGGACGGTATAATGTGAAGCACACTCACGCCATGGTCCACATTGGCTCGAATCTGCCAGTCGGCTCGTACACCGGCTTCCCCGTCCTGAAGCTGTCCTTCCACTCGATTGCACCAAAGTGCTCGCAGACGATGGCGGCTTTGGCGTTCTGCATGATCGCGGGCCGTTCGGACATCCACGACGACTCATTCAGGTGGTGGCCAGACATGTGGCCCGTCGTGATGACGAAGCTGCTCGAC
Source organism: Mycena rebaudengoi (assembly GCA_029282285.1). Lineage (NCBI taxonomy): Eukaryota > Fungi > Basidiomycota > Agaricomycetes > Agaricales > Mycenaceae > Mycena > Mycena rebaudengoi. Next base: position 65,861 of record JARJCX010000428.1, on the reverse strand, counting down.
GGTCAGTGACACGGCGGAAGAGGATCGGAGGGATTTACTCGATGTTGATGCTGGGACGGTGGACCGCAAAATACTCTGCCATTGTAAGCAGCAGAATGGGGCCATTCTCTTCGATAATGGACGGGCCGTCGCCTTCAAAGCCATATAAGCCACGCTTCATGGAGGGGGATTCAACGCACTGTGCGTATACACGATGATGGTTTCCGGTGCGTTCGCCGTGCCGTCTAGATGGCCAATTACCGTCTGGGTTGAAGCCCAGGAACTCGGCGCGTCAAGAACGACAGTCGCAGCCTGTACTTTGCCGCCGCGCACGAGCCGCCGGATTGTCTCCCCCGTAGAGTTCCCGACGAAGAGGCCCGGCACGTCGTACAAACTGCCATTTCCCGCCGCCCCGTCATTCGGGAGGTACTGCAGCGCGCCGTTTTCATCGCTGGTATGCACCCAGGACGTTACGACTGCCGCAACTCCGAGCTCTTTGATAGCGGTGAAATTCAGCGTTTTGGCTGACTGCCAGTGGGGGTTCGTGAGATTTCCGAGCTGTTCTGGCGTCAGTATGGTCCACTCGATTGCGAAAAAGGCGAACCTCGGGAATCTTCTCTGCAGGTATGTGGCGGGATGTTCTGCTGAACGCTCAGCGGAGAAGAAAAGGGAAGTTTAAGTGAAAGAGCACCCAAGTAGTCCGTACCCAGGCAAAGAGTAGTTTTTCGTCGGGCTGGGATTATCGAAAAAGAGGATGCTGCTGCCTGTCGTAGGAAGACCTTCGAGATTCAAAGAACCAACGTTGGCGGTCTGATTCTGGAACAGTCCGTAGCTTCCAGCGTCGTGTATCGGAGCAGTAACGCCTCGTAACCCAGAGTCCCCGGAGTACGGCCAATATCCGGTCGTGGGAAGGCCCAGGGTGGTGCCATTGGTGAGCTTAAGACTCAGGGACCACCAACGCGGGTCCCACCTGTAGTAAATCGAGATCAGCTCAGGTATTAGAATAAAACAGAGATGAAGGTGCTGGCCTGAACAACGTATAATCCAGGGTCTCCACAGAAAGACCGGCAATGTCCATTGAATCCGCCACTAGCGCCGTGAGGGTATTCTGGTTGTCATTACCAGCTTTTAGGTGCTGCATTAGATATCAGTGATTCCGCCGAATGCAATATCATACTCCAGCGGGGTCCTCGCAAGTTGGTTTGAAAGAGGCGATCGTGGAGGAGTTGCTCGGCGTGCTGATCAAGACGTGGACTTGCCCGGCACGTTGAGACCAAAGAGACGAAGAAAATAGTAGACCACAGCATGCTGCCAGTAGAGGAGATAGAGCGAGCGGTCCTGGGAGTTTACTCCGGAACCACCATTTATACGGCGCGCCCTAGCATAATTTCGAAGTGGGACCAGCTGACACACAAGAAGGAGGCTTTGAAGCTTGAAGTGTGAAGATATCGCATAATCTCTTCCGGAAATAAACTGCGGCTATAAATAGCGGACGCTGGTTTGATCGTCAGTACTTCGGGAAGTTCAGTTTTATTTTACTAGCCTACCCTGTAACAAGCGATATCGTCCCCTTAAAAAAGAGGAAACCGGCACCGTTCTATCCTCTGACTAATAGGCAGTGTTGGAGGAGAGTTCACAAAATTCTGAATATCCAAAGGACTCTACTCCCTGCCTGCCAGTCCCAGACCATAGAAGGCGTCAAGCGTATGATATGACGGAAAGCGTTGTCGACTCTACTCCCTCTAAGTCGCTGGTATTGGCGATATAAATCACACCAAGGGCATCATCGAACACCATCCTACTCGAATTATTGATCTCCACGAGACAGTCTTCCAACCGGTGGTAGACGGCATGCGGGCTGGGATGCGGGACATAACGGACGAGACCGATCTTCTGCCTCTTCGGATTGCGTTCCCTTCGAACGGGCCATCCTCCCTGTCGAGTTCGACGAGCAACACGCAGACACCGGATAATCCAATACATTCCGTTAGGATTCGGGAACTTGAATGCTTATAGACGCACAGCGGTGTGAATTCTAGCCGCGCGGAGCCAGAATCGACCGCGGGCCAAAACAGCACAAAAAATGCGTCCGGTTCGAGCTGCGTGAGGGTGGTGGCATGGAACACACCGTTTTTTGGGGAACACATTTGGCCGGGACGTATGCCGAAGGTCGAGTCTTCGGGGAGCGAGAATGGCAAGTGGGCCACTGTTCCATAGGATTGGGAGTCCCAGGCGTCGACGTGCGCGTAGAACTTTCCTCCGGTTTCGAGGCGGAGGCGGGTGACATACACTGTCCCATTGTGCAACAGGCACGCGGGCGGCAGGTACTCGAATCTGCAGGGTATTTTCCTCCGATGCAGACTGTCGTCCTGGTGTTTGTAATCTAGCAGGACGAGCCCCACATCGGTCACGACGATTGCACACATGTTATGCTCATCCAACCTAATCCGCGATGGATCCGAAAAGTCGAATTTGCCCGCGGAGACTTTCGAATGGATTTTGGATACCGTTACGTCTGCGTAGTTCCGATAGTCGACTAGAATGACTGCGAGTTCAAGTTCGAATTCGTCTACATAACTGATGAAGGCTTGGTTAATATTGTAGTCGTAGGACAACATGGAGCATGGTAATCACCCCTTCTGGTTCACCAACGCGATAAAGCACTGGCCGGGAAGTTGAAAGGGAGTCTTCCCCATACGAACACCTCCGAAGCGAACGTCCAGGACGTCGAAACTGCTCAAACATTTTCCCGAGACGATGTCCCAGCACGCAAGTCTCTGGCGAGTGTAATGCCACGAGCTCGTTACAATCAAATGTGTGCCCGGAATGGGACAGAGCTCGTAATCCAGAGAAATGGTGCCGAGTTCGAATCTCCGTACGGAAACCGGGGCGGGATGGTCTGAGGCCCAGTTTTTCATGAGTTTATATGTGTGAGCAACGATTGTACGAAGATCTTCGAGAGGCAGAGCCGAGATGTTTGCCGCAGCAGATGGTATGGGTTTCCTGTGAAACTTCTCCATCCGCTCCAAGCTTTTGAGCCAGAAGTCTCTTGAAGATAACAAGGAGCAGTAGCTCGTGCATGTCTGCCATCCAAAACAATCGCGGTCTGTACGATGCAGGATCGGAGGCGGACACAAACTCACAGCGAGCAGGTGAACAGAATCTTGAAGATCCAGGAAACAAGTTAGCTCAAGGACGACGTCTAAGGGGATTTCCGCCATGGGTGGTTGAAAGTCAAAAAGGTTGTCATCAGGACGTTGCCGGTTGATCATTCAATCGCGATGAAGTTCTATCTTTAGCATGGCCTCTGAAATCGACTTGGACCGGCAGTGGGTGAGCATGAAAAATCGAGACAGCTAGTACTAGTCATCGATCATCTTCAACCCACCAGCAAGCTAGGATTCGCGGTTTCCATAAATTTAAATATTCTCCTGTTGGCAGTGTGCTAAATAATACAATTTTAATAGCAGTATGAGTAGTAAGCTACCCACGATCTAACAACGTTAATAGACGCTAATCCGGCACCACCTTCAAAGAGCGGATATCCCGAGATAGGGAATCCAAGTCGGGTGCTGGTTTTTCGTTTCCGTTTCCGTCACTCTCATCGTCAGAGCCGTCCGCACGACGATCTCCTTCGTCATAGTTGGCGCGACGATTCTCTTCGTCCGAGTCGGCCCGGTGGTTAGGATTGGAGAACAGTAGGTCTTCGCTGTCGGTGGGGCCACGTTCTAGTTTTCTGTTTAGTGCTGGGGAAGATGTAAGGTCGTGGTGGCGGCATACCTTTCTCCCTCCTTGACTCCTCCCAGCTCTTATCCAGGTCGTCCATGATGCGCTCCTGCATCGCGCTTACTTCCGCCGCCGTATCGCATGTCTTGTATCGCTCCAGGAACATGCTGCGAATATCGATTAATTACACTAGAATCCAAAAAGGGAAGATGCGTGCTGCTCACCGATTAACCTTCCAGAACGACCCGCCCCAGCCGAACCCGCTCAGCAACTTCTCGGCGTACGAGTCGAAGCCCGTGATGTAGAATGCGGCGGCGAGCGCCTCGACGCAGTTTAGGCGCCACGGCTTTCCATAGTTCGTTGGATTGGTCGCCAGGAGGTATGGGACTGCAATAAGTTAAAAAAACCGAAATACGAGGGAAGAGGGAGTGTCAGGGAAAGCACGCACGCAGTCGTTCGTGCGGGCTGGCGATTTTGCCGAACGGGACGTCGTCCAGGCGTGCCCAGGAGCACTCGACGACGGCGAGCCCGCCCTTGAGGATGATCTCGCGGTCGGACGGACTGATGACTTGCTTGCCCTTCGGTCTAAGTAGACGCCATGAGGATAGCGCGAGGCGGGACGGGTGGTACAGACATGATAATGGTAGGGGCGTAGATGGAGGAGGGATGCTCACGAGACAACGATGCCTCTGAAGCGGGAGCCGACTTTGAGCTCCTTGATTAAGCCGAGGCGAGAGAGCTTCTTCCCGGAGCAGCGGCGGGGGTCGCAGTGGTCGAAGTCCTGTTGGTGGATGAAGCTTTGTACTGGCAATACAAGAAAATTACTCACCCACATTGCGACGGGGACTTCGATCGTGACTACTTCCTCTCCGTCTTCCTCTGAGACTGAGCTGAGAAAAAAATGGAGAGAGAACAAGGAAGCAGGACAGACCCTCCTCAGACGCGCCGCCTTCATTTTCCTCGTCGCTAATTTCGTCCACCGCGCTTTCTGGTCGACCATCGATTCCTCCGCCCTGTCGCGAGCTTGTATCCCGTTCTCGTCCCTTGTAATTCATCACGCGAGAACCACCGCGGCCACCCCCGCCCCCACGACCCCGTTTACCTCTGGTTGCCGGAGGCCCGCCTGAGTTTTTCTTGCCCATCGCGGTACGGAGGAAAGAGTGAAAGCGTGATCAGCACCGTGGGAACTCCATTTGTCTGCGTCTGCGTCTTGCTCATGTTCCCGACTGCCACGCGAAGTCGCTACCAGTTCCGCAGGGCGCTGCAGTCCTTCAAGGCGAACAAGGATTTCTATAAGGGTATGCAGCCTTTTCTTCCCTACCCCTACCCACAATGAAACCTAACTAAAAAAACAGGTAACCGCCAGGCGGCCCTCCCCGGCGGACACCGCACTGGCGCACCCGGTGTACATATCAACCAAAGGCCGGGGTACAAGCTCCTCGAATCGAAGGTCCGCGTGTTCGTCGCGCCGCCGATACAGGATATCATCAATTCGTCGGTGCGTATTTTGAGGTCGCGGAGCGTTTTTGTTGGCTGAAAGACGCTAGTTAAAACCATACGTGGGGCTGCGCGTGCGGGTGCCGCCGTCGCAGCGCAATGGAGTATTCCGCGGGATGCCCAGCAGCGGGCTGACGCCGGAGCACTTTCTTAAGTCGGCGCGGAAGTACAGCTATGAGAAGGTGGTCGCGCAAAACGCGAAGAGAGAAGAAAACACGGTGCAGGAGGAGGCGCCGGTCGGTATATGATACTCGAGTCATTATTAATATCTACAGAATATCCGCTGCCTGAGATGATGGTCTCACTCTGGTCTCACTGTAAACTCAAAAATTACTGGGAAAGGTGGTCCGTCGAGTTTCACAACTTCCGACTTTGATTTGCTGGCTGTTCAACAATGTAGGAGGCTTGCAGTAAATCGATTCGCCAAATGTGGCAAGCTCCTCAGGCCTCAGGCTCCCTTGAACAATGTTGTCCACTTTGGCTTGGATTAATCAGTGTGACTTTCGGGATAGTACAGAGGGCGGCCAGGCGGCTGAGACGAGATCTACCGGAACAGAAACATCCATTAGCACTGACCCGGCCTCGGCTCCACAAGTCGTGTCCCTTGTCGTGTCCACAGCCGCGTCGCGTCGAGTTCATGAACTTACAAACGGAAGAGGTAGGTACATGATCAATTAAATGTTCGAAAATATGTTTTTACGGTCCAACCCACCGACGGCAGCTACTAAACGCCACGAAAATACACAATAAAATACTCAAAGATTTTTAGTGGACGAGGTACGAGTTAGATCTACTAAAGCGTCTGTTCCCTGAGAGACAATAATGTGCGTATCTCTTTCAACTTGAATTCTGGACCCTTTGGACTACACAAAACTAATAGATACCCAGCACTCTCCGTATGCACTCAATGCACCCCACGATCCGTGCTGGCAGTGTTGCAAAACATAGATTATCAGATACGAAGCATCTAAGCGATCCCGCGATCCATCCCACGGTCAACTTACACCGACTTCCGCGACGCGTGCGGCGCGTAGCGCTTTTATCAACCTTTTGGCATCCATCGACGCAAGCTCAGAGTCAAAAGCTCCACCCGCCGTGCCGACCCAGACCGACGTGGCGCCCTAGTAGGCCCTAGTAGGCCCAAGTATGTGATTTCCGACCACTTCTCCAGACGCTTTAGCGGACGAAGCTCGTACCTCGCTTGTTAAACCGTATTATCCGACCACCTTGCTGCGCCGCTAATAGTAAGTAAAGGTCGCCAAGTCCTGTCGGCCGGCACACACACGGTGACATTTGTCGTTCCATTTCACGAACACGGCCCGTAGTCTCGCGCAGATGGGCCACCTTCTCCTAATATACAATGACATTACAGACACTACGCGCAGCGCGAGAAGCTCGCTGCTCTGCCTTGGTAACCCAGATATTCCGGGCTGTTCCGTGCCACGCGCTCGTTACGGATAGGGAAGTACGGACTGAAATGGCCTGAGAATTCAAAACAAGTAAGGCATTTCCACTTTAAGTTCTGGATCGACGATGCTGAACTGAGAGAAGATACACACAAGCAGCAAGCTCCGTTTTCTCCCCATGAACTGAACTTGTTTTTGTCTTGAAGCCCTGAATCTTACTCGGTATGAATCGAGTCTTTGTCGTCGCCTGCGCAGCAACTTCTAACGGTAAATGCCCTAGTTACCGACTAACCATCGTCATGAGGCATTTTCCCTCATTGTTTCCGACTTGCAAGCCCGAGGTGATTCTGTCCTGGTCCAGCATGATCCCCTCTGATCGGCAATGTTACTCCGCTTTTTGTTCCAAATCCGAACTGTTGGGGTTGTAAACCTGCGCTTTTGCTGTGTCACCCATACTAAACTTGTGCCAAACCCATCCAGATATAGCCCCATGCACATTCGCTGCGTATAAAGGATGGCTTCCAACTCGCCTTTTTTTTCTGTCAACCGAAACACATTTATCCGATGCATTTGGCTCCTGCTATCGTGACTCTTGCCTTGCTCCAGAGCGTACACGCCTGGTTCAAAGTGGCATGCACCTCGCCCCTCGTCCAGGGTTTGTACTTTGGCTCCTCCTAAGTCCCTACTCAGGTGCTCCCCAGAACGACTCGATCCTATCGTTAACCCGGGCCAAAATCCGTCCAATCATGTCCATGTGAGTATTGACTTGTTTCTGCACTAAAAGACGCTGACTATGTGCATAGACCGTACACGGGGCGAAGAGTAAGTACGAAAGTCGAAGTGTTGGCAGAAATTGATATATTTTGTCAGACTTTGCACCCAACAGTACCTTCGACACCTTGAGGGCATCTTCATGCACTTCGTGTCTAGTTACTCAGGTATTCATCTATCTTCCTAGCATTGCAAAATTACCGACTTTCTTCCCAGGATCTCTCCAATTATTGTTTGCATCTTTTTCGCCATTACCGCCTAGCATCCTTATTCGTACGGCAGGGTTCCCCAAGCTTTACTTTCAAGATCCCAAGACCAAGATTTTTGAGCCCGTCGGAAATGGCGGTAAGTATATAACCCAGCGTTCGGTCGTTTAACAATATTAATTCCATCCAGGTCTCCTGGTATATTACCAGAATCGTGGTGACGCTGATGTATCCAACGGTGGCAAGGGCTTAAAAGTACGCCGTTTGATATCCACGTAATATGGCGCTCATTCTCTACCAGGCTTTCCCTCCCGGGTTCAAGATGCTCACTGGTAATCCTCGCTCGCGTTCCAAGAAGTACAGCACATTGTTGTCGGACACTGCTTGATACTTAAACCCGAATCCTCAGGTTCGCGGATAACCAAGGCTCCCAGGACGAACTCAGAGAACGCGCGGTTAAATGGTCCTGCCTGAGATACACTGCCGGGTTACCCGGATACGACGGTGGGCATCATGTTGGCTGCCCAGGCATTTCCCCCTCTCATCTTGTTCATAAACAGGTTATGGTTTCCCTACGACTGATTGTGAGGTGTGGACAACTCTGCATCCTATATCTAGCATTTACACCCTCACAAGGCTGGTCTGAATGCCAGGATGCACTTCCCCGCCTGCTGGGACGGTGTGGTTTGTGGTTTCTAATCAAGTTTTACCCGTGGCTCATCAGGCCTTCTTCTAGAATGTCGACTCGGCGGATCACATGGCCCACACAGCGTACCTGGACAGAATCGATAATGGAAGGTGTCCCTCAACTCATCCGGTTGCTTTAATGAAAGTTCGTTGTCTTTGTTTCGGAAATGCTAAATTACTGACATCCCATGCCTAGCTCTTCTTCGAGGTAAGCTTACCCGGACTTCACACTATGACACTCTAGACAAACTCTCGCTAGATCACATGGAACGTCCACGACTTCTCCAGCCGTTGGAATGCTAATGCCGGCGACAAATGGCCGTTCATTTACTGTGCGTGCTTGCCTTGACCGCCTTTCCCCGTGTTCTTACCACTCCGTTCAATGTATAGCCAATGGGTAAGACGTGTGGATGGGAAACGCTGTTGCACAATACTCACGAGTCGTAGTGACCCAACCGGCTACTCATGGCACGGAGATTTCCAGAATGGATGGGAAACTGAGGCGCTCCAGAATTCGATCGACCACTGCGATAACCCTAATGATCAAACCGGCAGTGGCCACACCGAAGCGTGCAAGTTCCTGACTGTGCTCCAGCCTGATGTCGCCGACAAGTGCAAGACGGCGCCGGTGGTCAACGAGGTCATTGATGGGAAGTTGGCCAGACTCCCTGGGTAAGCTTTTACTCTGGTTTTGTACATTTATCTGATTCTCCACAGATGCAACCCCGTGCAAGCTGGACCGGGTGATGCGACGCTCTATAATGCGGCCAACTGCCCGATCTAAGATGTGGCGTCAGGCTGAGTGCGTATCTTCGTGATGTCCTGACCGGAATCACTACGTGGATGGCGAATTCGTACTTAATCTTAACATAGTTATGTGTATCGCACTGCTTGTTCATCCAATTTGTTTATTGGTTCTCTATCCACACTCCAGCATTGTATATCCATATATTTTTCGCGAGGACGGACTCTAGCTATATCTATGTCTGTGGTACGGCACACAGGCTCTTCCTTCCTGCATTTACGTGGCGGTTTCTAATTCCAACTTCGCAAATCGTTCTGATCGCCCTTCTCTCTCTCATCTCGTCGAATCTGAGCCTAGACCGATAGTATATTCTGCCTGAGATTCAGAGGATCTTGATTTTTCTGATTTTTCATTTCATTTCTCTTCTTTGGGAAGGGGGAGGCTGCATGAAACCTGGCGAACCCATCATGACAGAAACTGGCAAACGTTGAGACATGATGATCCGATCAATCCGCTAATAAATTAAATATATCCAGAAATTGCCTATTTAGTCTCCGAGCGGTTGTTTGCTTCTGTTATTCTTATCCGCATCATCAAAGCTTGGCTCTCGCCACAATAGAGCCGCCGTGAGTTAACAACGCAGCGGCCTCTTCAACCATGTTGTGTACGATTACCTATGGATGGGTAAGGCTGCGCAGATTCTCGATTACTTATCCTAGCACTTACTTTCGCCGGTAGTATTTCGTGGATAAGCTGCCAGGAACAAGGTGAGCTGCATGATTCTCGTGTAAAGGTGAGATGGGGCGTACGGCAGCGACACTCCCCATAACCCATCGCGCGCCCATGATTGCCTTTTCTGGGTGTTTTTCCAGCTCATGCTGATGAGGGAGTATGCCCTTGGAAGTGAGCGCCTCGATCTCGTCCCTCCGGTTCGTGTTCCTAAAATTGAAACTCGCATGAACGAGGTTATTCTCTATTTCAGTTGCGCTGAAAATACAGACCAGTCCCTCACATAGGGTGTCACTTTCACCCGCATCGGTCGTCCGCTGAAGATAAGCGTGGTGTCCACGTTTTCCAAGTTCGCACTGAGGAGCTCGGCCTTGTGAGCTTTCGGTGCACTGCTTTCGACCGAAGCCACGAAACGAGTCCCGACCCCTGAGTCGCGTGGTTCAGTATAACATCACGGAGAAAGCACAAAAGCACATACAAACGGCTTGCGCGCCCCACATTAAATTGGCCGCCAACCCCCGTCCATCATAAACTGCCCCTGCGCCGATCACATATATCGGCTTATTGTTCAAGGGCGACTTGTGGTTTTTGACAGCGTCTACACATGCGGGAACAAGGATGCTCGCGGGAACGGTGCCGGTATGTCCACCCGCCTCGCCCGCCTGGGCGCATATGAGGTCGACGCCCGCCGCGAGCGCCTTGGCAACGTGCTTAGGATGTCCGACCATGTTCATTATCTGGTGCGCACGCGGTTAGCCGTCACAATTTAAACTAGCGGCGCAAAGACACGAACGGGAATCCCTGCCTGGTGCAGCCTATCGACCGCCTGCCTGGGGGGGACGCCTATGGCGCACACAAATAACGCGGCCTTCTCTTCGATGATGACCTCGATAAGCTCGGGAAGCTGGCCCTTGGTGTAATCATACTTTTCGCGGCGTTATTAAATATCGGCACGTCTCCTGCACACTCACATTCGTCTTCCGCGCATTCCCCCCGACCTGCGGAATCAACAAGTCCACGCCGAAGGGTAGACTTTTGTCCGTGAGGTCCGCCTTGAGCGCGCGGATCTACGCCGCATAATTTAATATTTATTCTAATAAAATCATGAACGGAAATCGCTCACCAGCTGCCGGAGCGTCTTCGGCGTGTATCCATATCCTCCAACGACGCCTAGGCCGCCTGGGGGTGCGCATTTATAAGTCACCCCTCATAACGTATAATAATCGCCCCCTTACCTGCGTTGCTCACCGCCGCCGCTAGCTCTGGCCCCGCAGCGCCGTCCATCCCCGCCAGCAGCACCGGGTGCTTAATCCCGAAGAGCTCCGTTATGGGAGTCGTTATCACGGCCATGCTGGGTGGAATGGAAGTAGTAGGGCTAGAAGCACGACTAAGGGCGTGATGCTAGCGTACTTTATATGTGTGTACGTCCCCGGATGCCTGTCCGGCAAGAGTGAGTATGGGCCCTATGGGGTGTCGTAGACAGCGCGTCTACCTAAATATTGCCGTCATGTCCGAGAGCTTGTGACAGATGATATGTTCTCCGTGTTCTCCGCGGATCCGCATCAAACCATCTAACACGCGCCAAAACTTATACGCGACAGCCGAACGTCCACTGTATGATATGATTCCACGAATTAAATTAAATGCATAGAAGTACGACTAATAAATATTTTAAACAACAATCAACTGAAAGCTTAAAGCTTCGACTGGGGCACGAGCATCGAGTTTCCGCGCTTCAGCATTACAGCTGCGTCCGAGACCATGTTGTCGACGATAACCTGCAGAGTGTTAGTCCTGCGATATAACGCAGAGGGCTCGGCAGGACGTACTTTAGCTGGCAATACATCGGTAATGAGCTATACGGAAATCACGGTAAGCAATGTCATCTGCACTGAGCGAGCGGCGGGTTCGTACAGAAGAAACGCGGCCCATCAGCCACGGACGGGTCGACGCCGAAATTTCTGGCCGTTTCGCGAGCTCGACTTCATGCGGGAGCTTCCCCTGCGAGGTGAGCTCTTTTATCTCGGCTTGGCGGTTCAGGTTCCTAGTAAGAGATGAATATATATCGCGCAAAGCACAGAAAAAAAACGTACCAGTCCTCGATGTAGTCCGTGCGCCGCACGCGCAGCGGCCGGCCGGTGAAGATGAGCGTGGTCACAGCGTCCTCGAAGCCAGCGCTGACAATGAGCTCCTTGTGCTTCGCCGGCGCGCTTGCCTCCTCGCACGCCACGAAGCGCGTGCCGACCCCTGCCCGGGCGGGTCAGCCGCACGATCAAGCTACGCGCAAAAAAAAGGAATACGCACAGACAGCTTCGGCGCCCCACATGAGGTTCGCCGCGAGCCCCCGCCCGTCGTACACGGCACCGGCGCCGACGACGTACACGGGCTGCCCGTTCAGCGGCGCCTTGTGCCCCTTGACGGCGTCGACGCACGCGGGGATGAGGATGCTCGCGGGGATGTCGCCCGTGTGCCCGCCGCCCTCGCCCGCCTGCGCGCAGATGATGTCCACGCCCGCCTCGAGTGCCTTGGGCACATGCTTCGGGTGCCCGACCATGTTCATGACCTGTCGCAGAGTGTCAGTATTATAATGACGGAGGGATAGAGACAATACGCACGGGGATGCCGGCCGCGTGCAGTTTCTCGACGGCATCCTTGGGCGGTACACCGATGGCGCACACAAAGAGGGAGGTCTTCTCCTCGATGATAACCTCAATGAGCTCCGCGAGCTTGCCTTTGGTGTAGTCGTACTAAAGCCCCACGTCAGCTTTATCAACGGTTGTATATTGCAGACACCAACGTTGGTCTTGCGAGCGCTGCCGCCGACTTGGGGAATCAAGAGATCGACGCCGAAGGGTAGGGATTTGTCAACGAGGCCGTCCTTGACCGCACGGATCTGCACGGACGGTATCAGCGTCGTCCGGGCGCCCAAGGGCGTATGTAACTGACCTGCTGGCGGAGAATCTTGGGTGTGTAGCCCAGACCGCCAATCACACCGAGACCGCCTTGATCACCCCTTAATACGTGCAAGCGGCGCTACCAAAAAGTCCGCTGCTCACCAGCGTTGCTGACGGCCGCAGCGAGCTCAGGCCCAGCTATTTATGTTTACATTAATCCCGTCACTGCGGCCCCACAGAGGTCGTGTGCTCACCTGCGATGTTCATGCCCGCCAGGATGACGGGGTGTTTAATGCCAAAGAGCTTGGTTATGGGGGTGGAGATGACGGACATGGTGGATGTGGGGGAGGAGGGGAGTAAGCGGATATACCTACATCCCGACCCGCCATCTTTTTGTACGCGCTCTCCTGTGATTAGTTTCAGGTGATTGTGAACCGAGTCTCGGTGGGTCCGGGCCTGCGATACCCGGTGGTGCGGAAATCAATTAACAGAGCATGTAATGGAATGTGCGAGGGGTATGACTATGAAATATATGTACAATGCGGTAGCTGTATAGGGAGACTGGAATGCGAGATCGTAGAGGGGTATCCAGATTTTGTATAAGAAAATCCAGAAGAAAAGTGCGAGGTAATAACCCACGCGGCGTGCGCACAGAACAAAATCAAGGTGGCGACTCTGGCGGAGAATCCGCGTCGTTCGGTATGCGTCGGACGTTCTGCATCATCCTTCGCAGCCGTGCCAACTCGGCTGCGAGTTGTCTACAAAGGGAGGTCAGGAGCTAACTTTGCATTCATATCGCGCACAACTCGCCTGGCGGTATTTCCGGCCTCCTCGCTCTCCTTGGCGCTCTTCTCGACCTCCTCCTTCATATGCGCGATTTCGTCCTCCCATCCCTTCTCGAGCGCACGGGAAGCGACCGCGTCCTCCTCGCGCACCCGCTTGATCTCCGCCCTGCCCTCTCCAGCCGCCTGTATTTCCTCCACAAGCAGCCGATACTTCTTGCCGACACTCTCCGCCTCGCCCTTCCACCGCTCCTCCCGCTTCGTCATCTCCGCCCTTAGCCGCTCCATATCGCTCTTCCACGACTCCGCAAGACCCTTGATGCTGTCTCGCAGAGTAACATACTCGCGCTCAGACTTTTGGGACAGCGCCGTCGACTCTGCGAGCGCCGACTCCATCTCGCGGATTGTCTTTTTGGACGTGGACGTCTCGGACTTGAGCTGCGTCCGCAGCGTGCCCGCCTCCGCCTCCGCCTTGCGCGCGCGCTCCAGAACCTGTGTCATGGTGAGTCGTGCGTAGTAGTAGGCTCATGCATATAGAACAAACCTCCTGCAACAGCCGCTCCTTGCGCGCCACCACATTGTTCAGCCCCTCGTTCTCCAGGCGCAGCCGCTCGCGGCCCTCCTTGAGGTCCTCCGTCTGGCGCGTGAGCTGTGCGACGCTGCGCTGTGAGAGGCGCAGCTGCGCCTTGGTGTTCTCGAGTGCGTTGCGCGCGTTGACGACGCCCGTCTGCAGGTCCGCGAGCACCTTAGTCGTGCCTCCTGGCGCGAGCGAGGCGCGGCGGTTGGGCGATGGCGGCGGTTGGAGGGACGAGGGGGACGTGAGCGCCGCCGCGGTGTCTATCGACAGATGCCCGGAAGAGCCCGCGCCAGGACGGTGCGTCGCCGGCTGGCCCTCGTCCGCGAGCGCGCGCGCGTTTCCTGCAAACATTTATTTATTTAGTATTCGGGGTTGTGGCGCAGGGAACGAAAGTGCCTGACCTACGGACGACACGGGGATGCCTGCAGGGCTGTGTCAGCGCAATAAGGCAAAACAAAGCTAGAAGACGTACGACTGAGGGTTCTGGTGGGGCTGGAGCCACGTTTGTAGGAGGATGGGGGCGCGGGGTTGGTGCCGTTGGTGAACGTCATCGGAACGCCTTCGCGGAAGTCTTCTAGCGCAACCGGCTCGCGGCGGGGGAGTGGGAGGTTTGAATCGGGGGCCATGCCGTGGAGGACGTCGTAGCTCGAGCGGCGGTTCATCTTGCTCGGAGACGACTGTACGCCGTTCAACGGGGGTGAGGACATACCGGGGTCCGAGATCTCTGGCGGATACGGCCGTGGTCCGCGGAGCAGGACGTTTTCGAGGGTCTGCAGCTGGGCCTGCTGGTGCCGGATAGTGTGTTTTAGTGTCGACACCTGCGTCCCGCGTTAGCTTCCTTGCACCCAAATGAGCGAGCGAACAAACCTGGTTTCGTACGGCGACTGGCGAGGCAGTGTCTCTAGCTTAGATGATGGTCTCTGATACCTAGAATCGACGCACCAGGGTCGTCAGGAGAGACAGAAGGGCTCGGGGCGCGTCCAAAAGAGCGAGCTGAGCTGCGCGAAGAGGGACGGTCCGAGGCAGATTTTGGGGTTGTCAGCCCTCGTTCGTACGATGGAGAAGTCGAGTATGAAAGGGTCCCACTTGAAGACATTCAGGACAAAAAAAATCTACAGTAATTGGGGGAGCAAGCGGGGTCCAAGGGTGTATGTCAGGTCATCCAAGAACGACGGAGATCGTCAAATGGGTGCCAGAGGCTGAGCCAAGTCACAGTCACACGTCACAGTCGCGTCCTTTTACCAGTCGCGTCCACCGCTGATTACCATCCAATCGCGTCTCTTTTCCACTAATGTCTTGCGGAATCTGCTTGTCGAAACTCAAGGAGCCAGTATCTCTGCCTTGCGGTGGGTTTCAGCCCAGATTCAGTGCCACTGGGTCTAATTTAACTTCCAGGCCATGTCTATTGCACGCAATGCTTGACGGAGCTCGTAGCCGCGAGTCCAGACGAGTTCGTCGCCGCCTGCGCGGAATGTCGTGAACCATTCAGTATAGGTAAGCCACAGCACCCAAAATTGGCTCGATGCCGACTTTTCGCAGTCCGACCAGAGCTCGCGTGCCTCCCCAAGAAATTCCACCAGTACATCCTGCCCAGCATCCGCCGCGTCTACATCGACCTGTCCCGCCAGGACGGCCTGCGCAAAAAGCTCGCCGCGTCCGAGGCACGCGTCCGTGCGCTCGAGCAGGACAAGGAACGCCTTATGGCTGAGTGCGAGCGCCACATCGCCGCGGCGCACGCCCACGGGCGCGGCGAGACCGACGCGCTGCTGCGGGCGAAGGGCCTCGCGCAGGAGCTGGCACTGACCCGCGAGAATGCCGCCGTCGATGCGGAGGCGCTGCACACGCTGAAGGGCAAGTACGACAAGCTGAAGCGGCGTTGTCGTGCGTATATGTGAGTGGTGGTGTCGCGTTTTTATACGTGCTTGACCTTGGTGGCAGGAACAACGACAACGACAAGAGCGTCGAGGAGTTACTCCCCGGGAAGCGGAACAGCTCCGTGGTGGACCTCTCCCTGGACCAAGACCCCGTATCGCCCAAACGGCTGCGCATCATCCGCCCCCTCCCTGGGCGCTCGCGCTGCAGCCTCGGCAGCAGCCACAACAACCCATTCTCACCAAAATACTCGGAAATGGGCGGGCTGGGCTCCCCGTTCCACTGAATCTTCCTCCGGCTTTATTTGTACATCTATACTAAAATCAGGACATATTTACTCAGCTATTCCCCCTTTCAGAAGGCTTCAGGTGGTTCTACAAAGCAAAGGGTTTTTTTTTGGCTCCAGGTTCTCACCTCGTTGGAGATTAAAGACTTGAAGTCAGGACTGCCCGAGCTGGGCAAGTGAGATAGCGGAATATCTTGAGAATTCGGAACAAGAAGGATAAGGCCGAGGCAGGATCAGTAGTGACAAGGAAAACTAGACTACTGCCACGCTCCCCCGCCACTGTCCATGCGGGAAGCACGCTTACTTCCTCGCGTTTTCGATCCTCCGCCTCCTGTTCTCGACGTTCGCGCACGGCGGGGGTCTTAGTCCAAAAGAACATTACGACCTCGTCAGGGTCCATAACCTCTTCTTCATCTCGCTCCGTCACGGTCTCTCTGTTCCTAGCGCCAGACCCAGATCCTCCCGCTTTCCCTGTTTTCCGTTTGCGTATTGAAGCATCCAGTTGCTCCCCAGTCCGCTTAGTTCGAATGGGGCCTGTTGCAGCTGCCACGGGGACGCCTGGCCGAGGCATAGCTGGCAGATTCGAGATACCCAGGTGAGACCTGCTGCCGCCCCACTACTTCACGGCCGCGGCCCCGTAGCTGTAGTGCAAGAGCATAGGTGAAGGCTTCGGGATGCGAGTGTATTTCCTGAACGTTGCATCAGAGTTGCCGGGAAAACGGGGGTAGCAGCGTCGGGGTATCGCTGTCCAGCCATTGAAGGGTCCATCCGGATATTCGACATCGTCATCGAGAGCCCGAGGATGGCAGGCCGGGACATCGTCAACCCCAAGAACAATATTAGGTGTCGAGTCATGATGACATGAGATGTGGTTCCCCAGATACGCAGCGCACCGAACCTTGACGAGAACGACCTGCCTCGATTCAGCCATGATGTGCACATCAATCCCGAGCAGCATCCCGTTTCGTCGGTCATCCACTGTAGTGAGGGTGGACACATATTCATCGGCAGTGGCTGACCGGTTTTTCACAATCAGATCGAACCACTGGCGGAATAGGGTGCTGTTTATAATTCCCAGCACAATTATAAACAGTTTTTAATTTTATGTTTTTAAACAGGGTGTTTATAAACCGGTTTATAAACACTCACTCAAAGTGGCCTGAAAATCGGCTTTTTGCGTCTAAATTTCGTGCTCTGCGCCTCTAAGGAGGTCCCACGTCTCCTATTTACCTCTTCAAGGCGAAATAACGCACTGGAGGAGTCGCAGTGACACCACCTGCCATTCCCAGGATAAGTTAGCCATATTTCTCCAT
Organism: Mycena rebaudengoi; assembly: GCA_029282285.1. Classification (NCBI taxonomy): domain Eukaryota; kingdom Fungi; phylum Basidiomycota; class Agaricomycetes; order Agaricales; family Mycenaceae; genus Mycena; species Mycena rebaudengoi. The sequence continues at coordinate 48,391 of JARJCX010000428.1, read as the reverse complement.
CACTCCTCTCAGTATTTTGGGCCAGAGTCAGAGGAAATTTGGCGGACATACTATTCTGCCAGATTTTGGGTCGATTTCTGTCAAATTTTGAGGCCAGTTGGACCTTTCATTGGCCCGCAGGACACTGCTACAGTGAATTAAAAACCGGGTGGTCTGGCCTGACCAATAAAAAACTGGTTTATAAACACCTGTTTATAAACATGTTTACAAACCGGCATAAAAAACAGCGCCCTACGGAACAGTTAATTGCCTAGATCAGAGGCGATGGACTGCGCCAACTTCGTCACCCTTGTGAAGCTTCGAGATAATGTGTCCCCCGGAAGAATAGTGGCGGTGCATTGGTGAATATGCAGGAGGCGTCTCGGTCTACCAGCGATTCTTTGAAGGAGGGGGCCCGCGCCTGGACGGAGCCGTGGGAGGTAGATATATTACTGGCTTCAGGATCCATCGCATATCGCAGAGCAGCTGTACCAGAGGTCATAGATGCATGCGAAATAGTTTGCGCGTCAGGAGCGTCATATGCGTAGAAGTAGATGCCTTGGTCTTGGAGAAGGGCGGTATTCGCGATGTCTGCACCATCTCGATTCTCGATTGCCAACATGACGGTTCCCAGTATGTCTATGATGCACCATCCGAGGAAACAGAGGTCCTTGATAGGACGAACGGAGTTGGATTGCACGACAGAAATAGAGATTTCTAAGTAGAAGTTGTCGGTTGAATACGATAGGATGAGATGGGCGGCAACAGAGGTGTTGCTAAGAATAGCATTCGATGATGGGAACGGTCGGCCCGACGTCGGCGAGCTTGTTTCTTCCGATTCGGATAAGTCTGACGCAAGCAAATAAAGTGCAAACAACCGCTCGGAGACCAAATAGGCAATTTCTGGATATATTTTATTATCGGATTGATCGGATCATGGTATCTCAGCATGTATAAGTTTGCCAGTTTCTGTCATGATGGGTTCACTAGCCGATGCAGACACGCTGTGCCATACTACAGTCGAGGATGACATACTGTAGATATAACTAGGGCTGTGCGCCGTGCCCGTCGCGCCGGTTCGACGGGTTCCGTGCGACGGGTAACCGACCCGTTCCGTCGGGTCCCAGAAATATTTTTCGACGGGACGGCACGACGGGTGCGTGCAGTTTAAGTCATGAAATGGGAGGTTTATTGGTTCAAAAGCATGGGAATAGCCACGCAAGTTCATTTGAAGTGAGATGAATCATATATTATGGTGGGCGTGGCCAGGAAAACGGTGCTCGAAGTAGGGTTGGCCGGCAATCAACGGCGGCAATCAGCTCGCAAATCACCTTCCTCTGCGCGCATTGGACGCTTTCAACACCTTCAGACCCTAAGCAGACAAGTGCCCAAGCGACTACTAATATCTCCGTTGAGCATTTTCACCCCTACGGCATGAAAAAACTAACAATATCGAGTTGTAGAGCAAGTATTTTCCCGAAGCAATACTCAACAGGTCCCCTCAAGGTCCCCTAACGCTTGTGCGGAGCTGCGAGCGACTACGACAACATCGCAAAAATAAAAATGTTTTCCTATAAGAGGCCGTCGCCTCCCGGCCGTCCGTGACGGCCGTCCGTGACGGCCGTCCCGTCGCCCGTCCCGTTCCGTAGAGAGTCTTTGAACCTCGACGACGGGACGGAGACGGGACGGGTTTGCCCGTCGCCTAACCGTCGAAACGACGGCCGTGCCCGTCGACGGGACGGCGCACAGCCCTAGATATAACTAGAGTCCGTCCTCGTGAAAAATATATGCATATACAATGCTCCTGGAGTGTGGGTAGAAAATTCCAAGGAGCTCATCCTCAGCGCTGGCTTCGAGGACGCTGTGACCACGCTCATTTTCACTGGCCGGCCGCTGCACGTGTGGCGTACGGACCACATCGAGGACTGGTACATTTTTCTCTGTGCTTTGCCCGATATGTATTCATCTTCTATTTATCATCACCAGGAACCTGAAGCGGGGAGCCGAGATAAAAGAGCCCACCGCGCAGGGGAAGCTCCCGCATAAGGTCGAGCTCGCGAAACGGCCAGAAATTTCGGCGTCGACGCGTCCGTGGCTGATGGGCCGCGTTTCTTCTGTACGAACCCACCACTCGCTCACTGCAGACGACATTGCTTACCGTGATTTCCATATAGCTCATTACCGACGTATTGCCAGCTAAGTACGTCTTGCCAAGCCCTCTGCGCTATATCGCAGACTAACATATGATGTGCTCTGCAGGTTATCGTCGACAACATGGTCTCGGACGCGGCCGTGATGCTGAAGCGCGGAAACGCGATGCTCGTGCCCCAGTCGAAGCTTTAAGCTTTCAGTTGGTGGTTGTTTAAAATATTTATTAGTCGGACTTGGTTTACTTCTATGCATTTAATTTAATTCGTGGAATGATATCATACAGTGGACGTTCGGCGGTCTCCATAAAAGCAAGACTGACAGTCCTTTTTCGTGTCGCGTATTAGATGGTTTGATGCGGATCCGCGGAGAACACGGAGAACATATCATCCGTCACAAGCTCGGGCTCGGACATGACGGCAATATTTAGGTAGACGCGCTGTCTACGACACCCCATACAGCCCCATACTCGCTCTTTCCGGACAGGCATCCGGGGACGTACACACATATAAAGTACGCTAGCATCATGCCCGTAGTCGTGCTTCTAGCCCTACTACTTCCATTCCACCCAGCATGGCCGTGATACCGACCCCCATAACGGAGCTCTTCGGGATTAAGCACCCGGTGCTGCTGGCGGGGATGGGCGGCGCTGCGGGGCCGGAGCTGGCGGCGGCGGTGAGCAACGCAGGTAAGGTGGCCATTATCACTTGCTTGCTACGTTATGTGGGGTGACTTATAAATGCGCACCCCCAGGCGGCCTAGGCGTCGTTGGGGGATATGGACACACGCAGAAGACGCTCCGGCAGCTGGTGAGCGATTTGCGTTCATGATTTTATTAGAATGAATATTAAATTCCGCGGCGTAGATCCACGCGCTCAAGGCGGATCTCACGGACAAAAGTCTGCCCTTCGGCGTGGACTTGTTGATTCCGCAGGTCGGGGGGAATGCGCGGAAGACGAATGTGAGTGTGCAGGAGAGCTGTCGATATTTAATAACGCCGCGAAAAGTATGATTACACCAAGGGCCAGCTTCCCGAACTTATCGAGGTCATCATCGAAGAGAAGGCCGCGTTATTTGTGTGCGCAATAGGCGTCCCCCCCAGGCAGGCGGTCGATAGGCTGCACCAGGCCGGTATTCCCGTTCGTGTCTTTCCGCTGCTAGTTTAATTGTGACGGCTAACCGCGTGCGCACCAGATAATGAACATGGTCGGACATCCCAAGCACGTTGCCAAGGCGCTCGCGGCGGGCGTCGACCTCATATGCGCCCAGGCGGGCGAGGCGGGTGGACATACCGGCATCGTTCCCGCGAGCATCCTTATTCCCGCATGTGTGGACGCTGTCAAAAACCACAGGTCGCCGTTGAACAACAAACCGATATATGTGATCGGCGCGGGGGCGGTTTATGATGGACGGGGGTTGGCGGCCAATTTAATGTGGGGCGCGCAAGCCGTTTGTATGTGCTTCCGTGCTTTCTCCATGATGTTATACTGAACCACGCAACTCAGGGGTCGGGACTCGTTTCGTGGCTTCGGTCGAAAGCAGTGCACCGAAAGTTCACAAGGCCGAGCTCCTCAGTGCGAACTTGGAAAACGTGGACACCACGCTCATCTTCAGCGGACGACCGTTGCGGGTGAAAGTGACTCCCTATGTGAGGGACTGGTCTGTATTTTCGCAACTGAAATAGAGAATAACCTCGTTCACGCGAGTTTCAATTTTAGGAACACGAACCGGAGGGACGAGATCGAGGCGCTCACTTCCAAGGGCATACTCCCTCATCAACATGAGCTGGAAAAACACCCAGAAAAGGCAATCATGGGCGCGCGATGGGTTATGGGGAGTGTCGCTGCCGTACGCCTCACCTCACCTTTACACAAAAATCATGCAGCTCACCTTGTTCCCAGCTTATCCACGAAATATTACCGGCGAAAGTAAGTGCTAGGATAGGTAATCGAGAATCTGCGCAGCCTTACCCATCCATAGGTAATCGTACACAACATGGTTGAGGAGGCCGCTGCGTTGTTAACTCACGGCGGCTCTATTGTGGCGAGGGCCAAGCTTTGATGGTGCGGATAAGAATAACAGAAGCAAACAACCGCTCGGAGACTAAATAGGCAATTTCTGGATATATTTAATTTATTAGCGGATTGATCGGATCATCATGTCTCAACGTTTGCCAGTTTCTGTCATGATGGGTTCGCCAGGTTGCATGCAGCCTCCCCCTTCCCAAAGAAGTGAAATGAAATAAAAAATCAGAAAAATCAAGATCCTCTGAATCTCAGGCAGAATATACTATCGGTCTAGGCTCAGATTCGACGAGATGATCCAGACGACAGAGAGAAGGGCGATCAGAACGATTTGCGAAGTTGGAATTGGAAACCGCCATGTAAATGCAGGAAGGAAGAGCCCGTGTGCCGTACCCCAGACATAGATATAGCTAGAGCCCGTCCTCGCGAACAATATATGGATATACAATGCTCTGGTGTATGGATAGAAAACCAATAAACAAATTGGATGAACAAGCAGTGCGATACACATAACTATGTTAAGAATAAGTACGAATTCGCCATCCACGTAGTGTTTCTGGTCAAGGCATCACGAAGAGACACGCTCAGCCTGACGCCACATCTTAGATCGGGCAGTTGGCCGCATTATAGAGCGTCGCATCACCCGGTCCAGTTTGCAGGGGGTTGCATCTGTGGATGATCAGAGAAATGCACAAAACCAGAGCAAAAATTTACCCAGGGAGCCGGGCCAACTTGCCATCAATGACCTCGTTCACCACCGGCGCTGTCTTGCACTGGTCGGCAACATCAGGTTGGAGTACAGTCAGGAACTTGCACGCCTCGGTGATGCCTGGAGACAAAGATTGGTATGTCAAGGGCCAATATCTTGACTAGATCTGCCCACCACTGCCAGTATCATCATTCTTGTTGTCGCAGTGGTCGATCGCATTCTGCAGCGCCTCAGTTTCCCATCCATTTTGGAAATCTCCGTGCCATGAGTAGCCGGTTGGGTCACTACGAGTCGTGAGTATTCTGTAACAGTGTTTTCCAGTCCATACGTCTGACCCATTGGCTATGCATTGAACGGAATGGTAAGAACACGGGGAAAGGCGGTCAAGGCAAGTACGTACAGTAAACGAACGGCCATTTGTCGCCGGCATTAGCATTCCAACGACTGGAGAAGTCGTAGACGTTCCATGTGATCTAGCGAGAGCTTGTCTAGAGTGTCATTGTGTGAAGTCCAGGTAAGCTTACCTCGAAGAAGAGCTAGGCATAGCATGTCAGTAATTTTAGCATTTCCGAAACAAAGACAATGAACCTTCATTAAAGCAACCGGATGAGTTGAGGGACACCTTCCATTATCGATTCTGTCCAGGTATGCTGTGTGGGCCATATGATCCGCCGAGTCGACATTCTAGAAGAAGGCCTGGTGAGCCACGGGTAAAACTTGATTAGAAACCACAAACCACACCGTCCCAGCAGGCGGGGAAGTGCATCCTGGCATTCAGACCAGCCTTGTGAGGGTGTAAATGCTAGATATAAGATGTAGAGTTGTCCACACCTCACAATCGGTCGTAGGGAAACCATAGTCTGTTTATCAACAAGATGAGAGAAGAAAACGGTTGGGCAGCAATGTAATGCCCACCGTCGTATCCGGGCAACCCAACAGTGTATCTCAGGCAAGACCATTTAACTGCGCGTTCTCTGAGTTCGTCCTGGGATCCTTGGTTTTCCGCGAACCTGAGAAGTAGGGGCTTAGGTATCAAGCAGTATCCGATAACAATGGGCTCTACTTCTTGGAACGCGACCGAGGATTACCAGTGAGCATCTTGAACCCCGGGGGAAAGGCCTGGTGGAGAGAATGGGCGCCATATTATGCGGACATCAAACAGCGTACTTTCAAACCCTTGCCACCGTTGGAAACATCATCATCACCACGATTCTGGTAATATACCAGGAGACCTGGATGAGATTAGTACCATCAACCGACCTAACGGTGGGGTATATACTTGCCACCATTTCCGACGGGCTCAAAAAGCTTGGTCTTGGGATCTTGAAAGTAAAGCTTGGAGAACCCTGCCGGACGAATAAGGATGCTAGACGGTAATGGCGAAAAAGATGCAAACAATAATTAGAGAGATCCTGGGAAGATAGTCGGTAATTTTGCCATGCTAGGAAGATAGATGAATACCTGAGTAACTAGACACGAAGTGCATGAAGATGCCCTCAAGGTGTCGAAGGTACTGTTGGGTGCAAAGTCTGACAAAATATATTAATTTCTGCCAACACTTGAACATTCGTGCTTACTCTTCGCCCCGTGTACAGTCTATGCACATAGTCAGCATCTTTGAAAGCAGAAACAAGTCAATACCCACATGGACATGATTGGAAGGGTTTTGGCCCGGGTTAACGATAGGATCGAGCCGTTCTGGGGAGCAGCTGAGTAGGGACTCAGGAGGGGCCAAAAGACAAACCCTGGACGAGGGGCGAAGTGCACCCTACACGGAACCAGGCGTGTACGCTTTGGAGAAAGGCAAGAGTCACGACAGCAGGAACCAAATGCATCGGATAAATGCGTTTCGGTTGAAGGAAAAAGTCAGGTTGTAGCCTTCCTTTATACGTAGCGAATGTGCATGGGGCTAGATTCGGTAGAAAGAGCTAAGTAAGTCTGCTGACATGGTCCCTCGATGCATGTATGAAGGGCGCAGGTTTACAACCCCAAAAGTTCGGATCTGGTTAGGATTTCGAACGAAAAACAGAGCAAGTTGGCAACACTGCCAATCAGAAGATTTCATTCGGATCATGCTGGACGGTCAGGACCCTGGACTTGCAGGACAAGGTGAGAAAACAGTGGGGAAAAATGCCTCATGACGCTGCTCGGTCTGAGTCAGTTGCGCTCGGCGGTCCTACCAGTAAGTGGCTGCTGATATCCTCACAGGGCAGGCGACGGCAAGACTGTAACTTGATTAATACCGAGTAATTCAGGGCTTCAAGACAAACCAGTTCAGTTCATGGAGAGAAAACGGGGCTGGCCGAGCTTGTGTCTGTTCAAGCTTGTACTGTAGTCAGAAGGGAATGCGTGAGGCTAGTACCATCAGTTTTGAAATCTCTCACGCAGTACTTCCGATCCGTTGCCGATCCGTCCTGGAGCGCATCAGACCGGACCGTCCAATGGGACTCAGCTTTCCCCAGTCTCACTGTGTTCCCAGTACTTAGATGAGAGCGCTCGTACATCGAGGAGCGATTCGGCTGCAGAACCTGAACCAAACCTGTGACCTGGATTTCGCCCATACACCGTCGACGGCGGCTTCGTACTGTGCTGCGTGCCGTCAGACACGGTGTCTGCACTAATGTATACGAGGACAAGGCGGCGGGCGCACCGTGCCTGTGAGGATGTTCACGGTGTGTGTGTGTCCGTCCCGGCCGACGGGACTTAGGGACGCCGCAAGGTGGTGGGGAAGTCCGGGGCGGAAAAAGGACGGGACGCGGGCATGGCCGAGCCCGTACGCAAAGGGCCAAAAGGCCACTAAGGGTCTGGGAAGGACGAGAATCAAAGCAACCAGAGCGTGAACCAACGCCGTGTCCTGTCGTGGCTCAGAGTTCATCTGCATTTTCTAAAAAAAAGTGTCTAAAGGGTGATACAGCAAGATGTCCTGTTGATACATAACACTAATATTAATCGCTAGCTTAAGCATCTTCTACGAGCCGCACCACCATAGCGGCCTCTATCGCCCATCAACAGCCTCGTCTAGCAAAGTTTTTTTCCTCGCGTCCGCAAGCGCCAACATCGCCCTTAGACTGGCCTCTAGCACCGGTTTCGTTAATACACTGCGCACGTCGTCAGTCGGGCCGTGGGCGAGGAAGAGGGAACGGGGAAACGTACTGATCAGCCCCAGCGTCAAGATACTCCTTCTGGTCCGTCAAGAGCGCGTTCCCTAAAGGTATATCTAGATCGAGTGTCTTCGATCTGCGTAAAAGAAAAACGGACCTGTTACCCCCACCACAAAATCTGTACGCCCCATTTCCCTCAGCCGCGCCACCATCTTCACCCCCGACAGCTTCGGCATCTGATTATCTGAAAAAAACGCGTCAATAAACAACACCATATCCTCAGTCACCTCCACAACGCACCAAGAAAAACTACCGCAAACCGCTGCTGCTCCTTCTCCCTTCTCCCCACCTCCTCCACCATATCGCACTCCCGATGCTCCCCCTCCGCCGCCGCGGGGGGCGAATGCACCGCCACGATGCGCTGCAGCGCCGCCTCCCCATTCTCCGCCGTCGCAACGCGGCACCCCATCCGCTCCAGCATGCGCGTCATCAGTGCACGCGTCATCGCGTCGTCGTCCACCACCAGCACGCGCAGCCCCTGCTCCACGGGGATCCCGGGCTCACCCACCAGCCCGGACGACGACGACGACAAAGAGGCGAGCCCTGTGGACAGTGAGGACCCAGACCCAGACCCAGAGCCGGACGAGGGCGGCGGCGGTTCGAGCGTGAACGAGCGCGGGTTGGGAAGGGGCACGTACGTCGGGCGCCCGGCGCGCCGTACAGGCCGCACCGTGTCAAGGGCTTCGAGCGGCGGGGGGATGGGCCCGCCCAATGACTCAGGCGGCAAGGGTGGCGGTGGTGTTTCTTCAGCTGTGGGCGGCGCAGACAACGGGTACTCCGTCCCTGTGGAACGGTCCCCCAGCGTCCGCGTCGGCACAAGCGAGTGCGAGTCGTATTTCATGAGCATGAGCTCGACGCGGCCGCCTGCCGCGAAAGAAGTCGTTGTTCGTAAACAATCCAACATCCCTCCGCATAGGAACACGGAAACGCACCTTGATCCATCAGGCCATGCAGCGCGGACGACGAGCGTATCGACGGGGGGGGCGCCTGCGCCGTGATCATCGCAGCCGCATCCACTGCCTCCGTGACGCTGCTCAACGAGCCGGGGGATGACGGCTGTCCCGCGATGTGGTGGAGCGCGGTTGACGCGTGCTCTGTGCTCGGTGGCGTCATTGGCGTGCTCGGCGTCATCGCAGCGCACCCCACGCCCAGTGGCAGCTCGACCCTACACAGACACACACATCAGCATTGCGCTTGGCCGTAAAGAAGAGCGAACGCACCAAAACGTGCTCCCCACCCCAACCTTCGAGCGCAGCCCCAGCCGCCCCCCGCTCAGCTTCACAATCTGCCGCACCAGCGCGAGCCCCAGCCCCGTCCCTTTTCCGCCTAGTCAAAGCAAAATATCCATCAATAACCGGAGGAAGTCAAAAGCAAAACAAACTCACCTTGCTGTCGCCCCTGCTCCGTCTGGTTGAACGCCGCTACACCACCATCAGCATCCACACATATACAAGTCCGTCGCAAGAGAAGTAAATAAACTCACAAAAAAGCTTGCACTCCACCATATCCTTCGGCGGGATCCCCGACCCCGTGTCGGTCACCTCGATCCTTACAACGATGCGCTCCACCGGCGGCGGCACGGTCGACGTCTTGGCAGTGCGGAAAAAGTCGCTACTGTCGTTGTTGTCGGCGCTGGCGTTGTGCATGGACAAGTGTGTCTCGGTCAACGAGCGTCTCGATCCGCCGTCGACCGACTCGCGCCGCTCAGGCACGTTATCCGGCTCGCGCTTTTGCATGTGCGCGTGCCCACCTGGATCCGACGCAGGGCGCGGCGGCGCCTCGGGTGCGGGCACCACGAGCCGCGTCACGATCGTCAGCTTCCCCCCCGCGGGCGTGAATTTACATGCGTTGCTATAAGAAAAAGTCCCATCAGCCAAACGATACTTCCTCCCATTTTTTTGCCTTGAGAGTAGAAAATAGGGACGGACCTCGCCAAATTCGTAATAATCTGCCGCAGCCGCGTCTCGTCCCCGACCACCATGCCCATCACGCCCTCCCCGCTCGGCTGGTCCCGCAGATGCTGTGCGATGGCCTCGGGCGACGCATCCATGTGCTGGTACGTCGCGCGCCGTGCGACCTGTGGGTTTATAATGTCCATTAGAGGATCCTTTATGAGCGGGAAGGGAATGGCGTACCTCGTCGATCCGCATATCCAAATCCGTAATAAACTCGAGCTTGCGCGCGTCCGCTGCGAGTCGCTATATCACCACCACACGGCACACCCATCCGTCAGCATATATAGATATATAGGGAGAGGGGGCAAGAGCAAGGACGTACGAGCGGGATGAAGAGCGAACGGAGCACCTTGTGGAAGGCGTAGGGCTGCGGGGGATGATATTAGTTAGCTGCTGCTGGTTATTGGTTTCTTGGGTTATGGGCTGTTAGGCCAGGGACGGGAAAGGGAAGGGAAAAGAGGAGCGAAAGGAAGAGAAAATAAAGTAAACGAACGCACCCTCGACAACGACTCCAGCCGCCCGCTGTCCATACGATTGCTGCATACAATAACCCCCAGTCAACGCGTCAGCACAGAAGGAAGGGAAGGGGACACGCACAAGTCAAGAACGTCATTCAGCACTAAATCAAGAATAATATAATCAGTATTCGGGTCGCACATATGTACTCAATATCACAAAATAAATGAATGGAGCACGAAAGGAACAGCCACCCCAAAAAACACATCCCACTCACCCTTGGACATCATACTCAGGCTGCCCTCCAGCGCGCTAAACTCCACCTCATGGTCCTTTGGGATCGGGCGCGAGGCCATGTTCTGCACGGCGAGCACTACGATAATGCGTTAGTTTATTCTATCTTTTTTTGGGGGACGAGAGAGAGAAGAGAAAAGACGCACGCGCAGTGTTCAGTGGGACGCGGACCTGTATTATTGCGTGTCAGGATGTGGCGCCCAATGACAATAAAATAAAATAATAGCGGAAAGGAGAGGAGGATATTAAGAAAGAAAACCACTCATCATGAAACACATAGCTCGTCAGTCGCCTCTTCGAGTCGGCCGCCCGGCGCTCGTTGATCTGCGCGCGGCGCGTGCGCTGGAACTGCGTCTTGAGTTGCATGCGCAAAGAGTAGAGTTTGCGGGAGGACTGATTGGGTCGTTATGAGTATTGTCACGAAGGATAACCAAGACGGAACGGAACGCACCTGCTCCTTCTTACCGTGCAAATATAGCAGCAGGCACTGGAAGATGACAAAGTTGATTAAATCTGGAGGTGCGAAAAATCATGAGCAGCAACCAAGCGAATTAAGGTTAAGGAAACGCACTGATGATATACCCATCCCACAGCGGCACGATCGTCGCGCATGTCCTGCTCGCGCATCGTCAGTTTATTTATATTTATTGAATGAAGTATAAGAACGCACATGGCGAAAAACGCGACCGCCCCCAGCGTCGCCGGGAGCCTCTTGAGCGCGGCGCCGAACAGCGCGACAGCCTGGAGGGCAGCGGTGTAGTAGAAGGTGGAGAGAAAGTCCTTTTTGCCGCAGGAGAACAGGCGGTCGGCGGGCTGGTAGAAGCCGCAGAAGTAGGCAAAGAGGACTTGGTAGAAGGGCCTGAAGAAGGGGGGATGGGTGAATGAATGATTTATTATTTTTTGTGGGAGACAGACCAAGACCAGGTAGACACGGCGAGGAAGGCCTGGAACACGTAGGGGTGGTTGAGGGGGTAGTTGTACGCGCACATGAAGACGAGAGGGAGGGCTAGGAGGGGGGAAATCTGCGTGTCGGGTGGTAAGGCAGAGGATGCGAATTTATGGGGCACATACGCAATAGAAGAATATCTACAGTGCGGTGTCAGAATCAATTTGAGGGCATGAAAAAATCATACAAACCTTGTCAGCCAACACCACCGGGTCCTGCACGGTCCCAATGGCGAGAGCACAGCTCGCGATGAAGAAGACGGAGGACCAGAGACTGAGGCGCTTTGTCTGCTGCCACACCTCTTTCTGGTAATGTGTCTCCTCCTCCGGCGCAGAAAAACGCGGCATGTAGAAGTCCGCGAGCGCGGCGAACAGGCGATAGCGCATCCAGAATCCGCGCTGGTGTTCGTCCGTCGAGGTGTCGCCAATGGATGAGTGCGTGCTCGCGGTGTCTGCCGCGTCCGAGGAGGCGTCCGCGACGAAGTCGTCGGCCCAGGAGCGATCGACCACGACCTCGTCGACCTCGTCTGGCGCGGGGAAGCGGTGCGGGTCTTTTCGGGGCGTCTGAGGCAGTGGCTCGTCGTCCTCGGGAGCTACAGCGGCCACCTGGGGCGGCGCGAGGGTACGCTTCACGTACGTGCGGACTGCGCGCCAGCGTGCGGCGAGGGGGTCGAGTAGGCGGGGTTTGTGTGTCGTGTTGGTATGCGCAGTTACGGGGATGGGCAGCTGTACCGGCGAGGGGTCGAATGGGATGGAGAGCGGGTTGTTTCGGCTGGATGGGTGTTTGCGGGCCATAGTGGGCACATCCTTTGACGGTCTTGTGGACGACGACACGGACGCGCACATGCCTTAACGCTGCGGCATCGAAGGGAATTACGTAGAGGGGTCACAACCAACCGCTTTTATTGCACTGCCACCGCTTGCTTGTATCCCCACAAGTAAAAGTCCAAATTTGTAAAAGGGGTCCGCAGCACAACCAGTCAGCGGGCGTGTGATGTATGTACTGAGGACCGCAGAAACAGCAGGAGTACGGGTTAAGGTAGGATTTGAAGGGGGTGAAATTGCGGTGAAAGCTTCTTTCTTTCTTTTGGCGCGCCTTTCCTTTAAATTGACCCTGCGCTCCTCCGGCAGTTTGGGATATGCAGGCTCATGATCAAAAACGGGATTATAAAAGTAGTATTGAGGAACGGGGTATTGAAATGCGTAGCGTGGAGATGTAACCTTGTAGCCCAGTGTAAGTACTCCATGTCGGGATGCAAGACGTTCGAACTCAAACTGTCAGGTCATGGTATTCTTCACGCGTCTGAAACGATATACATCGCGACCAGTGCGGTATGAAACATAAAGAATCGCGATACACACGGATTCGGTCGGGGATAGAGACCGAGTCAAGAGTCACGCGATCGCGACCCTTACGGAATGTCTTGACAAAGTGATGTGAAAAAAATAGAACTGATCGGTTCCGGCTCAACCTTGAACTCAAATCCTTCAAAGCTTCAACGGTTTGTTCTCATCTACTCCTGCTCGATGACTACTTCAAGTTCTGAATTATACTTCTACTTCGAGAAGTGACTTGAAGCAAGCTCTGCAGCCGGGGATTCGGGGCCTAAAAGGCGTACGCCACACACCCCCATTCTCCGATTTTGTCCGCCGCTCATAGATCTCTCCCGCATTATATGCACCATCACGTTCTTTTCCCTGTACACCCTGCTTTATGCCATCGGCTCTCAGCTCCGTGTGCGCCTGCCTCACTCTGTGAAACGGGACCTGGTTTGTCCTGTGGGGCGCCGCATGAAGACCTAGAGGTACGAGTTGGATAGCTTGAAGCGTCTGGATAGGGCAGACTAATGAACACCGTCATTCAGCGGATAAATTTACCACCACTGCTACGCGTCCTGGTTCCGAAGTTCTGCCTCATGTCCATCCCCAGTTCTGCCCACCAACGCATCACGGGCAGCATTCCGAGGTACAGAACGGCGTAGAGTAAGTTACCCTGATGTGAGTACGACTCGGTATATCACGATGATGTACTCATAATTGCGGTACATCACGATGGTGTTTTTCCATTCGGTCATACTACAACATACCGGATGTACAACACATCCTGATGTAAGTACCGCATCAGCCTTCAACGTCGCCTCGGTGCACAGGGGCACCCGCACCAACAAACACCGAAATCCTCGCGGAGTTGGCATGGGACGCAGTCGAGCCGGTGCACCGCGCGCTGCTCTTGGAGCTCAGGAAGAGGTAGCGCAACACCGGGATCAGTAATGAGTACGGCTTCATGAGTATCACAACTCCTGTCCCGCCCTCGCTGGCATATCTACATCCCATCCCGACGCGGCTGCAATTCGTCGAGTATGCCACGCGGGAGCTGGGCATGGAGCCTGCGCTGTGTGAGAAGCTTGTTGCGCAGGCGCATTTTGTGGGTGATGAGTGAGTGGGTGCCGTTGTTTTTAGCGTAGTTATACAGTCGAAGGAATTTCTAATGCTAATCGAGAAAATACTGTTCAAGTCGGTTCTCGAATTCCTCGGGCTCCAAGTATTCCAAGTCCGTCCTTACCCGAGTCAGCTTCGTGCCTGGGCTTGACCGAGTAAGAAATTTGTGCGGTGGCCCAAAATCCCAGCAGAATATGATACTCGCGGAAAATGCAGAACGTATTGGACACAGACTTTCGTCCTTCACTCTCATAAATCGCGCTAGGATGGATATATTAATTGTGCAAATGGCTTTTTATAATGAAACTGACCACTCCGGTGTGCGTGCTTTCTTAGGCTTTCTTAGAAGGTATCGAACTTTGGAGCGTAAAACTGAACGTGCCCAGGAGATAATTGATGCAAATATCCCGTCCCTGGCTGAATACGTCAGGAGAACGGCGGAGCTGAGCGCGTGGCTTGAAAAAACGAACCGTGGGAAGGCGACTCACTGCTGGCGAAAAGTGGCTTGAAAATCCAAAAAAGTCTCCTATAACAGGCTACACGTGTTATTATAACATGAAGCTGAACTATAATTGGTTTCTCATTTTACTGACCAGTGAAGGACAACAAAACATCAAGATGACCATGATGTCCTTGTTGCTCTACTAGACGGTGGATTTATTGGTAGTGGAAACACGGTTATTTCAATAATAATCTGGACTGCAAGTACCGGATTAATAACATCATGTAAGAGCACTCGATATGGAGGAAGCGGCTCTGGATTTAACTAGCTGCATCTGCAATGACAGGGGGAGCTGGGAGGATGAATGTGCCGCCTTCGGGCAGACATGGTCCATGCTACTACCATCCCGACACCAATTGGATTGAGATTGCGCAACTGTTCTTCCTTCGAGATCTATTTGAAGCATTAATATTATTAGCTGCCAGAAAATTGCGAGAGCGGATGACATACCTCAATTCGTGTCTTCAGATCCTGAACGTCCTTGATACCAAATACTTAATTAGCTCCACTTAAGTTGTAGCCGGTAAAGACCGTTTTTCGAACTTGAGTTGTACTACATCTTAAGTTCTGTGTAACCGTACCTACTGTACCCTACCTACATGCACTATCTCATCGGGGGTCATTGCGAACTTAAGTTCCTTACTCAAGTTCTGGTGATAAACTTAAGATCTCATAGGAGCGTGAAATATAAATATAGTAACCTACTTAAGTCACAGGAGAGGACTTGAGTTCTGTGTATCAAACAGTCAAAGCTAATTTTCAATTAATGGAAGACTTAAGTTTTTGACCAAACTGAAGTCCGTCTTCAGTTCGCGGCGAACTTGAGTTCTGGAAAGTGGCATGAATCCCTGAATTGGCTAATAATATTAATATTGAGGAAAGGTGAATAAAAACGCAGAGAACTCATCTTTGGTATGGATAAAAAATACTGTGGACCTATTGGGTCGCATCATTAGTTTCTGACTTTATAAACACAATGAGTGGCATACCAGAAAGCCATTGATGTCAGAGGTCTGTCAAAGGTCAGCACAACTGCTTGCATGAAGCAAATAATGGGATAGAGTGTCGAGGAGAGGAGAAGAGAAGAGAGGCCATGGAAGTTAGAGTGAAGTCAAAGTGATGTGTCGTGGTGTGTTTGGCGATCTCGGTCGCCCATTGTAATTCAGTAACGTCACGCGTTACTTATTCGCTTCTCTCTTCTGACCACCACCCACGAACCGACCGAATGTGCCATCACCGACCAATTACCTGCGAAGCCGGGGCCGGGGACGAGGTGTCGCTTCTACCTGCCTCTGCAGGGCGGTGACACTTTTCTTGGCCATTGGAAACTTATGCCACCCGCCGACATCCGAGTCATCAGCGCGACATTGAATGAGGAAGAATGAGAGAGGCAACGGAATGGAATACCAGGTGCACGATGCCTTGCCTCTTTTCTGACCATTTCAACTAACTTACTCCGCAGCTCCGTCGCCCGCACCTCGTCCACGGCGCGCCTAGGTATGTGTTATTTTCATGCACGTTAATGCTCAAGTTGTACGAAACTCAAGTTGGATGAAGTGATGGACTATCTTAAGTTACCCCGACTTCAGTGGAGCGGGACTGCTGAACTTGAATATTATCTTAAGTACAATATACTCCTAGTCAATGAATGTCAAGTCGTATGGGACTCAAGTGGGGCAGAACTTAAGTACAATGTATCTCAAGTTCCTGCATAGAACTTAAGTTCAGGCAATGAGGGGGGGTAGGGGGGAGGAACCGGGTGGGGGTGAGGTATGCGGAACTTAAGTTCCGCCCTAACTTAAGTCCGAAAAACGGTCTTAACCGCCAAAACTTAAGTAAACCTAATTTTATTTCATTTGATACAGCGGTAGAGCGGGAGCGAGCGGCCCCAGAAAAATTGGGCGAGCATTTTCCCACTCGATAGTGAATTTCTGAGGCTCTGTTCGTGGAGCTCCGAGACCTTTATCTGCAGTCTGGAAAGAGTATAATTAAATTTGGACAATGACTGAAAAATTCAGCTCATTTGGACAGCGCGTCTACCATGTCGACATCACAGGGAATGAGTCCAGACTCGACAGCATGGATATGTATCGCGTCTGTTTCGTGCATGAGGGCAACAAGTAGGCGCTATTGTAATGACAAAGTTGAGATACGCAGTTTCATCCCCATTTTGCTGATGGGTGCAGGGCAACAGCGCATCAAATGACAAAAACAGTTACCTCCTCACACTCTAGGCGAGTGCACGAACTGGAGCGCCTACGGGCGGCTGGACAATATTCAATTTATTAGCAGTGAAAACACAGTTCATTCAAGAATCACTACATAAAATCCTCTCCGCTCAATCCGGGCCGCAAGTACCACAACGTTAAATCGTATACGTATATGATGCGCAACAAGCAGCGGCGGATATTTATTTAAGGATACATTGATTCGCGACGTGGAAGAAAATACAAGCGCGCAAGCAAACACCGAAGAAAGCAACAACACAGCAAATACGACGACGAGACGACCATGGCTATTTGGAACGGATCAGAGAAAGAACTAGCTGCATCTGCAGTGGCATGCGGAGCCGGGAGGGTGAATGTACCGCCGTCGAGCAGACATGATCCATGCTGCCGCGGTTCCGGAACCCGTAGAATTAAGGGTGCGTAGCTGTTCCTCTTTCGAGATCTGTTTGAACTGTAAATATTTTAAAAAATGCCATAGCGGATTGACAAACTTCGATTCGTGTCTTTAGATCTTGAACATCCCTGATACATCCGTAAAGCACGAGTGTGCGGCCCTGGAGAAATTCTGCGAACATTTTGCGCCCCGATAAATAATTTCTGAGGCTCTCTTCATAGAGCTCTGAGACCTTTATCTGCAGCCTGCAAAACACAATTAAATTTAGACAATGATTAAAACAACCCAGCTCACTTGAACAGCGCGTCCGTGTCGATATTGCCGGGGACGAGCCCGGTCTTGACGGCACGAATATATAGCGTGTCGGTTTCGTGCATGAGGGTAACAAGCACTCGGGTCAAGCGCGTCGGCGAGATGTGATGTATTCCGAGTGCCGTCGCCGCGGTGAGCATCGAAGCGCCGATGATCGTGTTGGCGGTATTGTTTGGGAGAATGGATGAAACAAGTGAGAGTGAGGTTTCGCCCATGCTGGACATCTCTGGTCTGGAGAAGGCATGACGAGTACTTCACCAATTTATAGAGAATGGATTGGCGCCATGTAACAGCTATATCTTGACACGCCACCCTAAGGATAAACCTACACCTCTAGGAACACACCTTGTTGGCTGCAGAAGCTCTGACTGACGGTTATCATGAGGGCGAATTCTACATTACATTCACCGTGCGAAGCAACACCTAACATACTTCACTATACCACGAAGGAAGTTGATAATCACAGCAGTGGAGGATCTGACCTCCATATGCTTCCGTATAATGAAGTATTTTAGGTCTTGCTTCGCACGGTGAATGTCATGTAGAATTCGCCATCATGATAACCGCGAAGCAAGACCTAAAATACTTCATTATACGGAAGCATATGGAGGTCAGATCCTCCACTGCTGTGATTATCAACTTAAATTCGCCGGTCGCGAAATCCGATAAGTAACGCCGAGCGACACGCCAAGTCCTCTCCTTAAGCTTTAAAGCGCACTCTCAAAATAAACAATAAACGAGGATTCATACATCTTGTGGTCTTCTGAATCAACACCCCCGAGCGATTGGAAAAAATATTAATTAGGACAACTTGAACTACAAACCGGAGTTCGCCTTCCGACATGCCGGAGTTCGCCTTCCACAAGCCGGAGTTCGCTTTCCCCAGACGGAGTTCGCTTTCCCGAATTCCCCCAGTTAAGTCCGAATTCCCGCAGTATTTAATTGGGGGAAGTCGGGAAAGCGAACTCCGGCTTGTAATTGCTGATGACACCGTGCAACAGCTGTTTTTCTTTCCCATCGTCAAATGCACACCAACGAAACCTCCAGCTACATGTCGCTTTTCTCTGTCATGTATAATTTTACAGTACATAATCCGGATTCTACAGTACATAATTTGCGGAGTGGTCCAATTTCAAAGAAGACCCTTCATACCCAATTGCGCGATTCGCGTTCCCACCGTTCTTACACGCATGACATTCATCTCATCAAATAGACTAAACCGTGTCGGCATTAGAGCATATCTGCACAGGCTAAACGCCCATTTGATCCTAAAAATGATGCCTGATTCCAGAAATGTTGGGGCAGCCTAAAGGGGAATGAGTGACACGAAAAAGAACGATGATGGTGCTGCTGTCGGTCATTTTACCCCAATTAAATTTCAGTACCATCCTCATATAGACTCTTCTTCAACTTGAAAATTGCATCTGTAAATTAAGTGTGAGCAAAGTCGAGTAGCGTGAAGTCACTTAGAAGTCACACTGAGATTTCATCAAATTTCTGCAGCGCTAGAATCGCTTTGGCCGGACACGTGATCTGATCGCATCAATCTTTCCTTGCCACTGACTGCCATCTTGCGTTAGCCGTGGATTTTCTTTCATCTTCTCTTTGCTGCTGACTGGATCCCCGAAATGATTATTAGAGGCATGAGCGAGTGCAAACCCAGTACCAACAGCAGTGCGAATCTTGGAATGGCGGACTTTGCCGTCGACGTTTCATTTTTTTTTAAATTATTCTCTCCCGGATTGTAATCCTATTCAGATAAATTGACCCGATAAGCGCCCCCCAATTGCTCTAGCTCAAATCAGGGACGACGTTTGTTTTGCTTGTAGCTCGAATCTTTGATGACATTTCCTTTCCCTTTTCAACCCGTTGAAATCACCCGTAGGTATTCGAACGCTGCGAGACATTTTTAGTACTTAAGAAGCTAATACTAGTGAAATATTCACCCTGAAGCGACTGCGCCGCCGCACCAGCCTAGTTCCCCGCGCCGCAGAAGTCTGCGCACCAACTTCCTGCCTATAAATATTTGCCGCCGGTGTCAGTTTCAGCTCATACTCCAAGGTGAGGGATGGTGCTGTCTATATTTCTTTGATTCTTCCCTATTCGGTGCCCACTACCCTGACACTCGAGCCTTACATAATACGCACCGCTCCCCCCCACATTCTTGAGTTTTTGTCGTCGTGAGAGTTGACCCTGAGACCGGCCGTGTTCATTTACGCACGCAGACCCGGCTTGCTCGGATCCAAAATATACAAAACGAATTACTCGCACTGAAGCTGAATGTATGGGAGGCAAAGACCCATTAGCGCAGAAGGCAGCGTGCCGACTCAATATGGAGTTCCTGTGGTATTTTATGTGGGAGGCCCCAGTTCGAATCTGGGATGGGTCATTCGGCCATTTGCTTCGCTTTAATTTTTTTTGGGGGGCAACTCGTTTGAAAAGATCAGCGCACATTCGACTCGTTGAAATGAGCAGGACTCAAGGATTTAGCGAGACATTTAGGCAAGAAGCTGCTGAAATTCATGAGAGCGCCAGTGGCTAAGTTGGAACGGGCCTCGCTAGAGCTCAATTCTTTTACAATTCCTTCAATTTCCGGCGGATTGTGCTTGACATTAGTCAAATATTGTACACTTTTGCAGCAAAACAATGAGCGGATTGCAATAGAACCTGAGTGAACACATGATGCACGGGGGGAATACACATTTATACCACGAGAAAATTTGTAGTGTCCGAGAATCGTCCAGTAAAGCGGAAGACAATGAGATTTTGGCAGGACGAAGGCAAAAAAAAAAGGTATACCGGTATGGGCAGTTGTCTCGGGTTACCGCGTCGGTTCTGTATACCTCCACTTGACTGCGCGGAGACGACGGCGTCAGAAACAAGTCCAAGATTCAAGTGATTTAATCCGCGGGCTTTTCGACCAAATCGGAGCTCAGGCCCGGATTTCCATTCAAACGGACTTCTATTCGCATTCCTCTATCTAGCCCACAACGTGACAGCGTCCGTCTTCTTTTGTATTTACGTGTACCACGCTATATATTCTTAACTGGCGAGATCCCTCGGAGACAGGTCACAGGCGTAAAGAGAGGATCATCCTACCTTTCTCTGCAGTCTGGCGCTCTTGCTTCCTATTGCGCTACAAGGGACGATTGTAACGGAGATCTCCTGACGGGCGCAACATAGGAGGAGGTCGATCAAGGAAATTTGACACATCTAGGCTATTATATAATATATTAAGGCTGCGATTCTGCTTCTTTTCTCGTTGCTCCCTACAATGTCAGGCCGGTCCACAACTCAAAAGCCCTTGCTTCTCCCAGGCATCGCGCCCCACCTCTTCAACTCACGCCATAGCCAGCCAAAGAAAATGCGCACGAAGATCGACGAACACGGCCGCCAGGTCCTCGACGATACCCCTGCAACCGGAACCGAAGCGAGCAGCAGGCTCCTGCAGACCACAGCCAACTCCCTTCTGAGTCCTCGTCTGAAGGCACTCTGGCGCCTCCCAAGCGTGTGTATACTCTTGTCGGCTTTTGTTTCTTAAACCTACTAAAAAAAGTCAAGCAGCCTTTACCAACGCGGAGCTCCTTCGACAACGGCAAGCGGATGTCTACGAAATACACCATCTTCGTGAAGAGCTGCACCGCAGCGAGAGGATGATGGAGGTGACCGTGCGGGGGGCCGGAATCGCCGAGAGGGAGCTGGAGAGATGCAGGGAGGAGTTGAAGCAGCACCGAGAAGAGCTGGAGCGGCACCGAGAGGAGCGGGAGCAGCGTAGACTGGACGAAATTGAGTGCTACCGGGCGGAGGTCACTGTGCTGCGAGCTAGACAGAGCGCCAGTATCATTCAGAGCTTGTTCAGGACCCTTATGCAGGTGAGTTTCAATCATATTACGCCCTTCACTGAGCTAAAAATTGGCGCCAGTGGTTTGGTATTTCGCTTGTATAAGTATAGTGCATACACTGTTTTCTCCGCCTGCGCTCATCCTTGAACAATGTGTTGTTCGCGTGACCCTGCCAAAGAGCGACGCGGTCAGCCTCCGACGATGGCGTACACCGACAGCAAGCCCGCGCACATGCGAGACGAAAATCAAGCAGGCGGCGCGCGCACCGGGAGACACCAAGTGCGAGGGGCCAGGGCTATGTCAACAGCTACATAGTGGATTGGAAAGCGCCCAGCAGACGCCCAACAAAAGAAGAACATGCCCGGCGCAGCAGTGGCAGCACAATGGGTCTTGTAGGCGGCGGCACGGATTGCGTAGCGCATGCCGCGGCGGGTATGAGGCGTGCGGGAGCGGGAGTAAAAGATCGGGCGGCGTTAGGAACACATGAGCGCGCGTATCCGTTGAACGCCTTGCATGGAGAGATGCGGGAGCGACCGCTTCAGTTTAAAACGAAATCAGAAAATGCCTTACCCATAAATGAAAGGCCGAAGGGTATACTCGGTGCGGGGAAGGTGACTCACTAGTGGCGAAAAGTGACTTGAAAATCCAAAAACAACCCCTATAGTAGGCTACACGCACTGTTATAACATGAAGCTGAGCTGTAATTGACCTTCTCATTTTACTGACCAGTGAAGAGGAACAAAACATCAAGATGACCATGTCCCGCTCACCAAAACAAATATTGTTGCCTCTACTAGACGAGGGGGTGGATTTATTGGTAGTGGAAACACAGTTATTTCAAAAATAATCTGAACTGCAAGTGCCGCATTAATAATTTCATGTAAAAAGCACTCGATATGGAGGAAGCGGCTGTGTAAATTTTGAATACATTAGGGACTGGAAGAATTTCAAAAGCTGGTACAAAATAGAGGAAAAAAGTGCGACAACAAAGCGACGAGACGAGGATATGAACAGGTCATACAGCTCGACCATTGGAACAGATCAAACTAGTTGCATCGGCAATGGCAAGGGGAACCGGGAGGATGGATGTGCCGCCTTCGGGCAGACATGGTCCATGCTGCCGTCCCGACACCAATTGGATTCAGGTTGCGCAGCTGTTCTTCCTTCGAAATCTAGGTGCATGGTTAAGGCTGTTAGTTTCCAGGCAGATTGCGAGTTTAACGGGTTGACATACCTCGATTCGCGTCTTCAGATCCTGAACGTCCTTGATACAGCGGTAGAGCGGGAGCGAGCGGCCCCGGAAAAAATCTGCGAGCATTTTTCGCGTCGATACGAGTTTCTGAGGCTTTCTTCGTGGAGTTCTGAGATCTTTATCTGTAGCCTGGAAAAACAGAATTAGATGTAAACTGTGATTGGAAAAATCCGGCACACTTGGACAGTGCGTCCGTGTCGCCGTCACAGGTCTCCGGCCTCCATGGCGCCAATAAGGTTGGCTCGTGGACAAGAACCCCGTGCCACTCTTATCTTGACTTATCCTGCCCGACGATCATTCAATCCAGGAAAAACGAGACCAGTTTAGACAATTGCGTGAATTGGAGTGTGAGCGCTCGATGGTTTGCTTCCCGCCCCGGCGGAGAATGAAACGCTATCCAGCGCCACTATAAAAAAACCCCAAAATCCAGGGACGATCTACGAACGGCACAAGAAATCCGGTTCAGGTCGCGTCGGTGAAGAATGCGAGCCTGGGAGCCGACATGAAACACATAGATGGAGATTTGTAGACGGTAACATCCGAGAGCCCTCGGCAGGAACGAGGCTGCACGGCGGACTCAGTTGTTCACGACAACAACCGTGAATAACTTCTTGGCGTGATTCGATGCAGTGCTTGCGATATTTTTCTCGATGGGAGTCGGATAGGTGTGAAGCCTTGCAGAAAGCAAAACAAGCACAAATGGATTTATTGTGGCGTCGGTGCCTTGCGCCGCAGCGGGAGGCTGTAAATCGCCTCTGATGACGTTCGTATGACTGTGTTTCCTGGACAAAAATGTCGTGCAGCTCTATGCAACTCTGTTTTAGCTATGCAACTCTGTGCAGCTCTGTGCAACTCTGTGCCAGGTCGTGCAACTCAATGCAATCACTGTGCAACTCAATGCAGTTGTTGTGCAATTCAATGCAACTCCATTGCTGTTCAGATATTACAGTTGCTTTGAAAAGTGCACAAGACTGCACAAGATGGCACAGAACGTCATAAGATATAATTGCACAAAACTGCACAGGCATTTGCATTACATCGCACAAGCATGTGCACAAAGTTGCACAAAGCTGCACAGAATTGCACAAAGCTGCACAGAGTTGCACAGTGCTATTCTCAATAAGGCAATTAGGTTGAAATTCTCCCGATTTTATGCCGAAACAGGTAATAACAGTAGTTTACTGACCAGCACCCTCCGTTTGCTCACCTGCCCCTTCCTTCTGTACACTGTACTCCCCATCCCATTTGTTGACGAGATCCCACAACTTGAGGGCATTGTCAGTGTGAAAAACTAAGGAAGCATGAATTCCTTGGAAGTGCAGGTTGAAGTGGGTCAACCACGCAGACAAGAAGAGCACCATATCTCCAGCATGGAGATCCATCACCATTCCCAACTCGTGGAGAATCAGAGCCCCTCAACACAGTTCTTAGTGAAGGGGATGACCACACAATGGTCCTCATCACCAGCTCATCAGCACGGGGGTGACA
Source organism: Mycena rebaudengoi (assembly GCA_029282285.1). Taxonomy (NCBI): domain Eukaryota; kingdom Fungi; phylum Basidiomycota; class Agaricomycetes; order Agaricales; family Mycenaceae; genus Mycena; species Mycena rebaudengoi. The sequence continues at coordinate 24,263 of JARJCX010000428.1, read as the reverse complement.
AAGTCTCCGATAGAGGGGGGGGGGGGCAAAGTATCGAGATGATGGAGGGGGCTGGAATAAGTGGCAATAGATCTGAGCCAGAGATGCAAGACAATGATTGGGGTCTGGGGACTGGCAGGGTGGCTGAAGTGAAAATGATTAGAAGTGTAACTGGCCAGCTGGCCAACAATAAATTGGCCGACACGTAGTCTAGGGGAATGTGGTGGGTCCAGGGACTGCCGCATCTGGTGTAAGACGTGGTGGGAAGCCAAGGATGGTACGGTGCCTGTAAAGGATTGACAAGACAAGGGAGAAGGGCGCTCCGGAAAGGATTTACGGTGTTAAACCCAAGACAGTGTCCATCCAATGCTCCTGCCCTCCTCATGGCTACGTTAGAATCTAAAAGGGAGGCACACTGTATGGGTGGGTGCATGCACAAATATCTTGTTCACTTGAAGGCTGTGGTTGCCTGGACATCAGTTCCAAGACAAAAAAGGGGAGAGTGGTGCTTGCCTGCATTGTCATTTGTCCACCAGGGAAAAAAATTGCCGTTGTACAGAGGCATTGGGCACAGGCCCCATGGGCAGCGAGAGGAAAACTCATGGAGAGGGACAGAGAAGATGCGATCAAGCCGTGTGAGCATCAACAGTCATGGCCAGAGACAAGTTCTTTGGCTGAATAGATAGGGATTTTTCAAAGTTTGATGCGATGTTGTACATTACATTGTGCAATCTCATGCCGGTTGTGCAACTTTGTGCAGCGTGTGATGTGATATAATGCAGTGCTACAGGTTGTTCTTGTGTGATCGGAACTGTGCAGCTTGATGCAACACTATGCAATTGATGTGGTTGAGAGCGCACAGGCCTTGTAATGGAGCTGCACAGAGTTGCATTGAGGTTGCACAGAGTTGCATGACCTGGCACAGAGTTGCACAGCGGTACACAGAGTTGCACAGCCAAACAGAGTTGCACAGAGCTGCACGACATTTTTGTCCAATAAACACCGCCATACGTTCGAGAGCTGGGCGCCTAGCAATCCAGAGAGAATGATATCGATACAATGTCCAGATGATGTGAAGTGAAGGCTTAGTAGGGTGGCTTGAGGGACTGTCGAATTCGATCAAAACATTCACGTGTTTTCGGCGCAACTCTCTCCGAATCCGATTCATCTTGAATCTGAATTCGACGCTAAAAGTGAGCTAGGGTCTCGTAATTTTTTGCTTTTTTGCATTGACGTGTGTCCAACTGAATGACAGCCGTCATTCAACTGGATACACGTCAATGCAATGAGATCCCCCTCCTGGGGTTCGGTAAGCGCCAACCACACCCGTCAGCAGTCCCATCAGAGAGAATGTCTCCACTGGATATTAATAGGCTACTGCAGTTCAAACTCAAGGGTGCGCTGCAGATCATTTGGTCTAAATCAGACTGAAATGGAGCTTTCAATTGCCCACTCTATTGTGGCACAAATGATTGTAAGAACGAGCTGGTTGCTCCCAGTTGAACTTAGTGCAAAACCAACTAAAACCCGCCCTTGAATTACTGAGGAGTGTACTCCTATCAAGAACCCAGCACCAAAGGACAAGAGTTCGGAGCTGCAGATTACGGCATTAGCCGAATTTACCGAACACAGAACTCTACCCGCAGTCTCTGGAGACTTTGATCAGCAAAGATTCTACGCGGATTCTCTGTAGACAGTTTACCCCCAGCGGATTCGGTCTTCTGGTTCAATGGAGGAGTAAATGAAACCGCGTCCCTGACACAAGCTTGCAAGGCAGCGCAGGCCCGGTGCCACCCGGAAGCGCTGGGCGAATATTTTTGGGATATTTCGTCATATCCGGCCCGGCCGATTTTTGGCAAAAATCTGACAGCAGATCCAAGTTTAACTCTGACGCGAGCAGAAACAGGGACATCTTTTTGAGATATTTCATCCGGAATCACACTATTCCGGCCCGGTGCGGTACCACAGATCTAAGTTCAACTTGGTTGCGCTCCGGTACTGCTGCGACACTTCATGCACACGCCCACCTCGAGGTTCCCATTCATTTGGCAAAATGTCCTTTGGCTCTCACTCTTACTCGCTAACCACCGCATCAGTACTTTGAACAGCCACGGCACAGAGCTCTGGAAGCGGATATGTAGGATGAATCACCCTATGTTATTTTATTTTTTCGAAAATCGATTTCTCTCTTACTCCGTGGGCCCGTCGGCAGAGATTCTGCCGACGGGGCTCGGCTGACCCTAGCCGACCTTACAACAGGCAGCGCCGTGCTGCAATATTTTGACTCCGGAGGACCTTGAAACCATTACCTGTGGATTGTGTGGCCCAAATATGTACGGGACACGTTTTTGGTGGACTAAGCTCTGTCCGGCGAGATTGGCAGACGTCCACAGATGTCAGCCCAGGGAACGCAGTGCCTGTTGGCCCTGAAAAAACGAACCGTGGGAACATCTGCCTCGGCTACCAGAACAAACAAAAACAAACCGGTTTGCCTCCTCACACACTCTAATCAAGGGCACGGACCGGAGCGGCCCACTGGATTTCATTTATTCGTAGTAAAAACACAGTTATTTCAAGAATTATTAAAATCTTCCCAACTTAACATTGATCTGGGCCGCAGGTACCGCGATGCTGCATAAATCGTATTCGAATGCAAGGCATTCCAAGAAACAGGCGAGTTATTTAAGGATTAATCGGCGACGTGGAAGAGAATACAAGAGCGCAAACAAACACCGAGGAAAGCAGTACGAAAACAAAGCAGCAAATATGACGATGAGGAGAGAACCTTTTGGAGCGCCACAAAAAGGATTAGCTGAATCTGCAGTGGCAGCGGGAGCCGGGAGAATGAATGTGCCGCCTTCGGGCAGACATGGTCCACGCTGCAGTCCCGGCACCCATTGGATTGAGGTTGCGCAGCTGTTCCTCTTTAGAGATCTTTTTATTTGCTCATATTATTACAGAAAATTTGCGAGAACAGGTTGACATACCTCGATTCGCGTCTTGAGATCCTGAACGTCCCTGATACACTGGTATAACTCGAGCGAGCGGCTCCGGAAAAATTCGGCGAGCATTTTCCAAGTTGATAGCGAATTTCTGAGGCTCTCTTCGTGGAGCTCCGAGAACTTTATCTGTAGCCTGGAAAGCAGTTAAATTTGGACAACGAATAAAACAGGGACTCACTTGAATAGCGTGTTCGCGTCGACGTCGCCGGGGACGAGTCCGGCCTCGACGGCACGAATATATATCGTGTCGGTTTCGTGCATGAGAGTAACAAGCACATGAGTCAAGCGCGTCGGCGAGATGTGATGGATTCCGAGTGCTATGGCCGCGGTGAGGATCGAAGTGCTGATGATCGTGTTGGCGGTATTGTTTGGGAGAATGGATGAAATGAATGAGACGGAAGGTTCGCCTATCCTGGACATCTCTGGTCTGAGGAAGCCAGGGCATGACGAGTACACCGCCGTTTTATAGAGAAGTAATTGATTAGCGCCACGACCTGAGTAACGGGGCATTGGGACATAAGAAAGAGAGGTTAACCGATCACACAACGCCATTCCAGTGAGGGGTATCACCGCAAACGCAAAACGCCGGCTAACCGTGGAACTTAATCTAACCCCGTAAGGGAGACAAATAGGCATCAATGGCAACACAACAACTCACCGGTGCTGCGGATCGGTCGCCCGAATCGTCGAGGAGTCCAAATTTGGACATGGGAATCGAGAAGATAACCCGGGCCAGATCCATCTCAACCATCTGCCCGTCCAACATGCCTCCAGAAGATCATTCATAAGGCCCAAAATACGACACCAAAATTACTTTTTACACGCCAAGAGAGAACTGACCTGCCTACCTGACCAAGCTTCTGCCAGCTTGAAAGATGATGCTTAATTCTAGCTGGCATATGATCAAAATGAATGAGAAGACAATGGATGCACCGCTAATTGGCTCGCGACCCCGACGGCGGGCAGCCCTGACGTGTGTGGACCCGTAGCCCGAAAGATGTATGAAGTCACTGAGTGCACAAGTACTACCGGCATACGTCGAGAAACGCGGCTGCGCGAAGCGGCTCAGGCAGCGGCTCGCAACTCGAATAATAAATGTAGGCACGCCCCGCCCCCCGCGACTCACCAGAATAATGCAGTAGGAGACAACATTTTCGGAAGATAAAAAACAACAACAACCAAAATCTCTACGGGTCGGCATCCTTTGCGGTGTCGCCACAAAACATGTACATATGCAAATCACCATTATTTTTGGAAAATAAACCTAAAATATCCACGGGCTGCTAGCACTAAGCAGTAATGACTGCTCGCGCGTGGTATGCTTGGCGGCGTCCCCCGGGCCAATCCCGAAAGCGAAGAATATACCTAATAGGGTCACCGGAAGCGCGACGCCACCCATCAGTATTGACTTGTCCCAAGACAAACCCGACTAACGTTGCGCCACCATTCCGGAGATATTGCAGAATTGCGGAGGAAAAAATAGACCAGCCTCAAGACAGGAAAAAAAACCCTGAGGCTGGTCCAGGAGCGTTAGGGTAAAGTTATATTAGGCCGAGCACGATAACCATCGGAGGCAGTGTTATCATGCCAGCGAGGATGAGTTACGCTCTTACGGCGGATCCGACATGGTGGTCCGATTCGCGTCATCTCGCGGACCTTACAACATATGCACAACGTACTCTCCAAAGCGCACGTAGTAATAGTATAGAAATGTAGGCACTCGCCCCGGTGCACGTCCCCCACGCGGGGCGGCGGTCTAATTCGGAGGCGCATGTACACGATGATCTGCGCCCCCGTTCTCTTGTTGTTCGGGCGGCGTAGTGAATAAAGGGGCGGGTGGTAGTGAATAATCGAGAAAGGCAAGAAAGAAAAAGGGAAAAAAAAAGGGGCGGATAATACGCATCAGACGCGCCGCAGGGCCGCCCAACGTGAATCGGGTCAGCAGGAAAGCAGTCAGTTAAAAAAAAGTAATGTAAAGAAAGAAAAAAAGATGGCCGGACTGGGCAGTACGCCGGCTCGCGATGAGCGGACGCAGGCACAAGGGTGCTGGCACGGAGGGCGCATGCTCGCCCAGCGCGAATCGAGTGAGCGGGAAAGCGGGCCTCCTTCGATTCGGAATCGAAGGCGCCGCATCCAAAAAAAAAAAAAGCAAAAACGAAAAGAGAAAAAAGGACTGGGCAATACACAGGCGTGCAGGTCCGCCTAGACACAGATGGCGTATGGACGCGTAGGCACTACAGGGCTCGCACCGCCGCGCGAATCGGGCAGTGGGCCTCAAACGGAAAGCGTCCCTTCCAGAAAAAAAAAAGAGAAGAAAAAGAAAAAGAAAAAGAGAAGAGAGGACTGGACGTTACAGTAACCAATCTTATCCGTGGCGTGGCGCCGTCACGGCGCTCCGTAGATTGGCGCGACCTCACGGCGCTCCTCGACCAGCTGGGAGACATGGCGCGACTCATAAGCATGGCATATCTAGCATACGACAGGGGGAGGGAGATTATTTCTGGGTGGGGTGAGATTAGCGTGAGGGTTAGAGGGGAGAGAGACGAGCAACGCACCGAATAATGCCCTCGAAGCGCTGCTTAAACCACGCCATCTTAATCCGATGCGAAAACCCAGTGCGCACCTTCTGCTACCTCCGCCTTGCGACCCTCTCCCGCCAGGCGTATGTGGGGATATGATCTATCATCGGTGCGCTAATCAGAAGATAGTCGTGATACATCATCTCCTCTACCTACCAGGACACCGTGATATATCACTTTACAAGACCTGCCAAAAGCAGGTCCGGCGCACACGCGCCCGCTGCCAGGGCGCTCCCGCCTTAATTGGCGCAACGCATCACTACATCAGGAGTGTTCGGCAGACCCCATTCGGCCTTGTTGACAGATGTTAGCATCGCCCTCCCTCGCTTCCCCTATCGCCCCAAAATGCTCCCCCGGGCACCCCTGCCTGCTTGCTCCCGTTCCTCAATACAAAGGTACCTTTATTTTGACGCATGCATCATACTCACGCTCAAATAATACCCCCCGAGCTCGCCCCTGCGCCTCCTAGCTGCCCGCCATTTCTCGCCCCTATCCACCCAAAAGCTGCCTCCCGTACCGCCGCTGGTCCCACGCACTCCACCATGAGTGTAACACCGCCAAAACTCACCGATAATTCCACCCTCTCCGATCCATTTTGCATTCTGCACCTCCCCACATCGCTTCTCCGACCCGCGGCGCACGGCGTGCCCCCTGCCCCCGTTTGCCACCTTAGCTTATCGCGTTCGCGGAACCCAACACTGGACTCCATCAACCCCGTCGCCTCTTTAATTCAGCGCACCTCTCTCTCCCTGCATCCGCTGCACAATTTGCCCCCCCATTGCTTGTTTGCCGCCTGCGGCCGTGCGGCGCCGCCCCCCGCTAGGCTTTACCAACGAAAATATGGACCTCACTTGCACCCTCAGACCGTCTTGTCGCTGTCCTGAAATCTGCGGCCGTCCCTACGTTCTGCTTTTTCTGGTATTTGATATTTCGCCTCCTAAAATCATTTGCAGCAACCTAATCCGGCTACCTGCTTCTCTTCTGTCTCAACCTATTTTTATCCCTTTCCCCTCTGCCACACATACCACCGATAATGAACGTGTTTCCTTTTTTTTTCTTATCGTATTTGGACGCTCCGGTGTCGAGTTACCCATCCCTTTAAACAACCTCTTATATATCTGTTGGTGTAGTGGTTGTGACGCCACATCTTTGTTGTTGCCTGGGTTTCGACGTTCGACTCCCCCTTACACTCGTTTGACTTCCTTTTTATTTAATTCATCTGAACATCTTTTTTTACCAAGTTCCTTGTGATATATCGCCTCATTCTGATATATCACCGCATATCCTGATATATCACCGTATCGCCTTTCCGCGATATATCACAACATGATATAAAATCTTAAACAATCATATGTAAACATATCTACTAAGGCCTGTACCAGTTGAGCAAACTTGGAATCATCCACGTTGAGGAACGTGCACGCTGGTGGAGCAGCGAGCAGGAAGAATTCCGCTGGTTGAACAGCGAGAAAAATCAATAAGTAAATAAAAAAACATCCACGTTGAGGAACGTGCACGCTGGTGGAGCAGTGAGCAGGAAGAATTCCGCTGGTTGAACAGCAAGAAAAATCAATAAGTAAATAAAAAAACACCATCACTTCTCAGGCAGAGGTCTTGCGTCTGCAAATTCGTAAGTCTTCCGTCTTCGACACAATTCATCGACATACCTTTTGTGGCTACCGTCAGCGCCCATCGACGCCGCGCCCGTTCCAACCTCCTCCCCCCTCGCTGCCTTCATCTCTTCCCTGGTTCTCTTAACTAACCTCACAGGCGCACTCCCATCCGGGAGCCGCGGCGCCCGCCGTGCCCGCCCTTGCTTCTCCTCAGGTGGCAACGATACGGCTACCAGCGGCGCCAGAGCGGGGTCATTCTGAGCCTTCATCGCCTCCGCTTGAAGCTGGTGCGCCGCGGTGGCGGCAGAGTCAGCATCATCCGCGCTCACAGCCCCCGGCGCCACCACAGCATTTGTCGCGTCCACAAGCACCTTCTTGCAGCCCCTCGCCTTTGGCGGCAGCTGGGTCGCTTTCGCTGATGGTTTCGCCGCTGGTTGCTTCGCGGCCGGGCGCGTTTGTGGGAGAGAAAGCCCTGCCGAGCCAGGCAGCGCTCGTGGCGGTGGAGGTAGATGGTGGAGGCGCTTGCAGCGACGCGGCAGGTAAAGGGTCATCCAGCGTCGACCCGGTTGCTCCCTGCGATGCCGCCGCGCTAGCTCCTGATCTCTGTTCAGGCGAAAGGAAGCTGGTGAGGTATTGGGCTGCTCTGGTCGGTTGACGCGCAGGTGTGGAGGGCGCAGCTGTCCCCGAGGGCAGTGGTGTTAGCAAGGTAGGTGCCAGGTGAGAAGCCTGAGCTGTGAAGAGCGACAGCGTCCCCGACGCAGGCAAGGGTGCGGTCAAGCGCTGTGACTGGAATGGAAATGAAGATGCCCCGACAGAGTGCGCAGTGGACGGGCAGGACGTCGTAGTCTTTGGGACCGAGGCTGGCCAGGAGCTTGAGGGGAAGACAGCCGTCGGTGTCGCATTCGTCCTGAACGCTTGGAAGAGCGCAGGCCGCCCATGGAGACTAATGTCTGCGCCTTGTAACGGTGCCGTGGGCGCGGAGTGGTGCGCCGCCATTTCGAAGAACGAAGGCGCTGCGTCCGAGATGGGGGAGGACGACATCCTCGATATAAGCGAAGACGCGGCTGGAGAAGATGCCGGAGATGCGCCTGGTGGAAACGACGAGAACATCGACGTACATCCCGGCGCTGGTGCCGCACGCGACGCTGAGCGCCCCGTCGGTGACGATGCCGCCGATCCCGGCATTGAGTCCATGGATGAGCCGTCCCACTTGCCGCCTGTGCTTGCGTCAGTCGAAGATCTAGGCAAAGAAGCTTGAGAATCAGTTGAGGATGCAAATGCGAGACGCAATGACTTACTGAGGCCCTCCAGCTACGAAATCCGCCCATGACCAGTTCCCCAGCATAGAACCGCTCTCCAGCGCGGAAAAGTCATCCGACGATGCCCCTGGAAAGGGCTCCTCGGCCACGAACGGGTCCTCCGAGTCCACCGGGGTCGAATGCGAGTGATCCACAAACATCTCCGTGTCCCCGTCCGAGGTCGTAGTGCTGCCCGAGTGGGAGACATCCTCTCCCATGTCTGTGTCCCCGCCCGAGGCCACGGCGGGCGATGGCGCCGGCGCCGGTGCTCCCGACGTCTTCTTTTTCTTCAAGGTCTTGGTTTTTTTACCAGCGTTCTGCGGTTTGGGGGTGGATTCGTCGCCTTGATCGCCGTCAGGTTCGCCAGGGTCGCCATCCTCGTTGCGGTCTGGCGTGTCGTTCGCCACATCCTCGCGTTCCCCCGTGCCTTTCGGCAGAGCACAAGCCGCGCGCGCCTCTGCCGCTGCAAGAAATAGTCAAGCCTCCACCACCGAAAAAAAAAGGAAATCTAAAACATACTAAAGATGAGGCGGAGGAAGTTGAAGAACTCCTCCGTGACTACGCCGTCGAAGTTGGGGAAGAACGTCTCGAAGTCGTTCCCTGTCGGTGTTTCGCCGGTGCAAACGCTGTTGTCGAGAATGAGTAAGTGCCGTGACCAACGTCCCAATTTAGAAACTCACACTTTGACACTCAACTCGCCACCCATTCGAGGGTTGGGGCCACCGATTATCGTCATCGCCACCCAACCAGACTCCTTCTCGGCAATGTTCAAAACCTTCCCAAGGGCTGGGGTCAACTCGTCTATGGATCTGGGTCTCATGTATTAGAACTATGAAATTGCTATACCCAACGCTCTCACATTTGCAAAGCCTCTGGCGTCTTCTTGTACTTTTCCTTCTCTGCCTCCTCCTTCAACACCATCTCCTTCTCCCCTTCCAACTCCTCCTCAATGCTTGCCTTCTCCTCAGCGCTCGCAGCCTCAAACATCTGCCTCACTACCCTCGTTCGAAGCCGCATGCGGAGCGACTTGAGGCGTTTCGCGTGCCCTGCGGGGGTGTCCTTGCTTTCATCGGTCCAATCGTCGTCATCGTCGGGCATGTTGTCCGCATTCAGCTCATCGTACCCCGCGTTTTTGAGCGCCTCGCGGATTAAAACCGTATGCCGCCTTTGGAATATCTCAGTGGCCTGATGGCACCGGTGGCGTGTTGGCACGCTGAAGAGTGTAGACACCAGAGACGGGTGGGAATTCGTAGACGCAGTCGCCGTCGACCCCTTGGTGATTTTTCTCTTTTGATAACGGAACCAGGTCTCGATTTGCTACGCAATGTAGGCATGAGCTATCCATTTATGACGCCAAAAATGCGTCAAACTAACCTTCTTCCTCGCTTTTATAGCATTCTCCAGCATTGTGCGCTGCTCTGATGTCAATTGAGCTGCATCGCCAGTCTCCGTCGCGCTGGGCAGTCCCAATTTGGCACGCTCCGGGAATTTCTGGAAAAAGCCTTCGTGGACGGAGCCCCAGAAGAGCCCAACCTTGCCAGCGGCTGCTCGTTGGATATAGTCTGGAAGCTGGAGGAACAGGAACGTCTTTTCCGCTTCGCTGGCCCATCCGGCGGGAGCCATTGAACAGCGAGGGAAGCAAGCGGGGCAAGGTGATGGAGGAGTAAAAGAGCGGAGCCCGTTTGCGATGGTGGAGGAGTAGATCTGGAGGGTTGCCTTTTTTTTTGTCCCAATATTGTGCCGTTCTTGTGCCGTTCCGTCGGGTGCCGGTCTCATTTCGATTTCAAACTTAATCATTGACGGCCCTCCTCCTTCTAGATTCAATATTTTGTAGGCACATGCACCCCTTTCTCGACCTAAATGGTACTAAATCTCTTTTATTTACCTCAGATTTGTATTTTCTCAAATACTTCCTCGCCCCTTGTCGCCATCAAGCTCACTTACATCAGATGGTCATCAAGTACTCCACATGCGCCGCATGTTCCTGCATCCCCCGCTTATCAGCTCCTAATCTCTAATATATCTAGGCTACATCTCAAACATCTCCCCTTGTCTTTCCCCACCATCTGCAAGTCCGCCGCTCACAGTATGACTCAAACGACAGCCCCCACCCCTGCCCCCCCAGCGATGGAGGCTTTCGTCGCCAAGGTCGCAACACTATCCCGGCTTGCCGCCGACCTCACCAAGCTCGCCATTGAGGTCCAAAGTACGTGTTTTGACCGCTCTATTTTCACTTGCTCACTCACCTACCCCTCAGCGGAACTATCTGACGTCGTCAACACTGCAATTGATGCTGCTTTCCAAGGTACACATTTGACCCAGCGTGAATCGCCACTCATGATCTTACTCAGAGGAAACACCCGACCCTGTTTGGGTTGCAAGCACCCCGCTCACTCCCGACGACCTCGACGCCAAATTCCCTCCCGGTACCGGCGAACACCAGCACTGGTATGTCGTCCTGCGCGGTCGAAGCCCCGGACTCTACCCCAGCTAGTATGTCTCAATCCCTTCACACCGCCCTTTTTTTTGGATCAATCCTTTTTTTTTGTAGCACCGACTGTGATGAGCAGGTTCGTGGTGTTCCCAACCAGTTCCGCGAGAAGAAGCGTGGTCGTGCAGAGGCTCTCGCCTTCTACCGTGCTTCCTACGAGCGCGGCGAGGTCGAGCAATGGACCGAGGCCGAGTAGACCGGTAATTTTCCCCTCTTGTCAAATCCTTTCCGTTTCTGATTTTCCCACAGCTCGCTATCAATATCGCATAAATCCATATTAGTATTGTAGGCCTCGCAATCATTACTACATACACCTCGCTTGCAATATGATACACCGTGATACTTGTGTCAAACTGTGTGAATCGCTTCTTTGGCGACTCTCAAATCAGCTCAGATTCCATAACGGTGGGCGTCCCACGGCTTTGAAGGCTAAATACATCAAGCATCATGCCATATGGGAGCAGCTGCCGTTGTTTCGAAGTCAATACGCGCCATCAGGTATTTCGAGTTTCTCAGGCCCTCCTTCACAGCGTAAAAAAAAGTGACATGGTGTATCCACCCTCTACCCTCCCAACCGGATCTCAAATGCCACGTGAAAACTGTGCGTAGTTGCTGAAATGTTGAACCCTTTCTATCTCATATATTTCAGCTCATGGGCTTGAGATCGTTCTTTCTACCTCTTACTCTGTAAAATTGGCCCGCATACTTTCTGAAGAAGCTCTTGTCTTGACCCTCAAGTCCAGGCGGCTGCTTGCGCGTAGTCACCTAGAACAGGATCAATTCAAAAATCAGTAAGTATCCCCATCTTTATACGCAGCCTGATCATTGCGCCTTTTATAATGCTCCGCGTGAGCCTGTTTGCCACGCGGAACCCATATGTATGGCCTGGGCCAATGCCCGAGACCGCGGGGATTTCGTACGAGCTCGTGCGGTAGGCGCCTTGCCCTCGCTATTTCTTTTAATCTGACCACATTTTTTGGGCTCCAGCCTAGGTTACCTGCAAGAATGATAGTTGCTACGTTTACTCGTTGTAATAGTTGTAGAAGCGCGCCTCATTGCGGAACGATTCCAATTGTGATGGCGCCATATTGTCCTCTCCTTCCCTGTCCCCACTATCAATCAGAAACCAGACACCAAACAAATGAGCCGAGCCCACCGTGATGCGCGATCCACCGCACTGGACCACAGCTCCACACGGTCGGTGTTTCTAGCCGACATCCAGACACCAGGTTCCGCACAATCCCGGCCCGACTCAAGCCAGCGCTGTGCCTCCAATGCCGTAGGTGGGTGGGCAGAACGCCCTGCGTTCAGCGTGCTCACAGTGTCTCGCGCCGCATCCTCGACCCTCACAGGCAGCTTCCCCGCATTTGGACCGCACGAATTACTACGTACCGTGTCAGATTCATTATGTAGTCTTGCACAAAATGGACAAAATAAATAAATAACTCACCTTAGTGAACTGAGCTTCTCAGCCAGAGACAAAACCGAATCAGAGTCCTGGTTTTTCGGGTTTTGCTGCTGCGATTGAAGCAGAGCCATACTGGCAAGCGCTTCAATAGCGATCCGTTCGTCAGGTGTGGGTGATTCATGCGCCATAGTCCTTTTTTGATGCTTCGACGCGCGCGTTTCAGACGCGCTATTCTGTTGCTCCAGAATATTTGCGACAGCGGCCAAAGACGAGCCTTCAGAGGAAGCGGAACTCTTGTCGAGAACTCCGAAAGGGATGGAGCTCGGCACGCTCCGCACCGAAGATGCTGGGGGCAAGTGTTGAGATGCAGTCGATTTGTCGACGCACAACGGCGGGGTCCCCACACTCGATACATCTTCATCAGACACCATGGGGTCCTCCACTGTCTTGGTTGCCTTTGGAGGATCCCAACGCCGCTTTCGGAGCTTTACTGCTGCTCTGTTGAAAGGCAATAAACCAACTTGTTCTCTAAGTTGGCATCGAGCCAAGCCTGGGCACCATACCGACGCTCAGCAACCTGGATACGTTTCTTCTCTCGAATTTCAGTTATATTTCTGTAAACGTGGGGTTTCGAAAAATCAGGGACATCCGAACTAAGCTAAAGAGTTGAAATACCTTTTGTAATGGCTTGCGGAGGCCTTGCGGTGGTTCGCTGCCTTTTCTGCGGCGCTGAGCCTGCCAAATAAGACGTCGGCGAACCTGTTGTGGTGTAAAAAGCAAGCGCTGACCTTGGGCGGTATGTTCCGCGATCATCTGGAGGTGTTTTGCGGTTGCTCTTCCTTTTCGACATCGAGGTTGAAGAAGAAGAGTCAACTTGCTGTTACTTGTTTGCCAACCCAACTTGCGCCGCACCAAACATACCTTTCGCACGTCGAACGCCTGTTGCTCTTGAGGACTCAAAATTATATATCAATGCATTTGGTTCAACTAGGGGGGCTCTTTTATATCATGTGTAGTCCAATATAAAATCTGCGCCGTTGGTTTTTACATGCATCATTATGTTTCTGATTTTTTACCCCCCTTATTCTGAGCCGTATTTTGCCGGAATCGTTTCTGGGATGAAATTTAGCACTATTAGTCCAAACAGAATTGTATCTTCAACCATGACGCATCTTCTATACAATGTTCGATCCTAGTTCAAAATCTAACACCTTGCTATGTCCCCCCCGTGTCGGATGAGCGCGCAACCACTCACTTACGCGCTTCTTTGGCCATAATTCTACCCTCAACACGCGTCTCACGGCGCTTACTAGCACTGTGAGCCCCTCACCAGCCCGTTTCCCATTTCTCATTGTTTTTGCTAACATCATGTATCATCAATAGCGCATAGCCAGCGGACGCGGCTTTCAATTTCAAGTCGACCCTTCTACTCAAATTCTCCATTGGAGCCTGTGTTTGGCGGAACGAGGCGACTCCTTGTGTTTCTGATCATGAAAAGGCCATATTTGTGAGTGCGTGACGCATGTGACACTCCTTCTCCCGGTCGCCATGAGCCTATTCTCTCTTTGTTCTTCACCACCACCACGCCCACAAACAGCTTGCTAGCCTTGGGTGAGGCCATTCCTATTCCCTTCTTTCTTCCTCCTGGCGCGTTTCCTGGCACGAACGAGTCATAGTCCCGCTCCGCTGGGCTGACCATAGCTCTATGGAGGCGAGTATGGCCCTCTCGTACCAGGAAACGCGCCGGGTGGTTTTCTCATCGCCTACCAGTTTTATTCACGCCGCTCCATAGACCGCCGTCCGCTTACGCGTTGAAAGGGGCCGACAAACGTGTAGCGGGCAGGACTTCTCGCCCTATGACTTCCCCAACCAATCCAACAAACCCATTGAAGTGATACAGCTCGATATATCCATCGCCACTCTTCTCAAAGACGCCATAACCGATGCCGATCTTCTGGTGCTCATTCGGGACGAGCGGATTCAATCAGGTACGCACAATGTACCGCACCCGTCGCTACTATTCACAGCTTTCTTTTAGCTGGTCTTGCAACCTTTGCACCCAAGATTTACCACTACTTAGTGGACACGCTCCGCCCCTTGTACAAACAAGATCCCACCCTCGAAAAAAAACTTCGCCAATTCCATCTTTCCTGTGGCAACTGTAACCGGGCCCTTCACGACGCTTATGATGGTGTTCCTGGTGCGCGCTGGGAGTGGGCCCTTCGCTTGTACTCAAAATATGATGAACTTGCCAGCGATCACACTGAAGTTTTTGGGACTGCACATGCTACGAAGTAATTCCTTTTTGAGTACAATTTTTTTAGAACACTCATACTGATCTCGGATCGCATTTTATACATAAAGGGTGGGCGTTAAAGGCAATGCATCACCAAATGGCCTCCCCCAAAAAGGCCCGAAGTTCGTTTGATCCTGCGGGAAAACGCATGAAGCAGGGTGTGTGGAGTTGCATCCTTTATTTCCCACCCCGCAACTAAGCTACAGAGATCATGGGGCGCACGCGCCGCCATATCGCGCTCAGCCCAACCCAAACAAAGTGGCTTGGCCAATTTACTCCACCTCCCCAAACACCGCGCCATCCGGACGGCTCCTACGCCAAACGCATAATTGCCCAGGTTGAAGGCGAGGAAGGCCGCCGTCGAGCATTTGGTCGCTCTGCGAAATGCGCCAAGGAGGCCAGGAGTGCCGCCCCCTATTATTTTTGGGGAGGCGTCGGCAGTGGAAAGCCGCGCTCAGCGGGAGGAAAGGCAGCACGAGCAGCAAGAGGAGGCGGAGCGAGAGGCGGCTCGGCGGGAGCTAAGGCGAATTCGAGATGAGCGGGTGGCGGCTTTGATACGAGCTCGATATGGCCAGAAAGATCCTATCATTTAGATAGCGGCTGTGCAAACCTTGATCTTTCCTTTTGCTTTATAACCACACCTGGCGCTTCAATGGTTTGACAATGCCTCGGGGTCCTCCCCGCCAGCGCAACTTGCCACCCATCGCCCCCCACGTTTACTCTGAAATCGCGCAGCATATCAATGACAGCCGCACGCTCGCCGCCCTCAATAGCACATCATCGGGCATATATATGGCGACGCGCTTTTACCTTTACCGCAGTATCCATGTGGTGAACACTGGGCATCTTCTCATTAGAACACTGGCCGGAAACCCTGCGTTGCCCTTGATGGTGAACAGATCCTCATTTGACATATATTTCACTAATCCTTTTTTATTTTGTCAGGTACGGTCGCTGCAGTTTACGGGTGTTGCACGCGCCTTCGTCAAGATAGTGGGTGCTGACTGGATTAAAGTTCTGGTGGCGATGGAGAACCTCAAGCATCTCCGCGTCCAGCAGCACGTCCACTTCGACGAGCGCATCATTCCCATCATCCGCTTTCGCCTGAACTCATTCGTGGCGGGCACGTCCATCTCAAATGGCTGGGACGCCTTGATCCGCGCACAGGTCCACATTCAATCCATCACCGCGTACGGCTTCTCCACATTCCTAGCCGGTACTCCCCCCCCTAACTGGGTCAATCTCGAACACGTCACGGCCTTCGCTTCCCACCTTGCCTCCTTCCTTGAGGTCTACCCCCTCACATCGGTACGGTTCTGCACCTACCGCGTCCATGGCACCGTAGGGCTGCCTTTACATACCCTCGAACGGTTCGCACGACTACCAGCAACTGTTGTGAAGATGCGGGCGATGTGCACTCAGTTTTCACTCCTCGAGGCGGCTGGTCCGTGGCTACTGCTTCTTCAGGAGCTAGTTGTTGATGAAGGCGATGGGGACTGGAACAAACACCTGGTAGGTTGCCGCGCTATCATCGCACTCACCATTTTTCGACTTTTTTTACAGGCCGGGATAAAGTCTATTGCATCGCAGCTGAAGGCTGAACGCTTGCCGGTGCTGTCCTCGCTGACATTTGCGACGGTGAGTATGATGTTTTCGGGGAGGAGGCACATGGTCGCTGCCACCTTCCGCCACCGTTGCGTGCTGCCCACATTACGAAAAATGGCGGTCTGCTCAAGGTTTGAGTGCACGGTATGGAGGAACTGGGCTGCGGAGGATGGCTGGAAGTGGGGTGAAGGGGATGTCCTGAGCAGTCACTGCGATCTAGGCACTGAATAAATTTTGCCGATTGGGCCGCACGCATTTGCGTCCTTTTTTTTTTTTTTTAAAATATACAGTTGAATACTCATTTCAGTGGGTTCTCAATCGGGCAAGAACACAAATACGCGCACATTGTGCACCTCTCTTCCTCGATGGCCAGTGAGTCGCTGAGTGATATTGATGGGTCGGAACCGCTCTCAGGCTACAATGTGAGTGCTCAACATTCGTCGCCGCATCTGTGCTGCAGCTCGCTCCAGGACCCTCGGGCTTCAAGTGCAGCAGACTTTCCCCGAAGCTGCTCCCTTTGCATCCACCACGTCGGGGTGCATCGCTGCCGGGACTGGACGTGCATAGGAGATTTGTACCTTTGTGAACCGTGCCTTGTCCGGACGCATCAAGGTTTTAGCAAGATTCTGCATGTAATTGAGGTATTTTCAAAGCATAAAATACGATCTTCTCAAAAACTGAGGCCTAAATAGTCCTGGAACGGTTCCTATTTCCAAGTGCGAGGCCTCAAGGGCTTCGGTGTGCGTCTCCAACTAGGCCATCCAACGCCGGAGTGCTGCCCGAATCCTGTGCCCGACAACACCTTTAGGATCATTGACTACCACTATCGGCATCACGTCGCCTTGGATTATTGTGGCTGTTGCAGCCATTCGCAATACGACCAGCTGATCAACGCAAGACTCTTGCCGAGTCTAACGCGGACCTCGCGAGCGACCGTGTTTGACCTCGGCTTCCCGGATTTCATCATGCGTGAGATGGAGCGCTACTCCGGGCAGATCTTGATAGATGACCATGAATGAGATCTGCATATGGAACCTTTTGATCTAATAAATATTCAGCCTTCCGATATTCCTGGTTTCAGATAAGATTTATCCAGCAAACCTCTTTTGCGATGTCAAGTGAGCCTGGAAGCGGGGCAACAACGAGGGTTCGAAGGCGACTGAGAGGTGAGCCCTGTATTTTTGTGGAGTTGCGGTTTTATCTGACGCAGACTGCAGCACATGGCGGTGCCACAGGGAATCTCTTGGTACATGACGCGTCAAAGATTTCGTCTGCCCACGAAAAAAGAAATCGCCGGAGGGCGTCCTTAGGTGTGTTCTCATTTGCTGCCAGTTTAATCCCGCATGAATCTCTGTTGTAGCTGAGCGTACCGCGACAAGGGCCACAAACCAAAGTGCTGTGGACGAGTCCCTGGGCTGGGACCGTATTTGCGACGCGCTCATGGAAGCAGACACGGCGGCGCCACGAGCAACCCTGGAGCAACCGCCCTCGGGGTTCGCGTACGTGACTGACGATGAGTATGTCCTCCTTTTTTTATGTTGGCGCTCTCTGATGACCGAATATGTTCAGTGGCAGCGTTTATAGGATCTGCACCTATGGGATCGACGAATGTCGCGTCCACATGGGCCCAGAAAGGTGCGCGCACGTCGTTTACAATGGCAAGATGCTGACCTCACCCTTGGAGTCGTGTCCAGATTCCCGACGATCCAGAGGAGGAAGAGTTTGTCGAAGGTCAAAGGATGGAAGACATTTGGACAGCCGTTCTGGAGCGCCAAACTACCGCTGGCGAAGTGTTGCGTGAGCATGCAGGGGATCCAACGCTGGTGAGGCATTTCCTGGCCATCCCAGTGCAGGACATAATGCCTGCGCTCCAGGGCTGTCCTCTGGATCATGACGCAGGTCAGGAGATGAACAGTGGGCAGGCGTGGTGCTGCAAGCAGATGGTGAAATATGATCGCGACGCGGCGTTACCTTTTGAATAGACATTTGTTTTTTATTGCTGCAACTCAAACGTTTGGTATAACTGGGGTACACGGTACTCAAAGCTTGGATTTAACAATAGTAATGTAATTGTGAATACAGCCATCGCGATAAGTAAGCAGCTGGGGTGATAGATCACAACAAGGGAGGAGGTCCGGGATATCATCGTCGTCGTCGCAATCGGAGTGGGCCTCATCATGATCGTTTGTGGAATACATTAGATACAACCTGCATAGATTCAACGTCAGACATATAAATTTATAGTGGCTGAGGAAGTACTGACGATAATAGCCAATCCATTTTTTGAAACACCTCGCCTTTTGAAGGTTGCCGATTCCTTGGGGGTGAGGGTAGGAGAATTGAGAGGCAGTATAGACAATGAGTTCGCGACCTGGGTTTTTCAATAAATTCAGTACGCGGGGAGTGGTTGTAGGATGTACCTGGGTTGTCGCTCATGGTGGTTTGGAGTAGAGTTGTGGGAATCGATCGTGAGATAAGATTACAGACAGATCATGATCAGTGGAACACGATCTTTGCACATAGTCTACGATGTAACCAAGCTGCTGTTTCGGCCCTCGCTCTAGGCGTCCTCTGAACTTCCGCCTCACTGCCACCTCCCCTCTTGTCCGCTTGTTCTCTCACTTTTCAACGCCTCCCTCTCCTTTACTGGTCGTCTGATGGGGAAAAGAAAGAAGGAGAGCCACTACGATGCGCCTCGCGAACTGGCGCCGAGCACGTCTCAAACTGGCGTGAGTAGAGGTCACGCAATGCGGGAGAGCGCCCATGTGGCGAAGACTGGCGTTGTGCGACATACGGCGAAAATAGTGGACGTACCAGCCTCACCTTCCAAGACGGCTCGCGCGGAGACGAGACCCACACGCAGTCACGCTCATGCACCCTCGACTGCAGTTGGGGGGGAGCCCGTTTATGACTTGTTTACTGGGGAAGGTGAAACATCTGGGGAAAACGAAGGCGGGCGCGATCTCCGCGACTCGGTAGGATGAAGCCGCCGATTTTGGAAGATTGGTTTGCTAACGATTTCATGGCCAGGACGATCCGTTGCGGCAGTGGCTAGAGGACCATCGAGACACCTTTGCCAACGAGGTGCTGCGTTGGGAAGGGCGTGGTGACCATCGCTCTGGGCTTTGCGCAGGCCGAAACTGCGAGGGAGCGGCGGGATATCGTTGCAAGACTTGCATTGGTGGGGGTGAGATGCTTTGCAAGAGCTGCCTCCTCAGCACCCACAGGCAGCTCCCTTTTCATAAGGTCGAGGTACGTTGATCTGTTAACCAAAACGGCGCCTTCTGACAGCGTACACGGTAGCACTGGGACGGCTCTTACTTTCATCACACAACACTGAAGGAAGTCGGCCTGCGCATTCAGCTAGGGCACTGGGCTGGGCAACCCGAATGTGACGCGCCAAAGCCAGCAAGCGGCGACGCGTTCGTCGTTGTCCACGAGCATGGGATAGAGGAAGTGGCGCTCGACTACTGTGGATGTGGTGGCGGTCCCCCAACCGTGCAGCTGCTGCGTGCAGGGCTCTACCCCGCCACGACAACGAATCCACGGACGGCGGCGACCTTCGGCGTCTTGCGACGATTCCATCTCATGTCGTTTGAATCGAAGTGCTCAGCGTATGAATTTTATCACAGCTTGGCGCGTGATGCGGACAATACTGGCCTGAGACCTCCTCCAGTGAGTACGATGCGATGCGAGTACCTAAATCAGGCTGATGTCCCGTCCGCAGGACAGATATCATGAATTTTTGCGCATGACGAAGGAGTGGCGCCATTTGCAGATGCTCAAACGAGCGGGGCGCATTCACGACCCTGACGGGATATTGAGCACGATACCTGGCGAATGCGCCCTGCTCTGCCCAGCGTGCCCGCACCCTGGCAAGAACTTGCCGTTCGATTGGGAGACAGCGCCGGAGGAGAAACGGTACGTTTTACTTATGTGAGCATTGTTTCATGGCTGACGATAGGCCATAGATTTTTATATGCCTTGTTCCTGGCGATGGACGCCAACTTCCGCCTCAAGCGGAAGGATGTTTCTAGTGAGGAGAAGGACCCGGGACTGGGTCCTGGATGGGCGTTCTTTTGTGAGGTGAAAGCGTACATGGAGCATGTGAAGCAGCATTGGGATGAGCCGCAGGATGTAAGTGTTTTCAGATTCGGTTGGGGCTTGCGCTAATTACATGGTGCGATGCAGCGAAGCACCTGCGTGTCTCACGACGCGGTAGACAAACCGGACAGGGAGGCGCGTGGGACGGCGTCATCCGGCATTGGAGCCGTCGACTGCGCTCGCCATGACATGAAACGTCCGCAGGCTGTCGGGGACCTGCAGCTGGGGGAGCGGTACGTTCCCTTACATGTGGTGGAACTGTAGCTGATTTACTTGCTCAGGTATATAATATAGACTACATGTTCTTTAAGAGCGTACAGGGCTCCGAGCTCTTACGCTTTTTCGTGTCCTACGACATAGCTTGTCAATGGCATATCAACCTCTGGCAGCGCATGGTCCGGTACAAGGAGGAAATGTGGCTCGTGGGGGAGGACAAGTTCGTAAGCTTCCTGGTGCCGAAATTCCATCTCCCCGCGCACATAGAGGCCTGCAACCTCCGATTTTCTTTCAATCTCACAAGGGATGTCGGTCAAACGGATGGCGAGGCGCCAGAACGTGGGTGGGCGAATGCGGGTCCATTGGCGGGTAGCACGAAGGAGATGGGGCCAGGGGCGAGGCGCGACATGTTGGACGACCACTTCAACGACCTCAACCACAAGAAGATTGTCAGGCTAGGTAAGCAGAGCATTCATGCGGCGATAAAATTACTCACCACAAGCTAGGCGGAATGATGTTGAAGAAGACGGAGAATGCGGTGCCAGAGATGGTGGAGACGAGGACCGCGCTGGAGGACATGGAGGAGTTGTTGGGGGGTGCCGAGGGGACGACTGTCCAGGCGTGGACTGCTATGGCAGAGGCTTGGGAGAAGGATGCGGCCAGCCCGAACCCATTCGAGTCGGCGAAGAAGAATGAGCATCTGGCTCAGGTGCGGCGGGAGCTGGCTGAGGAGGCCGCGGCGAGGGAGGCTAGTAACACCGAGGTCCCGGGCGCCGTGCGATCGGACATGCATGTTACAGAGCTGCTTGCAATGGGGCTCCAGCTCGAGGAAACACAGTAAGTGGTCAACGGAAATACGGATTACGGATTACGCTTACACTGCTTAATTCAGACGAGTACTCGGCTGGGACACAGCGGCCACTGGCCTGCATCCGACCGACAACCAGCGGACTGCGCTTGTGGAACGCACCAGCAAGTTGCGGCGGAAGATCGTCACTTGGATGGAGATCCAAGAGCAATTCTTCCCCCAGGTCTCCAGGCTTCGCGACTCGGAAGACACAGCGCGCGCGCGCGCAAGTCGTACACAGCCGATCCAAGGCGTCAAGGTGCAGGACCTCGCATTGTGGCTACCGTCTGCGATCCAGAAGAAGGCGGGCGAGATACCGTGCGTGCCAGATGTGCTGGAGTACGAATATCGTATGCGTGTGGGGCAGGCGCATGAGGCGCTCCACCTCATGCGCCACCAGTTGCTTGTGCGCACTAAGCTCTACAAGTGGAAGAATCCCAACGCAGCAGGAGTCGCCGCTAATAGCCGCGCGAACGAGAAGATCGACGCCATTAACGACAACATCCGACGTCTCGCAAGCGCATATCGAGTGGCGTGGGCAGCATTGGTGATCCTCGGCGCGGCGCTGAAGAGGAATGATTGGGAGTGGACGTTGAAGGAGCTGAGGGAGGAAGATGTGAGAGGTCTGCCGCGCGCGACGTTTGCCGACCCGGACAGGCAGAAGGGGGGGAAAAACTCGAAGCAGGTGAGGGCAGGGAAGGAGCGGAGAAGAACAAAGAAGGCACGGCTGGAGGCGAAGGCGGAGCGCGCTGTGTCTTGGATCTGGGTTGCGGAGGCGCAGGTGGTAAAGGAGGGTGACAGTCCCGCGATGAATGAGGGTGAGTACGGCGGGGATCGCTCGCAAGAAGTTGTACTAATTTCGTTGTTTGCAGCTCTGAGGATCGAGTGGGCGAAGGCGCGTGCGCGTTGCATGCGTTGGAGGGAGGAGGTGGATTTGCTGGAGGAGGAAATGCGACGCATTGTGCAGTTCTTGGTGTGGCGCTCCGGATGGTGGGCAGAACAAGTCGGACGGAAGAGGGTGCGAGACGCGACGCAGTTGGAGGGAGAGATGGCGTATGCTTTGCGACAGAGCGCGCTCCAAGCGGCGCTGGCAGCCTCCTTTACGAAGAAGTGGGCGCATCTACCCGACTTGATCAAGGAGGGGCGAGGGCGGCTACCAATATCTGAGGCAGCGACGGGTCGTCACACAGGAGGTCCTCCGGTGGCGGGGGGCAAGGCGGCGGCGGAGGAGCATGGTGGCGGGGGGGACGATAGCGACGAGGCGGAAAGCGGGGAAGAGACGGAGGGTGGCGGGGAGGAGGAGGAGGAGAATTGGGGCGCTTTCCCTTACGGCCCGTGAGGTCGGCGTATACGGACTCGTAGTGTATTTCGTGTATTTTCCGTATTTCGTGTATTTTTGGAGATGGTACCGAATGCGGATATCATTTGGCAAACATTTGCATATTGTCGTGCTCGTCGTTCGCCACGATGGCGGCGACCTCAAGCACGTCGCCGACCAGATATGGTAATCAACGCAGTCTATATAGGTGAACTACTGACCTGATACATCAAAACTGGTCTCTAACTAGAGGCGTTGATACATCACGGATGGCCTCTGATTAGGGTGCCCTGATAGATCATAGTGCCATGCTATACTGTAAAAATAGGTTATGCTGTGAAGCAGGAAGCTTGTACTGATTCACGGCCGAATTCCACATTCTGCCCTTGAAGAGCCTAGACCAGAGGAACTGAGAGTCTACTGATGACTTGCAGTGGGAGTTGGCAGGAAGGATCGGAGGCCGGGCCGACCGACCAGAATGCTCGCTTTTAATAGATGTTACAGCTGGTAGATGTATAAGACAGCAATATATATTATACCGAGTCATTCGTAAGTTTCGGAAGAAAGAACAAGGAGCAGAAAAAATCATGTAGAAAGAAAAAAAAAAAGGCATCCGTCTCCACTCGCAACACGAAAGCAAGACTCACCCGCCACCACTCGAGCCACATTCTTTCTCATTCAACTCACGGCTCCCGGGCGGTGAAACTCCCCTCTCTATACCCCGGCGCCGCACGCGCATCGCGCTTCCTCAAGCCCGGGGCTTCAACTCGCGATCGCGCATCTCCCGAGTCGCGCATCTCCCGAGTCGCGCATCTCCCTCTCGCGCGCTTCCCGCTCCAGATCACGCATATCGCGCTCGTCGCAATACGCTGCGCCGTTACTGCTGTTGTTACGGTATGGCGCCTCAAGCGGCGGGTGCGAGCGTGCACCTAAGGTTTTGCGTTGCTGCCGCCCATAGTACGCCGCGGGGCCGGGCAAGTCCAGCGGGCGCTCGCGCGGCGGCTGCGCGGGAGACCGCGCAAGGACGGAGCGTCGTGCAAGGGGCGCGGTCATAGTACCCCTGGCCGCTCGCGGGGAGAGAGAGCGGCAGGCGGCGCAGCGGGGCGATGCATCGCGGTGTGCGAGCGGCAGCGCGTCTCGGTGCGATATGGGGGTGTTTCGATGCATCGTGGGAGCATCACGGTGCGTCTCGGGTACCATTAGCGCAACGCAGATGAGACACGCCACCGATGCGGGATCGGGAAGGCGCGGCACGGTGTAGGGAGCGGCGCCGCAATCCTTTCCCGCTCTCTTTGGCGCGACCTTTCGCGGATCGCGCTCTCGCGGTCCGCGCCAATGCCAATCGTGCGGATGGGTTCACGTTGCGCGGGCGCGGGCGCGCGTTCGTGTTTGCGGTGCCGGCGCCTTCGTACCGATGGAGTGCTGCAGCGGAGCGGTACGCGCGTAGCGCAGATGAGAGCGGAGGCTGCGCCATTCTGTGGGGTACAAATGATTTCGCGGGGCGGTA
>JARJCX010000427.1:0-81582 GCA_029282285.1 Mycena rebaudengoi | reverse complement strand
CAGCGCTTAAACGACTGAATGTCTGAATATATTTATGATTTATTATCAGGAGGAGAGACTCCAAGACATACACCAGGTTGAACGATACGGCGCAGCGGGCGATCAAGCCCTATGTATGTGTACATCATGATCATACTAGATAAATGTCCTCGAAAAAAAACTAGGCATTCATAAGTTAAGAATAAGAGGACAAGAGAAAGAGGGATATATTGGGGAATAAGGAACGCGAGACAAGGTGGCTCCTGTCAGCCGCCGATCGATATTTCAACCTCCGATCTGTGCCGTGAGCTTGCCGCCGTGCATCACGCCGGCTCTCCCAATTCCCAAACTTTCACGCACTCTTCGCATACCAATGTTCTTTCAGTTGAAAACCAATTCAGCAAGCTAACAACGCCATCATGTCCGCGGTGTGCAGATGGTTCAAACTGAGGTGTTCAACCACAATTCACCAAGTAGGATGAAAGTACTTGGCAAGTACTTTCATTTGGATAATTAATTCCGGCTTCAATAATCTTCGCTTGGATGCGCAACTAATTTTTTCTTCTGCTATGGGTGAAACCAGATGGCAAATGCGCAGTTTGATTTATCATTCACCCGGTACCATTATGGGCCGCGACTCACTTCACAGCTGTAGTGTTCGACAGGAGCAAGAACAGTTTGATGTGGTACCACCGTCCACCATGGAATTTCAACAGGCCGTCACTGCAGACCTAATGGTCAAGTCCGAGACTTTCAAGATCCACTCCCTCTGCAGACAGGTCAGATGCCAGAGGAGACAGTATGCGCAGCTTTATATGGACAGGTGATTTGAGGTAGATCGTAATCAATATTTATTTGTAAATTCAAGCTCGAGACATGGTATTCAATAATAATATTACAAAAAGGGCGGACTCGTACTGCCATGCGAAGCAGTGGCCCACAAGCCAAGTTTGGATATAGGGTGAGGGTCCCAGTCGAGCCGAAAAAAAACCTTTTTACCGTATTTCAAAAGAGTCAGGAACAGCTCTATAGCTGAAAAAATTACTTGATTATACTGTCTTTTTTTCAATCAATTCGAAGTCACGCATCACGCACCCAGTGTTCGAATTGGTCCCACGGTTCGCGAAAATGACTCAGAAAATGTGTCTGAACACCCCAAAAGAGTACAATTAGATTCCGAAGCCACGGCACCCGAAAATAGCAATTTATAAAAATTAAGAATAATTTTCCCCCATTGTCTTCATCATCTTTATGCTGCCAGAATCCCTGATATCGAATCGTTGGCTTCTGCACCGTTTCCCAGAATTCTCCTGGGGCTCATGTATGTTTTCCTCGCCCGCCATCTCGGCCGGATCGCTGTCGAGTCCCTCGGCAATTTGGCTTTCGGATGTCAAGGGCTTCATTTTTTCAATCTCAGGTCAACCTCATTTTGTGATAGGGGCTCAAAAGCCTCGAAATGGATAACTGAATGTCTGCATGAGGGTTTAGAGCATTTGTTCACAATAGATGGGAAGGGTTTGACACTACTATATACCGCAAGTCACCGAAATGAACTTGAATATTGTCGGCATTTATCAAGAAATGTAAAACCTCACGTTCAATTCAATATATTCAACAAGCAATGGAAGCATTTGAACTCGTAATTATAAGATAGATTTCTAGAACTTCATTAAATGCTTCACCGGATCATCGAGATTCGACGGGACTCGGACCTGCATCCTGCATCTACCCGGACTGCCCTCTGGGTCTGATCTTGATCACGCGGCGATCCCGGACCATTTCCGCGCCAGACCATGTTGAACGCGATCTGGTCATGACCCACAACCTGCAGGAGTCCCGCAGGCAAACTCATGAGCGCCTGGGCGAACCACAATGTTCCCGGATACTACAATATCAAGATGTATACAACAGAGGGCTCCAACGACTCTGCGTTGCAGGCCAGGACACAAAATCGTAGCCAACGAGGAGCCCAAACAGTCTACTTATAAAAGGTTATGAACCGCTATTAATTTTGGTCTCTGGCCTATTATAAATATCTCAATGTGATATTCATCCTGTTTCTCCGCTGAATATTGCTGTCCAAATGTTTCCTTACCTTAAGACTCAAGGCCTCCACTTCGTTTCATTTATTACTCCCTTCTCAGGCCACGAGACTGGTTTTATTGTCAGCTATAGACCTTCTTAGGAAGTTGAACACACTGCTTTGTGGTCCTGAATGCACTCTGCAATGGGAAGACATACAGCAGCATTCTGTGGACCAGTGGACACCAGTGATTTTTACCTGGGAGGAGGGAACACTTCCCATACACTTGCGTCTTCCGCTCATGGCCAGATCCTACTGGGTTGTAGCCGGAAGTGCCCCCATTCAAATGGCCGACCAGCCACCAGAAACCAGTGTCTTATGTGCTCGATCCCCTGGAATGGTGTTGTACTCAGCTGACATCCTGTACCATACAAAAGACAAATTACGTCTACTGGCCAATCAGCTCTATGCGCTTAGTTTATCCAAGCATGCACAAACATAGGGTCGCTCTGTGATGGCATTTCTTCGATTGCAGCAACAACTTCGACAAGCATTCAATATTCAGTGCTCATCCCATAAGATCTATGAGGACCGGATCCTGGATGCCCGAGAAGATCAGAATGAACGAGAACCGCGACTTTGGGAAGGGACTTCATGCGGCCATGAGGCTTATGTGGGCGTCTGTAATGAATTTATTTGAACAAGGGCACGAGAGAAATTCAGGCCTTGAAAGGGGTTCTTCCATAATCCATTGTGAATTGCACAAAACATGTGATTCCTTGATCAAGCATGATGCCTAATATTCTTTTTGCCCGAAAGTAGATGCGGCAACTTGAATGCAAGACTCATTGAGGCCAACTCGGACCATAAAATAAGCGCTCATATTCAAGTGTAAACCAATTTTTCAGCGCAAAGCCACGGGGGACACGAGCAACCAACCGCAGCCCACAAGTCCAGTAGACCGTATTTTTTGCTTTCACTGTTTTTTAGTTGACATCTTCTGGAGATATGCCCGTAGCGTGGCCGGGTTCAGCTAGTCCTGTACAATTCTAGAAGCATACACACCCTAATAGCACTATATTCATGTCTACCATGAGTACTATCAACCTTCAATCAATACCTTTCCGGAACAATTTATCAAACATAGATGTCGAAAAGAGAATCAGAGCTCAAATCCGTGCAATCGCCAGGGGTCGCAATATCGCCGGCAGCACTTCCAATCTGAACGCACTGTCCGTTAAAGGCAGTAATAGAGCATCCAGAGGCCAACAGTCCTCCGGCTCCGACCGCAGTGGGATCGTTGCAAGTCGAGCAAGCAAATCCCCAGCCCTGGACACTGTTTACCGGTCAATGGGATCGAGTCGGAATTTGCGAGCGAGAGAGCTTACGGGTCGTCAGGGACGGTGATCAGAGGAAGAACAGAGATCTGTGTGGTCTCGCTGGTCCAGGTTGCGTACAAGTCTAGAGCCGGGTCCGGGTTGTTAGCGACCCTGCCAACAGTTTCAGAGCGTATAAAGATAAGAAGGATTCAGCAATTACTTTAGCAGGGCACCTCCGGTGAACGTCGTCGGGTTCTCGGGAATGAACTCGGGAGAACTGGCTGTGAGCGCCTGGGAGATGACTGGTGCACCCGGCGTAACTGGGTTCGTGTACCCGAGCTCAAGCCCTGCATTGGCGATGCTGATCCCCACACCTGTGACGAAGGTCGGGTTGCATGTGGGAGCAGCGCCAGTGGGGCTGGCAAGCCCGATGCTGGCGAGAACGAGAGAAGCGACGACGGAAATTACAGAGAGCATTGGTATGCAGATGCTTTGAGAGCTGATTGGTGCGAGGGAGGAGTGGGATTGCACAGTTTATATAGTAGGCACCTCCAGGTTTTCCAAGTGGGCTTATGCAAAAGATCGGGGAGCAGGGTTGATTTATTTTGTCATGCGCGCTCGGCAATAGTAACCATAACAAGTTTATGAAATTTGGATTTGTCTTTTACTCACTAGCTCCAGATCTCAACGTATGGCCGTTAACAAAAGTATTGGGAGTCGTAGCAGCAAAGACAATCAATGGCCTTTTGGTACCCCTTCAAAATTCCAACACTGTAACGAACATCTGCCGAGCTTGTCCAAGCTTACCGACCTGCGCGCAATGGATCATCGCAGCCCAGGTTCATCATGCACTTGCAAACTTAGAGGCTGGAACCCATCTAGGTCCTTCCCCCAAGTCTTGTGGTGCCTGTTGAACATGTTCCACTGTCAAGGCGTACGCCACAGTATTTTTAGGCCCTTACAGAATTTTTTGGACACCGGAACGGGTGCTTTGATGCTTACGGCTGGCCGTGGACACTACATAGGAAACGAAGCGGCCAAGACGATATACTGCTATTAATTTACCACCATGTCGCTGTTGTGAAAGTTAGGTATGGTATGCTTTTAATTTCCTCAAGGTGCACTTCAAGCTGAACTACGGAACATCAGCCCGGATTTCACACGCTCTCCGTGACGGGCCGCTAGGTGAACAGACGACAGTCTGGATTATTCCAACATGGAATGCTGTAATGATCAGGGCCCCAGGTTTATTCTACACTTGCCGACTGGGAGAATGGCATTGATCTATCTCCTTTACACAATTGAAGGTCTGCATCGCGCGGAGTATTTCAGTCCTTTTAGTTGAATGGCCAATTTTCAGGACACCGAAACATGCTCTAGTAAACATTCATTCCAATTTAGTACGAGCGCGCCGTGTCTGTTGCATAAGCCCTGAACAATATTGTTCGTAGCGTTTCATCGCCATTCACCGTGTTGAGGCCCTAAGTAGTCACAGGTTTGGCTGTGTTCGCCTACGTTCATCTGCGTTATTCTACCCCTTGGCTACCTCGGTGCACAAGGGTTGTGTACTTGAGATCGACCTATTTATGGGACCACGCCCGTGTAAGCTGATCTTGTCATTGTAGTCACAGGGGCCCCTACATTGATGGACCCTATATACACGCATGTAGACACGGCTCGTCTCACTCGGTACTGACAGTCTCTATTGACAATGACAGTCGTGGTGCGAGCAGAACGTTTCTGAAATGGTGGCCCAAGTCACACCTAAGATTTCCAAATTTAGGCAAAGCGGAGGTGCAGTTTGGAAGGCAAAATATCGGAATGAACTAAAATGGAGTTGAAAGTCCAACATAATCCCGTGGTTTCGATTCAACTGATACTTCAATCTAACTGAGCGGAAAAAGATTGAATTTCAGCTTTACTTAAACACCGGTCTTCAGACTACATTAAACTCCAGCCGAACCTGAAAACTGAGCTCACGGTATCATTTTTCATTTCACCCCTACTGAAAATCTGAGGTTCAGCTCTAATTTCAGGTTGCACTATGCTGAGCTGAAATTAGATCTTAATCTTTGCTTTTTGGTAAAGTTTGGATGAGAAATGATACAAGTAGTTTAGGATTCAGTTCAGATGGGGTTTATTGTAATCTGAAGACTGGTGTTTGAATGAAGCTGAATTTTAATCTTATTCAATTAGTTTAAGGTTCAAGATCAGTTGGCTTGAAACCCCAAAATCTAGCTCACCTTTCAGCCTCTTTTTATTTTAATTCTATACTTTCCCTTTCAATTTGCACCTCCGCTGTACCTGAATTTGGCAATCTTAGGTGTGAGTGCGGCTAGCGCACCGAATGCGGGAGCCAAACATGTCATAACTGCAGCAATCATGGCCAACTTCATCAGAATCTGAGCCGAAATTATTGCAAGTATGCCGTTACAAGCTTACCAATGTAGCCAGAAGTTCACAGATACTTCTCCAACTGAGTGTACCTGGGTCTACCCTGGGTCTACTAAGGTAGCCCCAGGTAGACACAGCTTGGATAACGTAGACTGGGTTAAAGCCAATTCAGCCATCATACTATAAGAGAAATATCTCCATATCTGCAATGTATTTAGTTACGGGACTCTTCCCCGAGCTTGAACCAAGTAAATAATATTGGGGGACTTCCGGTTACTCATGCCACCTGGATGGGCAGCTTAATGCCGGATATGTACTCGAGAGAAATGAGAGTGAATACAGGAACTTGTTTACCTTACTTGGAACTTTACCTACATGCCATTTTAACCGGGTCGCACTTTACGGGACTTTACTTTACTTTTCCCACGCGTGGACATTTTAACTTGTACTTGCACGGTTCATTGAAGTTTGCTTCCTAGGGTTGTGATACCCTACACAAGTGCATATAATGTTCTGACGGCCACACCAGCTTCAAAATCATGCTCCCAGGGGCTTTACCTCCACCATAATGCATTGGGAAGAGTACACGTTTTTTTCACCGGCAGTAGGAATCAAATTTATTGCATAATTTTAGTTCAACATGCAGTGTCTGACTTTGCCCTTTGCGCGGCTTTCCTTCGAGCGGCTTTACTCCCGAACTTTACTTTTCTACGTTCTCCTTTGTTTAGCTTAACTTTATCTAACTATACTTGACCAGTCATTTTCCAATACTTGCTAGTCTGAAGCGCTGAGATGCGCCGACTTTCTGACCAATATCCGGCTCAATATTGTGGCTGAGGTCCTTCTGCTTCACCAAAAACGCAGATCTGCAGCGGTCTGGATACTGAAATCGAGACATGATTACGGTATCCCAGTTAAATCTCGGGTCCACTCTCTTAACAAATTAATGATTTTTACTGTGTGTAACTTGGCTGCCGAAGTCATGCAATCAAACTTGAACCACCTCAGCCGCTTGCACGGGGCAGGTAACCTACCGAAAATATTCACTCCTCAGGGACTCCTCCAATTGATAGAGTGCACTTGCTATAGTTGAAAGGCTGCTCCAATGCTTGGATTTATTGTTGTGGGCAGATATAAAATTGTGTCTCGTGTTATGTATTCCTAAAAGTGGGCCCGGGTACATATCGAGTTTAATTTGCATGGGCCAAAGGAGATTTGAGACACCAAATTTAGCGGCATGAAGTTTGCGTTGAAGTTTGGAATCGCATCTGGTTCAGTTCCGTAAACGGGAAAGTGCGTGAAGGTTCAGACCGTCCGTCAAAACTGTTGTGGTCAATAAGAATGTGGGTTTTTTTATAGTCCGTGAACAGCAGTTGAATCTTGGATCAAAGACTCGCACTCCGAGATGTTCTCAGCCTGTGTGCTGTTTGAAAAATATCAGAAAATCATGAAAATCATGGGGCTGTCCCACGAAATATGTCCGGTATTTGACCGCATTCTAGCTTACCTAGCCCATTTTATTGATTATGTGTACCAAGGACCTGTATAGGTTACTATTAAAGCCCCAATTGGTGGCGAAATCTCTCGGCAAGACATGCATGTAACATTCCACGGCTTAGATTGGTCCTTGGACCCTTAATTCAACTGCATTCCACTCTACTTGCATCTACTTTGCCGTACTTAACTGGTGCTTTCCCATTACTTTACTTGATAAAAGTACTTGCCCTGCCATAAGTAAAGTAAAGGAAGTTTTGTAGGCTAAGTTAAATCATACCCTTAACTTAGTGAAGTCTCGAGAGAAACCTTCAGTCGATGTGGGAAATCTTCGGGAACTCGATCCTAAACGACCTCAGGATGTCATCGTCGATACTCAACTGTTGCTGGAACTAACACCTTGTCAAAAATTTACGAGAGCATAGTCTGGATCGAGACTAACAAGAGCACTGCGACGAGGGCTCTGTTGAATCTTGGCTGAATCATTCCATGATTGTAATCCGGGTGCTGTGGGAAGCAAATATGTTGGCCTTTTTTCCAGTACTTATTCCAGCCGGTCAGGCACATCTGGCGACCCGCATTGAACTTTGTGCATTGTGGACAGAAGAGATGCAGGCGCTGCGCTAACCGCTCATTACCCTCTCTGTTCTGGGGTTATAGAATTTATCTTGGCTCGACAATGTGAATAGGTTGTAACTTGGGAGATACTACACGACATTGGTTGCTACTTTAATCGTCCATTAGATAGTGGCAGAGAATGGAGGAGGCGAAGATTCGGCCGATTCGTGAATAGGGCTTGAAGCCGATCTACTGGCGGAAATTGTGGAAGGAATAGCGTACCCTCTACCGTACCCCTTTTCCGATGGTATATACCTACGCGGATGCCGCACAGTCCTGTCATCCGGCAGGGCTATCCACGGGTCCACCTGGGTATTTGGAACTGAGACGGGGGTGTGGTTGGGATTAAAACATGATGGCGCGCCAATGTCAGACGATTGTGTTGAATTGCGTGGAGAGATGAAGGCGACGCGCGGCTGCGACATATCGACTTGAATACAACAATTCAGGAATGAGGGAAGTGAATGTAGCTGGCGTCACGTACTGATCGTTTTTCGGGAGCGCCGGTGTCGCCGGCAAATGAGGAAGAATGCTACAGCTGCAAGGCCACCGCAAGCCAGGCCACCAACCGCTGCTCCGGCAATTTCCCCGCCGTGTATTGGGTTGAATGTGGGAATATTACTAGGTGTATTTGAAGATAGAGGAAGAATAGAGGGAAGGGTGAAGGGTTCGGCCTGCATGATGCTACTGGGTGCAAAGGGCGAACTTGTCTTTGTTTCCACCTGACTGGGGGAAACAAGGAGATAATCGATCCAGACAGGATTTTCATTTTCGGCCGTAACAACAAGGGTGTGGTGCCCCTCTGATGATAGGCCGCTCGAAGTGAAGAAGAGCTGGTTGGTCGTGACAGTCGCGGGTTTATCGGTCGGCACATAAATAAACGGTGGACCCCCGTCAATTGCGATGGATGCCTTCATCATCTGTGTGGAATTTCTGGCGTCGACGGTTCCGTACAGCGCTATGGAATTTCCTGCAAGGCAATTTTAGAAGCATTCTACAGCAACCAGAATTACTTACCCTTGAATGTGAAAGAAAGCTTATCTCCCGCAGCAGTACTGCCTCGTGTTGTGTGCTGGACCTCAGCTTCCGATCCCCCGTCGCGCCACGGAGGAGAGTATGTTAGGCGCGAGTCGCGATCATCGATGAAGTACTCGTTCACCGCGGCAGATGAAGTGGTGTACATTAGATAGTCGAGGTAAATCACGGGAGAAGACTGCGCCGACGACTGTGTGATCTCGAGAACATGAGACCCACTCGCCAAAGTGGGGGACATCCAAAGCGCTTCGTGGTAGATGACGGAAGTCAGATTCACAGGGATATATTTCCCCGCTTTTGCACCATCTATCGCAAAGTGCACACTGGCCAGCGTTAAATTATTGGGGGCAACAGTTCCATACACGGTAATTGAGGTACCTATTTCCTTTTTCAGCTGGTTTTAAAAATCCATAATATTGCGCACCAGTGAACGTAAATGACGCGGTGGACCCTGCACTGGAGGACCATCTAGTCGTACCCTTAAACTCTTTACTTCCACCGGCATTATTCCAGACACCCCTGTACTGCACCAGAGGATCCCGCTCGTCTACAATCGCAAGGTTGATGCCAGACATGTATATGTATATCGCGCCGTTATCGAGGATTTGAATCAGGGCGGGGTGAATGAAGGATAGCTCTCGAATCCCTGTGATCAGCATTACTTGTAGGGCCTTCAGATGAAGATGGGAGCATCTGGCTGTCGCATCGCCTCACGCACGGCAACCGGCCATCACGTCACTGGAAGGCAACGAAAATAAGTAGCTGTTATACCTGTGTCGATGATCCCGCTTAGCATGTTGCTGCTGGATGTCTTTATCATCCCAAATCATCCCAAATTCGGTTTGCGGCTCCGCATTAATAGAAAAAACTTCGTGAAGCAACCCTTAATTTATTTTCCCAGCCTCACGTCTGTGGCCATTCCCAGATCCTGGTGTCAGAAGTTGGTTCCCGGAATGCGGTCAGATAGCACTTAAGGAGGCCACTTTCACACGTTTTTTACACGCGCACGATCGCCCAATGGTCACTGCGATGATCAACGCTCATGCATGGCTTGCGTGCGGCGGCGTGAGGATGATCAGAACTATTTGTACCGCAGCGCTTTTCCGTATTTGTTCATAGGGTTCTCAAAAGAAGAGCTACCGGAGTGTCTATCCTGTTTTTTGTTCAACCAGTGGCACGAAGGAACGCGAATGAATTCCGGGGTCAATCCGTCGTATTCAACTTGTGGATCAATCTGTGATATATGCATGATGCATCTCCATCTGTCACAAAAGCTTCCTTCAACATTTACGCAGTGGCGCACCACACTTCCGCGGCTTGACCGGCCCGGAGAGGCAAGCGAACGTAACCAAAACTCTTTGCCTTTCTTAGGAAATTCCTTCCCGTTGTCATGGCATTCATGCTCATTGTCGAGACTCCACTGCGTTGACAATGTACTGGGCTCGATGATTTTCTGCCACGATTTCATTCTCTTGAGTGGTCTTTCCGCTGCTTATGCTCTCAGATCTAGATCCTCATACATGGCTGGGTTTCTACTTTTGACCCAAAATGAAGCCAGACATTCAACCCCGGCATTTTTGCTTAACTGCCCCGTATCATCAATTGCAATCACCGTGGCTCATGCGATGTCCACCAGTTCTGTGCGCGGTTTGATATCATGGGGGCCGCGCAATCCATGTACTGAATCCTCAACGTGCATTTTGCCTTTTTTTCTGATCCAGCGTCAACAACAGACTGAGACCGCGCCGCTGTCATCAAAGTTGCAGGAACTGTAGCGTGGGAATTGTGACTGTTTTTAAATTGAGAATCTGGTGACAGCGCCGTGATCCGATTCAAGAACTTTCAGCTGGAGATTTTTCAGGCACCCGTCTGCTTCAGTCTTCAGCCTCCTCACTCCAGCGCGACATGTCCAGCAACGTTGCCATCGTAGATGAACGAGATGCAAGTCTACGATATAGCGACGGCTGGCAAGATGGGGGCGCCCCGCAGGAGTTTAACGGCACTACGAGATATTCGACGACTCCCGGGTCCACCGTGTCGTTTACATTCATTGGTTCGCATGCCCCATAGCCTTTGTTTCACAACCTTTATCTAATACGATTAGGCACCTCAATCACTGTGTACGGAACGATTGCCGCATGGGACCCTCCGCAGACCAGCTGGGATTTTGCCATTGATGGCTCCAAAGTCGGCGAATACGAGCCCGTGGGGCTAACTGCAGACGTTCACCACGAAGCCATTTGGACATCCCCCACGATGGCCAGCGGCTCCCATACACTGACGATCACGCAGGCTACAGCCCAGTCGCACAGCGTCATCTTCCTCGATTACCTGATGTACACCACGACATCTGCCGCAGTGAACGCGTATTTCATCGACGATCGAGACCCGCGAATCACGTACACTCCATCTTGGCGGCCTTTTGGCTCAGAACCCGACTTTCAACACACATCGCAGGGAAGTACATCCGCGGGAGATAAATTTTCGTTCAAGTTTGAGGGCGAGCTCCACCTTGTTTTTCTCCGAAGGCTGGAGAACTGACACCCCTCACACAGGAAGATCTATCTCTTTTTACGGAGGGTGAGTGGACGAAGCCGCGTGAAAACGAAGAACTTACCGGCAACCAACAGAATAAACAACGGGACCATCGCAGAGATGCTGAAGGCATCCATCGTCGTTGACAACGACCCTCCAGTTATTTTTATTCCCGATTTTCAGCCCGAGTCTGTAACGACGAACAATCGCATATTCAAGTCGAAGGATCTGTCAGAGGGGAGCCACACCCTCGTCGTTACTGCTGAAAATAGCAACACCGTGTGGATTGACTACCTGCTTGTCATTCCCCACACACCTCCTGCATCTAATAGCGCCCTGCCCGCTTCAACATCTCCCCTCTCTTCAACTTCATCCTCGTCTTCGAATGCGACAACTACTCCCTCTCCATCCAAATCCCCTTCAGGCGGGATAATCGCCGGAGCCGTTATCGGCGGCTTAGTTTTCGGCGTCGTTCTCGTTGCGGCAATTTTTCTTATTTGCAGAAGGCGACGGCGTGCTCAAGTGGACGTTGTCGGTGGTATGTCATAATTTCCGCTGTCTTCATCGCTATTCTAATACTCGGATCGTAGCCGACATGTTGCAATATACCACACCATTCCCTCCACCGCCGACTGTGGCTTCCGCACCAATATTCGACGCGCGATCTACGCCGTTGGCCCTGAGCCACGACTACGGCTTCCCCTCGGCATCGTCCCAACCCAGCCAGAGTACGGGATATGTCGCGACCCCCGAGTTTGATCCCTGGGCGCTCACTGCTGCAGGTGGGGTGCCGGCTTCTGGTACTAGCGCATTGACTACGCTAACGGGGACATCGCCCACGGGTACGACACCGGGGCCATTGTCTACGCCAACGCCACTAGCGCCAAGATGTAGAACGGGAGAGAAGGGTCGCCTCAGTGGGCCATCGCGCCCGGTATCTCACGGAGATATAGATGCTCCCCCTATCTATTCCGCCTAACCCAATAAATATACCCTGTGGGTTTGTGATCTACTGATGGGATTTGCGTCTACACTTTGTCTGAGAACGGAGTTTCTCGGGATAGAGCTGTTCCGCAGACACAAATAAAGGTACAGTGATCCCGTTTACTTTTCCCCCACGGCGCCATGATGCTTGACCACCTACGAGACGAGCTTCTAAAACTGGACGCCTCCAGCGAACCCTCTTGCTGGAATTTGAGGAACGCAGAGAAGAGCCTGAAAGTGGGCACCGACGACTCATATCCTAGTGAAAAGACGCCGCGAAGCTAGCCAAACTCGCCGCGGCAGATATCACCGGCGGCCCCGTCCCTTCTAAACTTTCGGTTTTTTGCTCCTTTCGAGGATAATAGTCGTGGGGATGTCACCGAATCACCGCTGCTTCACCTGAGTCTGAACTCGCTGGCGTTTTGGGGGGTTGGTGGCAATATCCTCCGATTTCTCTCGCTTCTCTCCCTTCGTCACTTTTAACTCACCCATGCCGACCACATGGGCGAAGCCGCCGTACTTCCTCTTTAGCCCATATCTCGGAACATATTCTCTATCCGCCTTGATTCCCCAGTCTCGCTGACTTCCCTTACTAATGATTACCTCGGACCTCAAATCCCTTGATCTGTCGCGCGCCGGGGAGGGGCTTTCTTTCAGGCTTTCGTTCGAACGTTGGACCGTACGAGGGAGATACACTTGGTGTTTCTGCCCTCCTCATGTTGGCACAATCATGGTTGGATATAGTGGACAAGGCGCTTCTGGCGCCCTGGAATCGCGATGAGTTGGCCGCCCTGGCCACCTTCGGTTCGTACCATGTTATGGACGTCCCCCCTGCTCTCCTCACTGTTATGCAGAATTTAATGAACCGCGGAATGTAAATCCATGTCGGAACCGCGGCCACCAATTATCTACTGAGCGTCGTCTATTCTCCTGCTGGCACACAGGACGGACTCCAACAGTAGCATTGAGCGGGGATAACGGGGACTCAGATGTTTAGTTCCAGAGAATATGGAATTTCTGCAGTGAAGAAGAGATGAACAGAATCCATCTCTCCGCTGCTCCTTCAAGTCATGAACCCGAATTTTCTTGATTTTCTCTTCGTCCGCATAATTCTACGGGGCCAATACCATGCCGTGGATATTCTCGGTAAAAATAGAATTGACATCGGAAGACCGACATTCGCTGTTCCAAGAGAGCGTATATGTCCACGACGGTATTGCCCGCCCGAAGTTCGTTTCGGGGTGCGGAATTTAAGGCCACTGCCTGGACTGTTTCCCAAAGGCGATCGATAGGTACTGCGGGTACGTGGTGTTCATCCCCCAAATAGATCCACCGCCTTCAAAGCTCGGGAGGCCGCCGCGGCTCAGCACTTCGACCCGATCTATTAATTTCCCCATCGCACAATAATGGCAGTGGAGTATAAAAGGGCCCTCATACTCACTACATCGACAGCAACTTCCTCTTAAACATAAATAACTTTAACCCTAACACTCTGATTCTGAGCTTCTACCGTGATCTCTTTCGGCATTTTGTTCACCGCAATGTATCCCGTTGGATGGTCCACGTCCACCAAAGTCGTACGTCTCTCCTAGTTCACTCCTCCTGCGGGAATGAAGGACTTAATTCATACTACAGCACGTCAATCAGTGATCACAGCTGCATCACCGTCCAGGGCGCATCCGTCTGCCAACCTAAAGTCGTGGAAGTCTCGAGCGGCAGCGCGACCATTTTTGCGCGGTTCGACAAGAACAACAAGAATTCAGTCAATTTCCCCGGGTCCAAACTCGAGGTTGCCTGGCCCGCCACGTACGGAGACATCATCTTCGGGGACGACAACTGCTTGTACGATTCCAAAGGTGTGTTTTTTATCTCGTAAGTAAATCAAGTCTAAGACTGAAGGCTTGGACCTGCGTAGGCCAGACTATCAACGAACAATGCTGCAATGTTGGGACTGCCAGCGATATTGGGGAGCTTCCCAACCTGTATTCTCGTCGTCGGTAAACAGGTTTGCTTGTGACGGCAATGGCGCTTGAAGATGGTATATACCGTCTGTGCATACGTAATTCTGATATCTCGCCGAATTTGAATTTCACCTCGTCAGGCAGCCTGAAACTTTTCTTTTTGAGCAAGGTGCCGCAGGAATCGAATATTCATGGTTCTTGATGAGTGAAGTTAAATCAATAAAATTAAAGCGGCAAAATTAATATATCCAACTCAACCTCGTGCAAGGCATTCATTTATAGTTGAATTGACTCTCGGATCCAATTTTCCTAACATCTCAATCAACTCTTCCTGAAAGAAAATACAGGTCAGACGCTCCTCCGGTTCCCAGAAATATGAACAGCGTACCCATAGCCGATTCTGGATCTTCACACCTTCCGCACTGAGAATATAATCGCTAACCTCCTCGACTCGCCCAACAGAGATAAACTCGCCGCGCAGTTTCTCCGGATGCTCCTGCTCGCCCAGCGCAGCCCAGACAAGCTGGCGGCTGCCTACTTCCGTGGGGAGGGCGATGGCTTTCTCCATGAGGGAGTCCACTATCGCCATGATACCGGGCATAGTTTTGCGGAAGTTCGAGTAGCAGTACCCTGGGTCGACACAATTTACGACGATCGGGGCTGAGGCGCCCAGACGCTCGTTGAGAGCTCGGATGAAGAAAACATTGATCACTGAAATAAATAAATTTGCGGAGTAAATGGCATATGCAAAGGACGCACTCTTCGTGACAGGATAGCGATCACCCATGACCCTACGGAGATAGTTGAGATAATGGGCATGGAAGTGTTCGAGAGCGTACTTGGGGGTGGAGTACTCCTTGCTACCGAGCATTTCCAGAACGTTGGGGCTTTTGAGAAGGTGCGTATCAATAGTGGCCCAATAATGAAGGCCGCTAGATACGAGGACAATCCGGGGCAATGTGGAGTGGTCCCGCGCGGTTTGCAGCATACGTGGAAGGAGCAGAAGGGCGAGAAGAGATGGTGATAGACAATTAACTTGGAGACTTTGGTTGTAATGCGTGAGTAGCGGGTGAAAAAGGCGGATATTTAACCTACCCGCACTCAATCCCGTTTTTCGAAGCTTCGTACGTCGCAGCTAAGGTCCCCGCATTCTCGAGCAAAATATCCAAGCGGCCGCCGTCCTGCTCAAACTTGTCCGCAAATTTCCGCACTGAAGCAAAGTCGGACAAGTCAAGCAGCCATAATTCTCCACCGGTATATTTGGTTTCCGTCTTCAGTTCTGCATGCGACGTATGATCCAATTCTGTCCCTTTTCGAATATGAGACGTACTGTCCAAAGCCTCCTGTCCCTTGATCTGGCTACGACATGCAAGAATGAGCCGCCCAGGATTCATGGTGGCGAAGTGCTTCGTTGCCTCGAATCCGAGGCCGGCATTGGCCCCAACGACGACAACAGTTTTGCCAGTGAGATCCACTCGCTCGACCGGGGGCCGCTTCTCGCGTTGGTCGCGGATAAAGCTAAGGAGAGTCATACGGCCCATGGTTGCGAATCTGTGGCAAGGTGAGAAATCAGGGACTGTTGTGGGTATTTATTCAATACGCAAGAAGCTCAGAGGGACGCGTATCCTCGGCCGGTTAAATTATGTCCGTTCACGTGACGCGTTTGTATGTTCGACGTTGCCGGCTTTTGGCCGGCTTGCCGAAACTCGGAAACTAAACGAAACAGATATTGCAAGTTGATAAGCTGTGAAACCGGCGTTCATGAGTGAACCGTGCCCTGTAATATTACCGATCCACTACCCACCAGAAGGTCCAGAGGAGATCCATGCGTGCGCTGTTGTACAACGAGGGTAAAAATACCTTTTTTGAATTGGTTTGTAGGGTCGCGGAGTGAACATGACAAGAACTCAGTCATATCAATCGCTTTGGCCTTGATGGAGTGATTAACTGCCAAATATGGTCGCACATCCGAATAACCCAAAATCATATTATAGAAGCCTTCTGAGGGTGGTAAAATCTGCACACCATAGGCTTCATAAAAATCAGGTGCATAATTTTTTTAAACCAGAAGTAGAAGTTTACAGAAACCCTTGACACTGCTGTGAGACGGATCAATTTCTTTTTTTGCCCATGTGGAAATTTGATCCAAGGATTTCCTGTTTAGGCTCGGAATCAGCTCGGTTTTGATTCGGAATCAGCCAGTCTCCCTCGATCGTACACTGCCAACCAGACCTCCACTGGAGACCAGTGGAACACGAAATCACTGGAATGCACAGGTCTGATCTGTAGGATTTTTTTTCTTTCCAGTAGAATTCTACAGATCGGCAAACCGGTGGATTTCCAGTGGGAGTTGCACTGGAAATCCACTGGCGCATTTCACGTGGTTGATGGCATCTGTTAGAAGAATGATCATGATCAATTGTGGTTTCACGGCGCTCAAGGGCAAGTAAACCTCCGAGCGGCTCCAAGCAAGGTGTAAATTCAGGCAAATTCCAATGGAAATGAAAACTGACATCATTGGCTGCCAGATTTTTACAGCTCATTTTTGCAGCCATGGAACCTTCTCAAACTGACGATCCATTAATATCTCCGTGATCCAACTGATACTGACACTTCAATCAAACATATTAATACATTACCCTATGGCGCAGTTGGATAACACGCTTCCCGTTTGATGCTGTTTTTAGTCACAAGTTCGAGCCTCTTTTGCTGCATTTCCATTGCCCATTTCCTGTCGCTTTCACTGCTTTCCAGTGGTTTGCCGATCTGTGGAAATCCACTGGATTGATCTGTATCACCCAGATTGTGTCGTTCCACTGGTCTCCAGTGACGGTCTGGTTGGCAGTGTACCCTCTTTTTACCACGTTTCAATCACCAGCCTAAGTATCCGAAATTGCACTTCTACAGAGGCACGCGCGCCGGCGACTATCCACTATCCAAGGCGATATTTAGGCAGGAAATTGAAATTTATGGACAGGGTCGTTTTCCCAGGGTTATATTTTTGATCTCCGGGTCGTTACAGAACGCAAATTAGGGGTGCTCAATTCTTAAACCGTGGCGTCGCGTTGTGGCTTTATTAGTCCGAAACAAATAGAATTCAAACTCCGCCAGGTGAACGCAAACAGTTCCGCTCGTTTTGCCTCATACTGCCCTCGAATGGGTCGCAGTCTATCTCATAAATCGTTATCATGTCATGTATACATTTGGTTCAATTGTTATGACTATATGCGGATTTAGCACTGGTGTAATTTGGAACAAAACCGTAGTTATTGACACCTTATAATTTTTTCTTGCCACCTATACTTACTCACATATCACTGTAGAGTCACTTGGACAATGATCATGATTTTTAGGACCGGAATAATTCTGTACAGAACCAGAAATGGGTGTTCGGTTCTGGTGGAGTTTGAGTTCTATTTGTTTCGGACAAATAAAACCACGACACGACACCACGGTTTAAGAATTGAGCACCCCCTAATAATACCTATTGGCGAGAATTCACTGCGTTGAGGCCCTACGCAATCACAGGGTAGGCGACGTTGGTCTACCTTGGTTTACCCCCGGTAGACCAAGGTAGACCAACGTCGCCTACCTTGTGACTACATAGGGCCTCAACGCAGTGATTGTGAGGGTGTAAGCTCGACCTTGGAAAAAGAAAGCGAAGCTGTAACCTGGGTAGCGCGAACATGATGCATTATGTGAATGGGCCGGAAAGGGCCTTACCGGCATTGCCCTTCATGAGCAGTATAAGTGCGGTCAACGTAAAGGCTGCGACGATGATACCAGTTGTGAGGACGATGATTTTAATGCAGCGAATCGTGTCGGTACATTTTTTTTTTTTTCAATCAAGCAAGGTTGCGCTTAGCTGTGCGCGGAACGTCCGGTCACCGTCAAGCTTTCCATCCTGAAGAACTTGTAGCATAATAGACATCGAAAAATCCCGCAAAAGGGAAAATTCAAACTGCTGCAATGGGAATTCTAAAGAGGCAATTATTCGCGGAATTCCTTCGCCAGAATACTCTATTATCGTTTATGAGAATACCTCCAAAACTGAGGGCACTGAAGGAAAAATAACACCCACCGGAGAAAACCGTTCCGCATCGGGAATGCCCGGCAATATCGGGTGTTGTCGCATCTATCATATGCCTCAGACGACGCATCCCACTTTTTGCCCAAATAGCACTTTAAGATCAGTTGCTCACGCATGTAGAATGATTTAGAACATAACTGTCTCTTCAGAATTTTGATTCAAAGTGTTTGAATTTTCACTTTCGCGAGTTTTTTTTAAGTCAAAACAACTGACCCACGGCAACTTTTGGTCGTACTAACTGCCGGTTAGA
The DNA here is from genome assembly GCA_029282285.1 of Mycena rebaudengoi. Lineage (NCBI taxonomy): Eukaryota > Fungi > Basidiomycota > Agaricomycetes > Agaricales > Mycenaceae > Mycena > Mycena rebaudengoi. The sequence continues at coordinate 62,900 of JARJCX010000427.1, read as the reverse complement.
ATACTCCAGCCGCTTCGCCATCACCGTTTGATCGACTGTTGTCAAAGTCCAGTGCTGTCGTCTGCTGCTGGGTTTGAGCCTAGACACGGCTCAAATAACACTTGTAAACACCACAGCCAAATTTTCAGCGAAGAGTGCTGGAGAGCACCTCCACACTCGAAATTATTTTCATTTTCTTATTGATATATCTAGGAACCATAAGTAATATGTCTTTAGGAGGATAAAGCGAACTTTGGAAGAGGTCTGCTCCTTAAACTTTATTTGTGGCTCCGGCTTCAACATCCAAGATTTGTGTCTGCAGACTGGGCGCCACTCCTGCCACATGATCTAGGCGGGAGACCTTCGCGCAGCCAACAGCTGACTCCTTACTCTTTTTTGGCCTGGTGGATTTCTCCCGCATCGATCAAGTTTCGTGATCAACCTCCCAAATAGCTTTTCATTCTTCATTGACGAGATTTACCGGATTTGTTTGCATCTCTCAGTGTCATCCCCGTTATAAGTGGTACTGTTCCTCTCCTCCATCCTTGTTGCTTTCTGGTCCCACGACTCGAAGCTCGCAGCAAGCCGACAATGAAAGTCACTTGGAAACGTAAAATGAAGCCTGAAACTTCTACTGATGTGCGGTTGTCCGACGACTCGTCCCAGTTTTTCTCTTCTTTCCCGCGATCCAGATCCTCCGGTCAATGATTCATTTGATCCCATTCGCTCCGGGACTCGTAGACCACACCATATTGCCGAAAATAGGATGTTTCAGTTACGGGGTTTCGGGCCCAACTTGGGGCCCAACTCTGAGCCCGACTTAAGGCACACCTTTTCTCCGGGAGTCTCCAGCAAGAGCAACGGCACTCGAAGTTGGGCCACACCCGAGAACTACTTATATCTGAAACACCCAAGAAACACCCTAATTATGTTGCAAGCTGCTTCGGGATACTATTTCTGGTAGCGAGTAACTCGCTGGGCAAGGGAGCAGCGCTCTTGTCCGCGTCTCACCGGGCCGGGCTGGCCCCATTCAGCCTACCGACAATTTACTTGCGGAACGATCCTCCCACGTCCATGTCAGTCAGAGAACGTCGGTGCAGTGCCAATGTGGGATATGAATCCCGCATAATCGGCCCCTCGGCCCGCCAGAAAAAGAAAGTAAAGGAACCCCGGACAAGTCGGGGGACAAACGCCCACTACATGTAACAGGCTAAGGAGAGGGTTTCGGCCTGAACTTCAGGCGTGAGAATAATAGATGCTAGACACGTACATCAGTTGCGATCTCGTATAGGACATTCAATATAAACGCACATTAATCGCGGGAAGACGCGGAATGACATGGAAACCATTGGAACGAAACGAAGATGCGACTGGCACGGGAAACCATACGAATTGAGAGGTAAGCTGTGAGAGTTGTCGGATGTATGAGGTTCCCTGCAAAGGGCTTGCGTGCAGCTGCTTGGGTCATGGGAAAGGGTTTTTTTAGCTATGTGCAAAGGAAAGGAAGACATTACGGCTGCGGACGGGCGGGAGCTTTGGTACAGGTATATATCCGCTCCGCTCTATATTTTCGGACGGACACGGAATCGTGCAATCTATTGAGCGGGAGAAGCGTCGGGAGTGGGCCCATAGACACGATAGACATTCTACAGTAGATCAGTTCGCTGATGTGGATTGAGACCGTGTTTAATAATATTGAGGAGAGTTTTGGATACATACCCGCATGAAATAACCATCTGTGGGATCGATGCGGGAGAACGCACGGGAAGAAGCGCAGGCCAAAAGAGTCTCGCTTGGATCATGGGGCAAGGGCTTAGTGCGCAAAAGAAAACTAATTAGACTTGTGTGGAAAAGAAATTTGAGAGTTGATGAAGAGACGTACGAGCTTTATGAACAAACAGCTGGACGAACCCAAGCGGGATTGATAGTATAGTTAATATCCGCTCCCAGCATGTCAATATCATTGAGAAAGAAAGAAAGAAAGAAAGAAAGAAAGAAAGGCAATATCCTTCATTAGGGGACGTGTCAGCATCAGAGCCAATCTCGCGTCGGTGGCCAGCGCTGACACACTAAATGAAATATAAGCGGCCGTCAGGAGTCTGGGTTACAAGTGCCAAATTTCGGAGCGGATCTTATGGAGGAGGAGGAGGAGGAGGATGTATTACTGCGGCGGTCCCATGGAATATTAGAAGAACGTCGCTGTTTGAATAGTTCAAACGAGATCCCGGCAAATTCAGATGATGAACGTTGAACGTTGAACTGCAGTAGATTCTCCGGCCTATTCAGGATCAACGTTGTGCTACTCGGCTCCGTTTGACAGCCATATAATTTATAAATGGCGCCGGTCGATCGTTATCAGCTGCGCCGCTGCGGAAGCGAGGCGCGAGGACCGAGCCCAAGTTTAGAAGCGGAAAGACAAAGTGAGGTCGCCGAAATGGCTCACAAACGGAGAATACAACGGCTCTCAGTCGTGATATGGCAATGGATATCGAGCAGCGTCGCTGGCGGTGAGGGATGAAGGTGATGATTGTCTTTGATTGTCGTGTGGTGAGAGAAGCGAGGAGATGATGGGATCACCGCCAAAGTCGGGACATCGTCACGCGCCGAAGTACCGTGTTTCCGCTCTATTTTTGATACGATCACAGCAAGCAGTGGCACTCTTGCAGAGACTGTTATATCGGTCTCACATCGCCGTTGGCTTCCTTACCTTGGGCTGCCAGCCGCCCCCACGGCGCCACACTCTCTTTCTCTCGTGGCTCATGTTCTTCCTGGCTCTTGCGCTTCTTGGCCTCACAGCTCTGGTCGGCGCCCTTCCGAAAGTTTCGAGGACAGGGAAATATCTGTACACTGAGGATGGGAATCGGTTTTTCATCAAGGGTGTGGCGTACCAGAAAGAAGGCACGTCTGTTCTCTCGGAATGAGACCTCTACTGTGCTGAATCGTCTACTTGTCCAGGCCTGGTGCTGATCGAGCGTGGCCCCGACAATCCGCTTGGGCAGCCCTCGACGTGTATGTCTCATATTCTTGCAGTGTGCCGTTGAAAAGGACTAAAGGCGATACACTTAGACGTGGATAACCTGGCGGACGACGCCGGATGCGCGCGGGATCTCCCATTCTTGCAGAAACTTGGCGTCAATGTCATCCGCGCGTATAGGTAAGTCCGAGTCCCCAATGGTCATGCGGAATCCAATTTCTGACACCGTTTGCACTGTAGCGTGACGTCTTCACTCAACCACGATGCGTGCATGAACGCCTTGAGCGCAGCGGGTATATACGTTATGTGCGTCATGTTCTCCTACCCCTATGTCTCATCGCTCACCCTATGTCGCCGTTCAGCGTGGATTTGTCGCTGCGTGAGTCGCTTCCAGATTTTGCGAAACGCCGCTGACACTTCCCAGCAATTAATGGGTCAATAGATACCACCATCCCGGCCTGGAGTACCAATATTCGGGACGAGGTGGGCCCTCCTCCGCCTGTCTTCCCTCCACGCCGTAATTTTTTGCGCAGTACACGAACACGATCGATGTATTGTCGAAATACGACAACATCCTCGCCTACAACGTCGGGAACGAGGTGCTAACTAGAACCGCACAGAACGCAGCCCCGTTCATCAAGGCGGCTGCTAGGGACATCAAGGCGTATCTGTGAGTCCGATACTCCTGTGACAAGTTGAGATATTCATATAAAAAAACCAGCGCGTCCAAGTCGCTTACCGGCCTCATTGGATACGCCGCCATCGACGGCCCGTCCGACTTCCGGGACGCGGTCGCGCACTACCTCTCCTGCGACCCGACCAACTCCAATTCCGGTGACACCTCGATTGACTTGTTTGGGATGAACAGCTAGTACGGCCCTCGGCTGCTAGAATAATACCATCGCTCATTAATTCTGTACAACAGCGCTTGGTGCGGCGACGCTGGAAGCGGGACGTACGACACACTTAATGGCGAATTCCAGGATTACCCCGTCGCGGCGTATTTGTGCGCCTGCTCATTCTCACCTTCCCTCATCTCATTTAATTGACGATTGATCATAGTTCGGAGTACGGGAGCGAGAACTGCAATCCTGGCGTCCGGCCCTGGACAGAGGTCGGCACACTGTTCAGGTACGACTTTTATATATTCATTTCGCATTCTTCGTACCACGCCGACATACATATACCCTCCTCAGCTCGCCCATGACAGACATCTGGTCCGGCGGTATCGCGTTCGGCTACTTCTCCGCCTCTTCCGCGGGCCACCAGTTCGGCATGATCGATCTCTCCCAGGACAACACCACCGTCACGCCCAAGGAAGACTTCAACAACCTCGCTGCGGAGTACGCCAAAGTCACCTTCGTCACCGGCCCCGAGCAGGGGAGCGTGGCAGCGTCGAAGTACCCCTCGTGCCCCACCTGGAGTGTCAGCAATATACTCCCTGCGACGCCGGACGAGGCGGCGTGCAATTGTCTGCAAGCTGCACTACACTGCCGTTTCATCCCCCAGAAGCACGACTACAACGCAGCAGTGGGCGAGCTGCTGGGCGCGGCGTGTGGGTACCTCGCCCAGAATGGGCACGACTGCGCGGACATCTCTGCGAATGGGACCTCCGGCACGTATGGCAAGCTCTCGATGTGCGAGCCCAGTACGTCCTCCTACGCATTTCCCCCGCCCGCTGCATCTCATCGTGGTGTGAATATAAACTCCTCATGCTAATACTGACTGCTCTATCTCTTTTTTGTTCACAGCGATCAAGCTTTCGTACGCAATGAGTCTGCACTACGAAGGGCACGGCCTCGACCCGGTGGCCTGCTCTTTTGCAGGCAACGGGACGATCAACCGCGCCGCGCCTACGCTGAGCGCGCCCGAGATTGCCTCGTCGTGCATCGCTAACCCCGCCGCGGTGTTCACCGCCGACTCGCATCAGACGACCACCGGCCCCAGCAACCCGAAGGGCTCTGGAGTGGCGCTCAGCGTGCACAGCGCGTGGGTCGCGGCGGCCGCGGCTGCAGTGGGCGGAGCATTGTGGACGTTGGCTGCATGATTTTACTTCGTCTTGGCTGATTTATCTCGGACTCGCTTCTTGCTTTATGGCGGACTTTCTTCTCGGACTTTTTGGGGGTACACGCCGACTTACTTTATTCGACGCGCGGGACTACGGTATGATACGAGCTTCACAGCTCTGCTAATTCTTTAAAATTTCGCGGATCATCTGATGTTGTTATCCATACCCTTGTTCATGTAACGCTTTTGTGCAGACGTACCTACGACTTATTTACTGTAAATGTCGCTTACTTACTTGCCACCACGGACTACTACCACTCATCTTCGCATTTGGATATGAATCACGATGTTCGCGGACGCCGATTCTCTCGTTGCGCATTTACATCTAGTCTGAATCCACTATAACCCGCTGGGAAGTGGGCCACCCCTAGGTAGTGGGCCATTTGACATACCAACCCAGCCAGTTACTTTCTGGCACACTTTGTGATTGAGGGATGGAATACAACCTCGGACCCCCATGTTTGACAGCTAAATATTGTTGTGGGAAGTGGACCGCTTAACGGCGCCAACTTCCATCGTCTCGTTCTCTACGAGTTCCTTATAAGTTACCAATTCGGGACTTCCGAGGCTCGTTATGTTCGCCTTAGCCTCCCGCTTACTTTTGGATGCTCCCGTTTGCCGCACACCCCTCATTTAGTTCACTTTGCCTTCACCAAAGTGGGCTTCGAGGTTCATCGTGCTTGACATTGGCCGCTCCGCAGTGGGTAGACCCTGAAGGCTACATGTTTACCCCGGCACACAATGATTACGGATACAGATTCCATGGATTTGAGCACTCACATATATTTCTTTCAACCGATTGGGTGATGGATGGACGATCATGATTGTTGCAAACCAGATGACATCTTACATTGGAATCTTCAAACACACCTGGTAATATTCCCTCATCCAACCCAATACACGTCGGGGCAATTGCCGGAGGGGCAGTTGGTGGCCTGGCTTGCGGTGGTCTTGCAGTTGCAGCTTCCTCATTCGGTCCCGAAATACGATCAGTACGTGGCGCCAGCTACATTCACTTCCATCATTCTTGAATTGTTCGATTCAAGTCGACACGCCACAGCCGCGCGTCGCCTTCGTCTCTCCACGCAATTCAACACAATCGTCTGAGGTTGGCGCGCCATCATGGTTTAATCCCAACCACACTCCCGTCTCAGTTCCAAATACCCAGGTGGACCTGTGCATAGCCATGCCCGATTACGGGACTGTGCGGCAGCCGCGTAGGTATATACCATCGGAAAAGGGGTACGGTACAGGGTACGCTATTCCTTCTACAATTTCCGCCAGTAGATCGGCTTCAAGCCTTATTCACGAATCAGCCGAACCTTCGCCTCCTCCATTCTCTGCCACTATCTAATGGACGACTAAAGTAGGAACCAATGTTGTGTAGTATCTCCCCAGTTGCAACCTATTCACATTGTCGAGCCAAGATAAATTCTCTAACCCCAGAAGAGAGAGTGCAATGAGCGGCTAGCGCAGCACCTGCATTTCGTCTTGCCATAATGCACAAAGTTCAATGCAGGTCGCCAGATGTGCCCGACGGGCCGGAATAAGTACTGGAAAAAAGGCCAACATATTTGCTTCTCACAGCCAAGATTCAACAGAGCCCTCGTCGCAGTGCTCTTGTGAAATTCCCACAATGTGTTCGTTCCAGCAACATTCAAGTATCGACGGCGATATCCTGAGGTTGTTTAGGATCCAGTTCCCGAAGATTTCCCAGCATCGACTGAAGGTTCTCTGTAGGACATATCCGACACTAAGCTCCTCATCAGGTGGCATAAGTAACCGGAAGTCCCCGAATGTTATTTCCCGGTCCAAGCTCGAGGAAGAGTCCGGTAACCAAATGCATTGCAACTAGGTAGATATTTCTCTTGGTAGCATAACACTGACGGCCGAATTGGGCTTTAACCCAGTCTACGTTATCCAAGCTGTTTCTACCTGGGTCTACCTTGGTAGATCCAGGGTAGACTAAGCATCTGTGAGCTTCTGGTTACATTGGTAGGCTTGTAACGGCATATACTTGCAATAATTTCGGCTTAGATTCTGATGAAGTTGGCTATGATTGCTGCAGTTATGACATGTTTGGCTTCCGGATTCGGTCCGCTACACCGAAATTTAGCCACAGTGGAGGTGCAAATGAAAGGCAAAGTATAGAATTAAAATAAAAAGAGCTTGAAAGGTGAGCTAGATTTTGGGGTTTCAAGCCAACTGATCTTGAACCCTATGGTACCATTTTGACCGAGTGTTCAGTGACGGGTGACCCCGGCCTCCGAACTGAGCACCTTTGGTCCCAGTGACGGCGACATTCGAGGATTATGGCCTAATTAGGGGCTAAATCTGTTAAAAAATCCGGCCCGGCCGCCCCCATATGCTAATTCTGCCACGTGAAATGGCGAAATGAACACCTCAAAAATGAACACTTATGGTGACGGGTGACATGGGCTGAACACTTGGTCAAAATGGTACAGGACACTAATTCAATATGATTAAAATTCAGCCTCACTTAAACAGTGGTAGAGCAACACAGACGAACGTAGGTGAATGCAGCCAAACCTGTGATTACTTAGGGCCTCAACGCAGCGAATGGCAATGAAACGCTACAAACAACATTGTTCCAGGCTTATGCGACAGATACCGCACTCGTACTAGATTGGAATGAATGTTTACTAGATCGGTGTCCCGAAAATTGGCCATTCACTTAAAAGGACTGAAATACCTCGCGCGATGTAGACCTTTAATTGGGTAAAGGAGATAGATGAATGCCATTCTCCCAGTCGGCAAGTGTAGAATAAACCTGGGGCCTGATCATTACAGCATTCCATGTTGGAATAATCCAGACTGTCGTCTGTTCACCCAGCGGCCCATCACGGAGAGCGTGTGATTTCCGTGCCGATGTTCCGTAGTTCAACTTGAAGTGCACCTTGAGGAAATTAAAATATACCATACCTAACTTTCACAACAGCGACATGGTTGTAAATTACTAGCAGTATCGTCTTGGCCGCTTGGTGACCTATGTAGTGTCCACGGCCAGCCGTAAGCATCAAAGCACCCGGCAGTTCCGGTGTCCAAAAAATTCTGAAGGGCCTAAAAATACTGTGGCGTATGCTTTGACAGTGGAACATGTTCAACGAGCACCACAGGACTTGGGGGAAGGACCTAGATGGGTGCCAGCCTCTAAGTTTGCAAGTGCATGATGAACCTGGGCTGCGATGATCCATTACGCGCAGGTCGGTAAACTTGGACAAACTAAGCAGATGTTCGTTACAGTGTTGGAATTTTGAAGGGGTACCAAAAGGTCATTGATTGTATGTGGTGCTACGACTCCCGATGATTTTTTTAACGGCCACACGTTGAGATCTGAAGCTAGTGAGTAAAAGACAGATCCAAATTTCATAAACTTGTTATCACTACTGTTGCCGAGCGCGCATGACAAAATAAATCAACCCTGCTCCCCGATCTTTTGCATAAGCCCACTTGGAAAACCTGGAGGTGCCTACTATATAAACTGTGCAATCCCATTCCTCCATCTCACCAATCGGCTCTCAAACCATCTGCATACCAATGCTCTCTGTAGTTTCCGTCGTCGCTTCTCTCGTTCTCGCCAACATCGGGCTTGCCAATCCCACTGGCGCTGCTCCCACATGCAACCCGACCTTCGTCACAGGTGTGGGGATCAGCATCGCCAATGCAGGGCTTGAGCTCGGGTACACGAACCCAGTTACGCCGGGTGCACCGGTCATCTCCCAGGCGCTCACAGCCAGTTCTCCCGAGTTCATTCCCGAGAATCCGACGACGTTCGCCGGAGGTTCCCTGCTAAAGTAATTGCTGAATCCTTTTTTATGTTTATACGCTCTGAAACTGTTCGGCAGGGTCGCTAACATCCCGGACCCGGCTCTAGACCTGTACGCAACCTGGACCGGCGCGACCAGACAGATCTCTGTTCTTCCTCTGATCACCACTCCTGACGACCCGTAAGCTCTCTCGCTCGCACATTCCGACTCGATCCCACTGACCGGTAAACAGTGTCCAGGGCTGGGGATTTGCTTGCTCGACTTGCAACGATCCCACTGCGGTCGGAGCCGGAGGACTGTTGGCCTCCGGTTGCTCTATTACCGCCTTTAACGGACAGTGCGTTCAGATGGGAAGTGCTGCCGGCGATATTGCGACCCCTGGCGATTGCACGGATTTGAGCTCTGATTCTCTTTTCGACATCTATGTTTGATAAATTGTTCCGGAAAGGTATTGATTCAAGGTTGATAGTACTCATGGTAGACATGAATATAGTACTATTAGGGTGTGTATGCTTCTAGAATTGTACAGGACTAGCTGCAACCCGTGCTACGCTACAGTCATATCTCCAACTCAGGAAGATGTCAACCAAGAAACAGTGAAAGCAAAAAATACAATCTACTGGACTTGTGGGCTGCGGCTGGTTCTTCGTGTCCCCCGTGGCTTTGCATTGAAAATTTGGTTTACAGTTGAACATGAGCGCTTATTTTATGGTGCGAGTTGGCCTCAATGAGTCTTGCTTTCAAGTGGCGGCATCTCCTTTCTGGCAAAAAGAATATTAGGCATCATGCATGATCAAGACATAACATGTTTTGTGCAATTCACAATGGATTACAGAAGAACCCCTTTCAAGGCCTGAATTTCTCTCGTACCCTTGTTCAAATAAATTCATTACAGACGCCTACATAAGCCTCATGGCCGCATGAAGCCCCTTCCCGAAGTCACGGCTCTCGTTCATTCTGATCTTCTCGGGCATCCAGCATCCGGTCCTCGTAGATCTTATGAGATGAGCACTGAATATTAATGCTTGTCGAAGTTGTTGCTGCAGTCGAAGAAATGCCATCACGGAGCGACCCTACGTTTGTGCATGCTTGGATAAACTCAGCGCATAAAGCTGATTGGCCAGTAGACGTTATTGTATAGTCCTTGTCTTTTGCATTGTACAGGATGTCAACTGAGCACAAGACCATTCCAGGGGATCGAGCACACAAGACACTGGCCTACGGCAACTGTCCGGCCATTTCAATGGCTGCACCTCCCGTTACAACCCAGTAGGATCTGGCCACGAGCGGAAGACGCAAGTGTATGGGAGGAGCTCCCTCCTCCCAGGTAAAAATCACCGGCGTCGCCAAGTCCACAGAAAGCTGCTGTATGTCTTCCCATTGCAGAATGCATTCAGGACCACAAAGGAGCGTATTCAAGTTCCTAAGAAGGTCCACAGCTGACAATAAAACCAGTCTCGTAGCCTGAGAAAGGAGTATAAATAAAACGAAGTGGAGGCCTTCGGTCTTGACGAAGCTTCTAGTCTTAAGGTAAGGGAACATTTGGACAGCAATATTCAGCGGAGAAACAGGATGAATATCACATTGAGATATTTATAATAGGCCGGAGACCAAAATTAATAACGGTTCATACTTGAATAAAGTTTTTTTATAAGCAGACTGGCCCTGGCGGGCTCCTCGTTGGCTACAATTTTGTGTCCTCCGTTGTATACACTCGATATTATAGTATCCGGGAACATTGTTGTTCGCCCAGGCGCTCATGAGCGCTTTTGCCTGCGGTACAGTTTGCATGGACACGCGTAGGCGCCGCCTTGATGGCGGTCGACATGCCCACGCTTTCCATGCGAATCCCCCGTGTCATGAAGCGTAGAACCGCCCGCTGACGACGGCCTATGAGGAACAATATTGAGAGTTTTCTCGCAGGTTTGAGCCGCTTCGAGGTTCATCGCGCTTTACATTGGCCGCTCCCCAGTGGGTACACCCTGAAGGCTACATGTTTACCCCGGCACACAATGATTACGGATACATATTCCATGGATTTGAGCACTCACATATATTTCTTTCAACCGATTGGGTGATGGAGAATCATAATCGTTGCAAACCAAGATATCTCTGACATTGGAATCCGTAGAATTTTTGTGGACCCATCTTCCTCTAGGTCTGGATATTACGCGGCAGAAATGCTCATATATATCATATAAAATTACCCAATGCACCTTGGGGGAGTATCAGTTGCAATTCGTCAGTCGGTGTGATTTTCGTCAACATGCACCTCGGAGAAGTAAATATTGCTACCAATACTGTCAATGCTACCGGCGATTTGAATACATTAGACAGTGTATTGGTTCCCCCATGACATATCTAAGCAGTTTCATCGCAGTTATCGAGGCAGAAATACACGATTTGGCCGTCTGGTCCGCGTGCTGATATTTGCCCCTTTTGGACTGCCGCCCAAAATAAATTACTGAGGCCCACACCGCCTTCCCAAAAATCGGCCAAATATGCTTCACAGGTCCATAAATGGCCTACCTTCGATCCCAAGCACACAAAACCCTATTTTTACGGTGTGTGCATGTCGCTATTCACTGATTTCTCTTGCCTTGATTTGAGGTGATCAAAGTGTGACCACACGTGAACTCTCCACTGGCCGAATGCGAAAAACGCGCTCACGGACGGTATCCCAATGAAAAGTCGCGCGAATTATTGCCTTAAATGACCCACAAAATTCACTAAAACATCCATGGCGAAAGCGTCCTGTTCTGGGCTTGACTATATCTGAGAAAATTTTCAGCGTCTGAATTGTCAAATGGGGCGGCGACTCAAGCAGAGAGTGCTACAATGAAATGACGAGTTCACTTACTTGCCAGGAGGTGGTCGTCCCTGCGTCCCGGGGCTCAACAATCCTACATATAAGAAAACCTGAATTCAGCGGCTAACTCCGAATCCGACAAAATTAATTTGATCCGATTTAATCCGCCCCACCCGATGGCTGTGTAACACTTGTGTAAAGCTCTTTCAAGTTGTTCTCAACGCCGCCCCATCCATTCCATCCTTCCTTCACTCCCGCCAGAACTCGAACGGGAAATCTTCGAAATCACAGCAATCCAACATCCCGAAAGCGCGCCCACGCTTCTTCTCGTCGCGCAACGCGTCCTGCTATGGTCTGGCGGAATTGGCGTGGCTTTTGAGTTCTCTACATATATCAATACCTAGGATTGAACCTCTTTTATACCGGACTCTCGTTATTGACCCCTCGTCACGAAAAGACACATCTACGCTTCTCCAGGAGACTCATCTACGGCCAAGAAAATGGTCCCAACACTCAAAAAACATATTCATCAATCTCCCTCAGGCTGCCGATAGAGACATCGTCATTCATGTTCTCTCCACATGCAGCTGCGCCCGGCGGCTCGCGTTTTACCCTCCTCTCTGTGCAACAATATTCCTCCCGCTCCTCGAAAAGATGCAGCTGCAGTATCTGCATACAAACCTGACGGCGCTCTGCGGTGTCGGCAGCGCAATCGATCCCACGCGGCCCCTATTCCGCATCCTCACCCATCTGGAGTTGTGGGGCAAATGCGACGACGGGCTGCATATTGCCAATCTCCCAGCGCTCACGCACCTGTGCCTAATGGCACCGGGAGCGCCTTCCGTCCTTCTTTCGATTCTCTGCAATTGTGATGGCCTCCAAGTGCTGATCAACAGGTTCTGGAGCCACAATAGCCGCGAAATCGGGGTGAAGGCGCTCCAGACGATTGACGATCCGCGCCTCGTTCTGTTGGACCTCGAGGCATATTTAGATGGTTGAGTGATCGGTGCGGCCGGCGGGGTAGACTTCTGGGTCCGTCGGAGCGTTTTGTGGCTAAGAAGCGGCGCGGGGAAATCGAATCAGGTTTGACCTGATAATAATATCGGTCTCAGGGCTACACTGACCTCGTTTTATTCGCCATATATAGCGTCGCGCTACTGGATTCAAGAGTCGGACTCGATATAACGCCGGACGTTTAGATGCTGCGCATTCTCTGCAGAGAGCATATCCCCAGCAGATTCGATCTTCTGGTATTTGCGTGGGAATCTTGGCGACCTATTGAATGTTTGCAAACGGCCCACCCCATTTCATGATGATCCAGCAGGTGATTTTTCAATTTTTTTAAATTTCACTCCAGTATAATCTCCACCGCAGTTTGTTTTGAGTTTGCTTGTGGACCTTTGCACCACTCTGACACTCGCGCCGTCAATCTCCCGACGCCAAGCCACAGGGACTGAGGAAGGTGTGACAACTTTACTTCTGGACGCTATATTTGGTGCTAGATTATCCCAGCGAGTTGGGACTCCGCCAGTAAGCATATTTACATAACAACAACCGCAGTACGCGCTACGCAGAGGACTCTATGAGCTGCGGCCCATACCCAAGCCGTCTGGCACAGTTTCCGCATCCCCAGGCCGGTATAAGGTTAGTGCTGCTGTTGGGTTCTCTCCTAACCATGTCCATATTTCTATGCTCGCTCTCCCTACCAGTATCGTCTGTCCTAGAAATCAACGGCCCAAGGCATCTCCCCGGCATCGACGGTATCGTTGACAGTGTCAGAAACCCCACGGTCAAGACATCAACAAAGCTTCTCCTGAAAGTGTTCGCTGCTACTCCAAAATGACTCGGGGATCTGCAGTGTGTCCAGCGACTTGTGGCCAGGGTTTCCTCCGATACCCCCGCCTCAGAAACGACCCCCAATGTCTACCAGGCGTCCTGATACGGAGATCTGGCTACCGATGGTATGCACATTGCATGCATTGCTCTGTCCGATTTGAGATTTTCTCGCAGGTTTCGGTACTTCGACTCCCGCAAGAACGCGGCCACTGCAAGAATGGTCTGGCGCTCTGGACTGAATCGTGAATCAATACTCTGCGCTCCGATGACTTTCTTACGTCTCATCCAGCTACGGGGGGCATTACAGGCCCGTCTTTGCTACATAAGAACGCTGCCATCGTCGCGGGCAGAGTCAGCAGAATACACCTGAATATCCAAGTGTTAGGAATTGGGAATGGCATGACGGTGCGTTTCAACATTCCTCCCACGATAAGGAGAGCTCATTTCTGATTCACAGGACGCTCTCGCAACATCCTGGCTACATGACATACACGGCCACTAACCCCTACGGTCCTTTGGTCGGCCCGGATGTCATTGCCAGCGCAAACGCCTCATTTAACGAGCCGGTCACTGTGGCTTCAAGGCGCAGGTGCGTATAATAAGTATCGAATATTTTGAACTCGTTCACTCACGCGGACATTAGCATTGACAGATTATAGCTTGCAACAGCGGAGGATCAGATGATTAATTATTGCCCAGTCCAACTAAGTGCTATCAGACAGTCATGATTCGTCGTATCGCCCGATATTTGGCCGTACCTGTTTTCCGACCAAGACGCTATTGACGCAGAAGTGGTTTGGCAGAAATCTCAGAAATCTAACGCTTTTGTGGGCATCAACTTTTCTTCACGGGGGGGGGGGGGGGGGGGTGCTGAAACTGCTTTCCATCTTTTCTTTCCTGGTCCTGTACAACGTTCATGTATATGCAGGTGATTTTATGCGCACTGCTCTTCCGGCTTTGGACCTCGTCGCTAACTCGGACGTCAGAGTATTAATCTACAACGGCGACGCTGTAATTTAAATTCTATTTTTCTACTCGAGGCATTTTCTCATAGTTTTTCTCAGGATTAGTGTAAATTACCAAGGGGTCGAGAACATGGTACACATTCCCTTTGTTCCATACATAATCTGGCCTCATGAACGCATAGCTCCGAGTTATGAAGAACACGTACAGCGGCGACTTTGCGGCAGGCCTTCCGCATTTATACCGTAGCCGGACATCTCGCTGGCTTGATTCTCATGCCTTCGTGTCTTCCGTGCTGGCCACGAAGTTCCAGCGTACAAGGTAGATAAGTAACGGGGGTTCGATTAAGTCATTGACTTGACCACATCGTCGATGAGGCTTCAATTTCGGCGAGTCGATATCCCGGAAGATTCAGAATCCTATTACATGTCACCCATCATTCAATATTCACCCATTGCAGCTTCCGCATGGAAAACGGAGGAGTCTTTGAATATTTTCCAACTCGGCAGGAAGGCTGTGCTGGGAGTGTGTAAGTGATGTGACACTTGGCGTACCTCGTGTTCCTGTTCCTTGATCCTTTACCACCGCCTTCAAATCTAACGACGTTCACGAGCGGTAGCAGAACAAACACGCAGGCGTTCCTGAGGCCCGTGACTGACTGGTATACGCCCGCCTAAATCAACACACAACGGTCTAGGTGCGTTCTCTACATCTGCACGCACCACATTGTGGGCCTAACCATCCCAGTGGAAACGCAGCCTATGGGATCGCGGAACGGCGCCCCAGAGTTGCTGCGCGTCGGTGGGGAACCATACAGTCATTAGTCCGCACGGAGAACTGAAACCTCGGCCTGCATATAGAACGCATACTACGCGCCAGAGTCGTCAAGGACGACGAGGGAGCGCGGGCTTGGGTACGCTGGTAATCACCCCATCGGTGCATCGTACTTACGTGCCTGCGCAGGAATATTTTACCAAGGTACGCTGAGTGTTGAATTTCACCGGCGAGACTTCCTGCTGACACTACGCAACGAAGTGGAAAACGTACGGCGACGAATACAATAAGTGCAGATTTCCTTTTATCCTCCCTCTTTCGATAGCTAACCGTGTGCACAACCGTGGAAAGCTGGGAACACGCAAACCATTTTATGCCGCCGCAACCGGCGCTGATAAAATTCTGGTACGGGGCTGCGCACGGCGGGCGCAATTACCAGAATCTCGCCCAATTCGAAGACAACGAGATCATCGAAGCGGGGCCGGACGTCGGTGCGCTTCCAAAATTCGTCCACCGCTCACACGATGACCCAACGACTCACCTGCAGACCGCCCAATCCCCGAACCCGCGCACGGGACACGCGTGTTCGCGCTCTGGCCGCGAGACCAACACTACTGGGCGGGGACTGTCCATCTCAAAAAGGACAGCAAGTACCAGGTGGTCTTCGACGACGAGGAGAAGGCGTTCGTGGGCCTCGAGCACCTACGCGCGGCGTGGCTGCTGCCCGGGGACCGCATCGTCGTGGACGACAAGATGCACACGGTTGTCGACGCGGCAGTGCTGGGCGGCAGCGACGTACGCGTCAAAGTGAAGGGCCCCGACGGGCGCGTGATGAGGGTATCTGCGAGGAATGTGTGCATTGGGCGCACAGAGATCGCAAAGGCGTGGAACGAGCGGAAGCTACCGGCGGAGACGGTTACTTGCAGTGTGAGGGGATAGATGACTGCGCATTATGCAGAAACGAGCACATAGGGGAGTTGAATGAAAAGACGCTCATCTGATAATAGAACCGCCCATTCTCTTGGAATCCCTACACGGATTGTAATACATCCCAATCCAATCGTACTTCTTCCGTTGTACATCCTCATACAAGGAGTGTAGGAATCGAGAAGTAAGTGTTAGGCGACGGAGCTCAGGACAATCAACTCCTCACATCGGCATTCGCAGAGGAATAAAGGAAAGGGCCCCCGGAAGATATAATATCCATTTAATCTCCCCACAAGCAAAAGTACTCACGTCGACTATGGGCGTTCGGCCGGCGCACGACACCGTCGTGTGCTGCACATCCTTCCCTCCGATCGGGTGCCTGCGCTCCGGGGTAAACACGGCCCTCGGGTTCGAAATACAAGTTTCTGAAACCGCCTCCGCGCGTCCCTGCACCGCGCGGAGGAGCATGTGGAGATCTTGCATTTTGCAGCTCAGTTCCAGATGGAGGGTGTTGAAAGAGACTCTTACGGGGGTCGCACATCGATGGTCGTTCGTAGCTCCCGACGTTCCATTGGCCGAAATCTCGTCGCCGCTCGCGCCGCTCTGTGGAGCTGTACGCCTGGCCCATGAGGTCCCTCGGCGCACGCGTTGAAATCCGGCCTGTGCGCGTGGAAGAGGCATTTAGACCGCAGATAAGCATGAAAAAGATAGGACCGAGCGGGCTTCGTGTCAGACGCCTTCACAATTCGTGATGAAAAAAAATGTGGCGGTGTCGAGACGATGGCTTTGTTGTGGACTGGCGTCAATGCCGAGACATCAACCCGAAGTTCACAACATGGGCACCGGCCCGCTGTACCCAAGCTGTACTGGCCGTGGCCTTCTGTGATTGACGCGTCAAGCGAGATATTTCGCGCGTATTTCCAACTCCCAATTGAAGTTTGACCGAAGCCTTACCCAGCGCCCCTTTAATTCTTCTTCCTCTGGACCCCAATTCTTAACCCTGCTCAGAGAGCAGACTAGTCTCTCCTAGACAGACACTTCAACAGATCTAACTCGTACCTCATTTGTTGAAGTCTGTTACTGATCGCGAGGAGTAGGATCTTATTACTAATCATCGGAGTTTGAAATCTCAATACAAACGCGCGTTGTGCACTCATTACGATGATTAAAGCTCTAAAAACTCTTCCAGAGAGTCTAGTGAGTCGCCTCATATGTTCTGTACATGTATGATATTTATTTGAGCTCTGTGAATACATCCAAAGTTTGCGACGCGGTTGTGGGAGACATCAGCTGATGCCATCAGTTTCCCGCGGTTTCCGTGGGCTCAATGCTTTCAGCACCTGCTGGGTAGATTATCAAGAATCTGAGGAGACTAGATGTGCTACCCATGTCCAAAGCCCTCAAATCCCAAAAAGAATCACATTTTATGCAGTCTGCGCCGCGGAATCGACGCGACGAAATTTGAAAGTCCGATGATTAGTCATAAGCTTCTACCCCATTGATGGCAACATGACTAAGGGCAGACGGAGCACAGATATATCATCTAACTTACCTTGAATCATCGCTTCAAAAATACTTAGGCTTGCTTAGAAGTTACGCCGGGGCCGACCTTTATCAGCTCTTTTCGAAGTTTTCCCGAAGTCACACTCTGATGTAAAGCGCCCATGCTGTTCACGGGCCTGAGACAGTCATCCGCTTGGTTCTCGCGTAGAATTTGCACACAATTTTCTTGTCGCTTCACAGACTTCCCTGTAGATAAGGGGATAGGCGAACAGAGGCGAACGTGGCGAACGTGGCGAAGGTGGCGGTGAGTCGGTGGGTCCGCCTAATTGTTCCGTGATTGATTCCCGAGGTAGGTAGGTAGGTATGTAGATGGGTGGGTAGGTAGGTATTACACGGCATGGTCCCGCTTAGGAACGCTGGTTTGGGGAAGTGTCCCGGCATACTACAGGTATTATTAGGTACACCATCGTTCCCCACCCGAGAATGTAGGATCAATTCTAGGAGGCAGAAAATGGTCCTTGAGGCAATCTTGAGGTCAAGCTGAGCAAAAGTCCCGTATGTGAGACGATGGAACCGTTGCCCACTCGGATAGCCGCTGTAGCAGCATTGTTGAATTTACTGAAGAGTATTAATAGAACCCCGTTTAGGAATCTCCATCTCCAAACAGCGCCCATGATCTTAAGTGATCGTCGTAACGTTATGAGCGCTGCTTTTGTGCCGGCAGATGATATAGCAGCGGAGAAATTGTAGCGAGCAAGTCGGTGATCGGTGTCTGCCACGTGTCTTGGGTTGATTTATGACTCTAGTTGACTCCTCGAGCACCCACTCGTGGAATTGTGGGGAAAATGCTAGATAGCAAGCATCCCAACTAAATGTGAGTTGAAATAATACCGCTAGTGCTGCGGTTCAATTGACATCTTTCTGACCAGAGTGATTACAGAACAGGAAGGGAAGAGAAAGCTAAACCAAAAATGATACATCGTTGGGCCGCCTCGTAATGCAAAATGAATCAGCATCATGACAAAGTATGTTCAAGCCTGCGCTTTGATAGCCGGCCACCTGCCACCTCTAGGAAATCTAAAATGGACGCATTTGATGATGTGAAACGTGGTCTTCGCGCCTCACTTTCTCCGACACTGCGTCCAAATGCTTCGCTCACGACTCACCGTCCAGAGAGACAAGGTCAAGCTCCCGGCATGCGATACCTGCAAAAAAAGACGCGTCCTCTGCCATCCCCAGCCCTCAGGTACATCATGTCCGCGGTGTACAAAAAGCGGAGTCAAGTCAGTTGGTTCTCCTCTATGCGGCTATCCAACCATGAATATATTATAGATGTACGACCACTCCCGTCCGGCGTGGTCGACCGCCTAAAAAACCCCGCGATATACAACAGGATCTTATAAACTGTAGTACGCCCTCAGCATCCGCCGACTCGGGGTCTGATACCTCGTATGAGCCCGGAGAAACGGTTTTCCCGCCTCAATCTTCACAGGGCGACGTCTTTGAATCTCAATTATGGTTACTTCCTGTCCATGAGGTCTTAGGCAACCTTTCAAGTCAACTCGTGGAGAATCTCTTTGATTGTACGCTCTATATTTGGCTTCATACAGCGCTCTAAATCACCCAATTTTCCAGCCTTTCTCCTCTTGCCATATAATTGTTTCCCTCTGTTTCGAGGAGCTGCCCTCCGATCCTGGCTCGCATCTCTTGGTTGGAATCCCGACCTCCTGCCCCCTCATCCGCGGGTCCTTGCCTACTGTATCATGGCCCATGCAGCCACGATATCCTGCGATCCCGAAGTTCTTGGAGAAGGACCTCTGCCATCCACCCTCACCGACTCAACTGTCTTCTTTCCCGGCGCAGATCTGCGCGGATACGGACGGCGTCGTGCCCGCTTCTTCAAGGCACTGCATGATAAGGCAGTGGCACTGGCATTGGAATGGGATGTGCTCCTTTTTACCAGCGAGGATACAGCGGCGGTGTGTTCATTGCTGGGGATGCTGGATTCAGGTTTGTGGTTGTGATGTCGTGTGCTGTATTCCCATTTATCTCTTGTATCCTCTCTGCACTTCCCGTAGGCGACCCAAACACCTCCCGACCCTGGTCTACTGCCGGAATTCTTCATACGCGTACAATTGTAGCTGCCGCGGATGCGTGCCCCTACCCAGGCGCGAGCCCCTTGCTTTGGGAGGGATATTTGGTGCGTTGTGTTGCGTATTCTCTCGCACCAGTTTATCCCATCCTTTCCCGACTGGATCCATCTTCTGACTCAGTTTCTTTTTGTTCACGCACAATTTAGATGGCAGACGCAATCCAATCGACCCAAATGCGGAAACCAGTAATCATGTGAGTTGCTTCAGCCATTACCCACTTTGAGCGCCACTCACTCTCCCATTTTGGCGTGCGCACCTTCAGCACACTTGATGACCAGCTTTTCCTCGCCGGTCCTGCACCTCCACCACTTGCGACGGTCACCCGCTGGTACATTGACATAGCGTTGCGTATGGGGATACATTCCGAACAGGCAGTCTTTGACGCTCTCCGACCTTGTAAGTAACTCTACCACTCATCCCCGTTATTCGTGAATTGCATCCATGTCCATTCTCCATTGATTTTCGCTAGTCCAAAAACGTTGCTGATTCCCTTTGGAGTTTATTTCCATGTCACTCGCCTCGCCCGTGAGCTCTGGGACAGCTTTACTGGTGGTGCGTTGTTCTGCATTCGGTTCAGACGTCCAAGTATTCATGCTTCCTTCAATTCACCACAATTCCAGATCTTGCGCGACGGAGCGCACTCTCCGAACCCGTTCTTCGCACATTCCTATCCCAGTTGGAAGAATTATACACCCTCCGGAGCCGTGCATCCACTGCCAGTGCGGTATCCGCGAGCGCTACGCCGTCCTTTAACCCAAGGTGGAAACAACCTGTTTCTTGCGCGCAAGAAGCGGCTCGTGAGTTCAACGATGTATCGCGTCGAAAAGTATCCGGTGTGGGAAAGGTGAGAGAGCCGCTCAATGAAGTCACTGGCGATATGCGTAGTGTCAGAGATGGAGAGGCACCGAAGGGTATTTGTACGCACCCCATGACGATCGCATGTGTTGCGCTTGCCCTCGGACTGCACATGGAACTCAAATTCCGCATCGCCAACGAAACTGTTCTTAATTCAACGGCGCATTCCTCCACCGACCACCTTGTACGTGCACGGCGCCAGGTGCATGCCCTCATCCTTCTTGGTGCACGAGATGTCGCCAATAACCTGGCCGACTTGCCCCCGCCGCTACCATACCTCATGCCCACCCTTTTGAGCTGGCTACAAAGTCTCGCCGAGGTGTGCTTAGACGAGGACGATGAAGACGGCTATGTGGGCTGGGCAGACAATGTGGAGCGGGTGCGGGTATTTCAAACGTGTGTTGCTCTCCATCCTCCATCGCATATTTCGGAATCTCAAATAACACAGTATCTCGAATGCGCTGAAGAGTGGCGGATACCTATGGGATTCGCCGCTTTCGGACACACTAATTGAAAAACTCGGAGAGAAAATCGCTGAACACCGGGCGGCGGAGACGATATGTGTGGTGGCTGAGACGAGTCCTTTTGTGGACAATTCGTACCTGTACGCAAATTCCGAGGCTTCCGAGGGACTCAAAAGTACATTTTGGGATGAAGGCAGGAATATATTGAGCCGGTCTTGAGGGTAGGATCTGGGGCAGCATGAGTTATTAAACCGAATTTATGGACAGGAGTGAATGATTCGGGCTTTATTATTTCTGGCGCACTACGACCGAAGGGATGCTATTCCGAATGACCTCGTAATATTACTGATGCGTACTATTACAAAAGAGAGGAGAAAAATACTCGAGCTGCACGGGATAGCCTAGTGGTGTGGAATCTGCAGCTAGAAATCAGGAATGACGCGGCCGACAAGGCTCAGTTACTCCCACAACTAGATCTGAACGCTGATGGGGTAAGCTTACGTATCGACGGGAGCACAACAACTATTATTTCTCGCACTGTGTCACATCAGTTAAGCGGCTTACTTTGCCCTACATTACAGACACCTGTACCCTCTTGTACCATACATATATGACCCGACCGGACGGACATGGTTCTTGGGGATTTATGGGCGGAGGCAAGGAATGGCTGCTTCCCACCCACGAGGTTATAGCCGAAGAACCTACCTGCTCTTGTCCGAGCCAGGGTGGGGATACCCGGTTTAGTCTTAGTCTTTCCGCCCCCTTTGGTGGTACGTGTGTTCTACATACGACACCTAACCTCTTAGCCTACAAAAGTTCCGATGTCGTATGTAGTAGACTGACTGTTCCAATTGTGGGACTGTGTCAGTATAATATATCTCCTCCTCCTCCAACCGGATTTCGGCTGCAGCCCGCCGAAGAATTTACATAAAGGTCCACGCGTACATACCTTGCGCATACCGGCTAGATGTATTGTCACCGGCGTTCTTGGCAGGGTCATTCAGTCCGACCGACGCGCGTCCAAGTTGTGGCGCTGCTAAAATTATCCGGCGAGATGAGCCGCAGCAAAGCCGCAACCAATTACTTTCGAAATTGGCAATCACCAACGCCACAGGTCCTCGGACGGATTCGGGTTTGACAGCCCCAAGTATGATTTTGTGGCTGATTTATGATAACTTCGGTATCCAAAATTATGAACGGCATTAAATTACCGTAACCGATCCACAAAGTCGAGTACCCCAAACGTCCCGCTACGATTCTGAGCTCCAAGGACGGAAGGAAGAACTGGGATTTCAAACAGATCAGTCTCACGATTACCTCAACGCGCGCATCTTTGCACTGGAACGGCACGAGTCGGACATCCCCCCAGTCTCTAGCATCACGGCTGACGGCCTACAAAAAGCGATCGTCCAGTGCTTCTCAGTTGTCACGCAGAATCTGGACGTGCTCAATGATGGCTTCTACGCGCTGGGCAAAGACCACGATAGGGCAACGGCGATGCTTGTGGAGCGGGTGAATAAACTGGAGGACAGTAACAGACACCTCCAGGACGAGAATGAGTCCCACCACACCGATCTCAAAGAGCTGCAGGAGGCAATCCGTCATCTAGAGATCATCTCAGCCCCGCCGCTGATTATGCGCCTGCATTCGCCTCAACGGCTTACCCACTCCCACACGGTGCCTCGTTGAACCTCGCCAGTCGAGATCCCCCATCATCGAAGTCGCGTGGCACCTTGCGCTCGTTCACGCTCACCACCTACGAAACGGACACGTACGGACGAGCTCAATGGCTTTATTAGCCCAGACCCGCTGGCTGAATCGGCTGAGCTCCCGCAGAAACACTTTGAACTTCATTTGCGGACCGCAATCACCGCATTCCGCCTGGGGGCGCCGTATACCGTTCAAAAATACTCCTCCTACTCCGGCCACTTGCGTGTAACTGTCACCTCCCCGGTCGTAGCGCGATCCCTAATCGACGCGTGGCGGAAGAACACCGTCGCAGGCTACTGTATTTTTCCCATCGATTCGACACGGAGTGTGACTGTTACACAAATTCTCGAATTCGACATGGGGCCAAACGACCGTGACAACACCCGAAAATTTTGACAAGTCATCACCAGGATTCCCCCCGATCGGAGAATGGTCAGGAATTATTTCAAGACCTGCAGAAAATTTTACGAGTCCTAAACTTGTTTAGGTAATCGTTTTTAGTCATTTTTCTAGGCCACTTTTCGAAAAAAAACTCAGTAGCTGATGACTTTGACTTTGCGTGGGATGAGAATTTGATTGTGTTGATGCCAAGGATTTCACAGTACCACGTTTTGACTACGTTTTGCCTTTCTGCTCCAACCTGCTTTTAAGAACTCTAGAAAAAGAAGGCTACTCCACAAGATAAGTGCCGCACTATGCCTGTGATTCTTGAGTGGCTCCATACTCTCTTCATTGAGGCCACAACCTGAACTTCAACTAATCCTCAGCTGATAGCCGGTCCGCGCGGTGACGACACACGAGCAATGAGGCATGTGTTTACTAATTTATGAATTCAAGTATTACTCACCGTTATTCGCTGCTGATTAAGGTGATGCATAAGCCAGGTTTTGCTCACTAATCCTCAGGCTGAATCACCAGGTATCTAGCATCACAAGGCACATTCCTGCTGTGGCCCACCAGGGGGAGTCTATGTGGAAACGCGGTTTCTGAGAAAGCCCTCCAAATTGGGCAACACCGCCGTACTTTATAATTAAAAGGGACCTCTTTGTATTCCATCTGCCAGGCCAAAAATATATATAATGTGTATATAAATCTGCTTGGAATGTTTCGGCCTGCTGCTGAATATTGGATGCCTGTTATGACAGCGTGCGTATGAAAACAATAGTTGATGGGATCAAAACAACAAGTTCAACATGCCTCGGCATGTTTACTATGCTTGCCCAATGTATTAAAGTATTCTCAGGCTATTCCGCTGCACAAAGGAGAATCTAATGAGTGTTGCCTGCCATTATAACGAATATCCCTGACATTATATTTGCTTCAGACACAAATTTTCAATTTTGGCATTCAAATTGCATTGATCAGTTCTCTGCTGTCTATTTCCTACCAGAAAAAAACCACCAAAGTTTATAGATGGTCACAAAATAGGCTAAACTCTCATTGAACTCCAAATTACGTCGAAAAATGTGGTTTTGCGAAAGGACTCTCCAGCATTAGTGATGGAAATACCATTTGGAGTGAAACTAGGGGTGCTCAATTCTTATCCCGTGGGTTTATTTGTTCGAGACAAATGGAATGCACGCACAATTCTATTTGTTTTGAGCAAATAAACTCACGGGACGAGCCCACGGGCGAAGAATTGATGAGCGCATTATTGGGATTCCAAATGGAATTACTCCGTGTCACGGCCAGGAAGTATCCCAATATCTCTCGATCCCATGTTTACAGCTCTGCACCATATTTGCTTTGGCCTGGAGCCACAGAAAAAATATTGCTGGGCTTTGTTCTGCCCAATCTGAGCTGGTCGACACGAAGCGGCGACCAAGCGAAGGGTGGGCGGGAACCACAGAGGTCAACTTCTTCTGCCCGTGATTTAAAGTAATTTTGAAAGCTCACTGGAAGTTCAACAAGCCTCCATGTTCTTTGTGGGTTTCTTTAAAATAAAAGAAATATAGTTTTTTGCTACCGCCATGCTGTTCTTTTGTCAGATACCCCTCTACTGCGTAATCTTACATTGTGCATTGATAATACCGGGGCTGCTGTGGCTTGAGAATACTCCGGCATATTCAAAAGGCTGCACATGTGAAATCGAGCGCCTAGGGTCTAGGCTGTGCCAGTGTTGGTATCCATTAGTTTCATATTCTTCCATTTATCAAGCCGTATATCGAGGACTCCCTAGACGGACTCGTATTTGCCATGCGAAGCAATGGCCTACTGCACAAGTATTTTGACCACAATGCATATTTTACGCTTGTAGTGGTGATGGTGATGAGCAACTGATTTGGGTACATTTCTTTTGTTAATTGCACACACTGGAGTGTACTTGCAAATAACAATTCCACAAGAGTATACTCTTGTATGTACTTCCTGAGATACAGGACTGTAGTCCATTGATTTCTTTTATAGCAAATTGGACAAGTTGAACTCGGAATGATGAAGAAAATGGCGATCAGCCTACCCTAAAAAAATCCGTGATCACCTTCACCACAGCAAAAAGAATAGAAGAATTGACAAAGCATCTAAATATTCTATTATGGTGTTGATATTTGAGTTGAGAAACTGCCGCTCTTTGAGCCTTGTCTCGGAATTTGCAACCCTTGGTGCATAAATAGGCCACCTGTAATTACCAAGTAACCCCTCTAGTTAGACTGTGTGAATGGGGGTGCACACAGTCTAACTAGAGGGGTTACTTGGTAATTACAGGAGAAATAGGCAGATTTGGGATTGACAGGGAGTCCCAGTATTTGTGTGCATCTGGCACTGCGGGGGTCCACACATCTTTGTGGCCCAAAAATGAGGCTCAAAGATGTCTACCTGTTTCACCAAATTTAGGAAGTGTGACAAAGATAAGATGAAAAATGCAAGATTGTTTTCTCCCTTTGCCAGTGTGGTAAAAATCTGGCCAAAGGGTGATTGAAATGAAGTTTGTTTCTTGGTGTCGCAAATAAATTATTATTGGTGCATGAAAGGCTAGATGGACAATGGGGCCCATTGTTCAATCAGTCTTTGGTATTACAAATAGAACTAATTCTTGACCAGAAGAAATTCTACAAAGCCGCTTTATTACTTAGAAGATCTTCTATCAAGAGGGTAAAATGAAGAAAACACTCGATATCTTTGACCTTTTTTTCATGAGCCTCAAAAAATTAACGAAAATGGTAGACATCTTTCAAAGTCTTTTTTGGGTTTGAAGGATGCAGGAATCCCTGCAGTGTGGAGCGATAACGGAGATTTTTGGGCAGCCAAATGGTTTTTGAGGGACATTTGTGAACCTAAAAGCCAATTCGACAGGTACTCCCGTGACGCATTACAGGCCAACGGAATTCCGACAGACCGACGTGTGACTGTCGAATCGATTGAAAAATACAATATACAAATATCAAAATGGTCAAGACCACTGCTGCAACTGGAAAACAACTCGCCGGGAACGATTTCAATACCCAGATGCGCGGTGGGTACAACCATGGTTCTGGAAGACCCACTTCAACGGGAAATCTCGGTGTTCGGTACTCGGAATCGAGTTGACACTAACTCAACTATGATAAATACAAGTACAATTTTTCTCAATGTGATGCTTTGGAATGTGTTTACGCAATCGTTTGATACTTCATCTCAACTGCAAACGGGAATGCGCAGCTTTACACTGGTTGAGCAATTCAAAATTTTCATTGAGTTTTTCAATGAAAAACTTCCTTCATTTTTCACACCTTTTTCACTTGAAATGTATCTGAAAATTTTATAACTTTTTCAGAACTTTCGTGACTTTGCTGAAAAACTTTTGAATTTTCACAAAATTACTGAAAAAGTTATAAATCTTTCAGACACATTTTCAGTGAAAAATGTGTTAAAAATAAAGGAAGTTTTTCACTGATACTTTGACCGAAAAACTTGAATTTTTCAACCAGTGTTATGCTCTATGTGTGCTCAACGACCTTTTGACTCTTATACTCCTTTCTCAGGCCACGAGAATGGTTTCATTGTCGGCTTCTTCCAAGCTTCTTCACAAGTTGAACACGCTGATTGTGGTTTCACATGCACATTGCAAAGGGACAACATACAACAGCTTTCTGTGTACTGGTGGACATCAGGGACTTTTACCTGGGAGGAGAGTCAAGCTCCTCCGATGCACTTGCGCACCCCACTCATGGTCAGGTCCCACGGGGTTATAACTGGAAGTCCAGCCATATAAGCGGCCGGCCAGTCACAGTTTGGCCAGTGTCTTGTATTGCTCTCCCCCCTGGAATGGTGTTGTGCTTGGTTTGCATCTTGTGGACTTCTAGATGGATAACCACCCTGACAGTTCTACATGTTTGTATTCCGTAAACCACACAAGTATAATATATCCCCGTATCGCTGCAAAAGTGTATTCAGTCAGTTTAACTATGTAGGATCTTAAAACGAAGAATATTTTGATGCCGCAGCATAAGGTACGGATTGAATAACACCGCCGTGGAGGCGGCTTCTATATTTGTGGGGAACGGCTTCGAAAATGACCTGAGTGACAGCACTCATTTTCTTGAATCCGCGCTACATTGATTGTACTTAGCTGATATGTTCGGTACTTGACCGTCCTGCGGTTTACCGAGTTTATTTAATTTCATCATGCGTACGGGGTATGTTCATTGTTATGATCCGAGTTGGCCCCAATTCTTGCTTGAATTAGTTGCCGTATCTACGTTCTGGCAGAAAGAATATGAATTTCCCTCGTGCCCCCGCTCAAATAAATTCATTATAGATGCCCACATAGGCCTGATGGCTGCCTAAAGTCCCTTCCCAAAGTCACAGCTCCCCTTCATTCTGATCTTCTCGTGCATCCAAGATCCGCTCCTCGTGCATAATTTCTACTGTCTGTAAAATACATACCTATCCGCTTGCTTCAAGTATGGGATGAGCATTAAATATTGAATGCTTGTCGAAGTTGTCGCTGCAGTCGAAGAAATACGATCATGGAACGACCCGATGTTTGTCATGCTTGGATAAACTAAGCGCATAAGGTGATTGGCTGGTAGACGTTATTATATAATCCTTGTCTTTTGTATAAGTAGATTCTCCTCATTGAAAGGTTTTGAGACTTGCAGACGGGTAAATACGTTGAAATTGAGGAATTCGGCCAAGTCTGTTGTACAAATTTACCATCTTCATATATTTTGATGCATGTCGAATGCAATGTTCGTTCTTCAAAGCGATGAATCCTTCTCAACTTTAGCAGCCAAGCTCACATCGTCTGAGAACCGGATCCGCTCCGTGAGCGAACGCAAATATTCGTCTCTGCCAGCATCTACTGGAATTGGCCGAAATATCAGGATACCAGAACTAGCGCATATCTGCACAAGTCTGTACAGGCCAAAACGCCCGTTTGGTGCTAAAAATGATGCTTGTCCTAAATGGGAAGGAGTGACACGAAAAAGAAAAACGATGGTGCCGTTGTCACCCGCTGTGATGGAATATCATTCTATTCTTAGAACCTCCAGCACTCGGATCGAACACCTGAGAACTTTGTCGAATATTCTTCTCTTTTATAGAAATACATGGAACTCAGTAGAATATTCTTTAGCTACCTTTATATAGCTGTAGATAGTCAAAGTCCTGTATCTTACATCTCAATCACATACAATCAGTTGAACTGACATCTGCGTGAACTTAAGTGACGCCGCGAGCTCATTAAGAACTTACCGCCAACTAACTCTACAAGTAACGCTATAAGCTTGCTTCACGGTTAGCAACGCAATCTTAAGAATACGGAGACGTATCCCGTGTTCGCGTCCAACGAAGATACAAATCTCGTTGTTCGGTTGCTAAGGTAGATCCGTACTGACTTGCCGTTGATTATCTAGGAACTTGAACTATCTTATCTTTCTCGTACAAACTAAAGAACGCAGGCTATTTAAGCTCAAGCCTGCGCTCGGCACTCCGCGCACCCGGTTTCGCTTACACCCGCTTTACGCCAATTAAATTACAGTACCGTCGTTACCTCCAAAATTTCATCGGTAAATTCAGTGCGGGAGTTCCCGTCAGGTCGACTGCACACTCAGAAGTGAGATGTCTTCAAATTTCTGACGTCGCCTAAAAACTCGAAGTGATCCCAAAACGGTCGCGCAAATATGCTCTACTGCGCGGTGTTTTCATACAATCATCATCCAGGAGGCATCCATGGCCTCAGCGTCGTTGTCAGCATGTTTCGCGCTCTGGGTAGCCCGAAATTGGGCTTGTTGACGTGATGAACTTTGATCGTCCGCGATCATCGGGTCCGGTTCTACCCGCCGCGACTTGTGTATCAGTCGGCTGAGATCGGATCAATGAGGCTATGCTGGTTCGACCTTTCATTTCCGACCCCTGGGATATGGTTGTTCGAGATTTTTGGGAACCCGCAGAAAACACTTACTTTAAAACAAACTCGGATGGTTCTTGAACTTTTGGTCAATTGCGGGTTTTTCCCCATTTCTTTCAGTGTTGGATCTGCGTCGATGGGGTACCAATCCGGGAAACTAGTGAGGCTGAACGCCAGGTGGGGCTGTCGCAGAAGCCGTCAATTGAAGCGCGGGCAAAGCAATATCGCCGGAAGAGAGCATGCTCCCAGAGCTGTACATGATTCCTTCCGCCGCTGCATTTCCATCTCAGTTCCTCCTCATCATACGAAGGGCGATCCCTTCGGTAGATGCTTACGAACCCACAAAAAAAGTACACCCGCGTTGAGTTCGTAACGGGCCTCAGGCACAGAAAGAAGTGCATGTCAGCTCTGACAGCAGTCATATCTATATAAAAAATGCGGTGTTGACTCCACAGTTCAACTGCACATACATAAGCTTGAGTGAAAAGTGTGCCAGAGCCGTGGTATAAGTACAGTATTACTAGTCGCATAACTTATCGCTCGGAAACCCAGACGGGGGGCTGGATAAGTGGATCCGGTCTAAGCGCACAATAAGCGCCAGCTGCTGTGTCTCGGTAACAACGACACGCGTCCTTAGTAACTGCCATCTATCGTTTATGAATAGATTCGAAACTCTTTTCAGATACCTCTGGTGTTCAGCTCGAACATCATCCAATTGCTTCGATATGACTTGGTGCGAGTAATTCCATACTATACCTGACTCACTGCTGTGCTTCGGGCTGATCTACTGCTAGTAGCAATTCGGGGCTCAATGCACAATATTTATACTCGAAGCCAATTATACTGTGCCTGGCATAACTCCAGCTCTATGTGCTTCGACCGACTGCGGTTGCTCGGTGTTATTGACGTCAGTCGTACAGGATTATTTCCTAATGTAGCACAACCCACTCCTATCAATTAACCCATGGGGATGGGCGGTGTTGCGCCCAATCTTAGCGATTCGTCGGTGATGCTCTCCCCGGGATCTTGCCATCGCACACAAACTCTCTGATTTCATCAGGCACATGCGCCTCTATTCGCAATGTTGACAGCTTAAAGGCCGTAGCCGTTTCAGCTGCCGACTGCCGAAACGCCGAGCTCACCATTTGGAGATATCTTTGACCAATCGCAGTTTTGATTATAATGATTCTTGCGGACTTCGCGAACCGGTGCTCAGCTGTAGAGTCATTCTGTTTCTGGTTGAGCTGTTCCATGACAGGACCTTGATAAAGGCTACGATTCAATCCGCCCTTGCCTCGAAACCCACTCCCTACCATCTCGATGCCTACCAAGGGGGTTCACTGGAAGTTGACCACCGAGGAGTACGAGGCGGACCCCAGAAGCCCCGACTCGTGGACATCCCCACTTCCGGAGCCGCAGATTCCCGTGGTCCCACTCGAACTACGTCGTCCCGCCAGATCATCGTCGACACTTCAACTCCACAGCGTCCTTACCCCGCAGAACTGCCTGCAGCTCGATTTCTCGTTCCCCTCTGATTCGTTTCGGAGCAATCCACAACTCACGAAGGAGCTACTGGCGCAGCCCGCTTGCTCCCCGCCACGCACTGAGGTATTTATTACTATCAGGGCGGGGCTCTTGAGCGAGAAGCTGCAGCTGGCGCACGAAGTTCGAGGGCAGCCAGTTACTGTGGGCCATGTCCTCACCCGAATCAATTCGTATCTGCGTCAACACGATCCGTCCCCCTCGCCAGACACCTTACCCTATCAGAAGCGCAGAATTTCGACTGTCAATGGCTACTGCGAGGGCAGGTCCCCAGCTGCCAAAACTGCCAGCATTGCCGCTGAGGGGAACAAGAAGGGCAGGAAAGTGGACAGTCTCCTCGGGCGCACTTTGTTCGCCGGACTTTCGGGTAGATTGGGCAAGCCAGACAATGACTGGCAGCTTGATTTGACGACGCCGTTACGTTACAGTCCAGGTTGAGCAGGACGACTGTCAGCGACTCCCCTGGATTCGTTCTTTTTTCATAATAAGTCGAGGAACACTCCACTCACTGTATCTACACACCCCTCATTGTATCCACGCCGTTCTTGTCCCGATTTTGTAATGTTCTGTAATGACTGTCCCGTCACGTTTGTTGTATTCTTGTATTTCAATGTTCGAGTCAATTTTCGGAAATTAACAATGAATGAGAGGACTCCCCATACTATGGGCTACGCCGGGATTGAAAATGGACTAGAGTTTGAAAATGTGCTCGCTTCATCTTGGGTTTTCTTCGATTTCCTTAATTTTTCGCGGAGCATACTCCGGGGTATATAATACATTAGACTAGCAAAAAAAATGAAGCAATTCCGACCAGAAAGGAGTGTGCATCAGGGCCCTAGCAAAAGATGTCAGATTGTGTCACTCAAAATTTCGCGTTCAGTACTGTCCGCTGAACCGTTCCTTCTCGTATTTTACAGGAACACTCTTATGGCTTAAAAACGATTTTACCGAAAAGACCGGAGCGAAAGCTTGCGCGGGGCGTCCAGGAGACGGTACTTTCACCACCAGCATGACTTTTTATGGCAGGTGTGACAATACGTGACTCAAGCGCTTTCTGAGTATATATACCACCTCCCGGACGCCCCGCGTGAGTTATCTCCCTATTTTTTGGAGTAACATCTTTTTTTAAGCCGTTAAAGTGTTCCTGTGAAAATTTAAGTGAAACGGTTTAGCGGACAGTACTGAACGCGAGGATTTGAATGGGTGAATCAGGCCTAGTAATTTGCCCCCGGGCCTGATGCTCACTCAATTCTGAACGGAATATCTTCATTTTTTTGCTAGTCTAATGTAGAATATGTGTTGGAGTACGTCCCGCGGAAGATTAGTAGAATCAGAGTAAAATTGAGATGAAGCGAGTGCATTTCAAACTCTAGTCCATTTTTTAATCCCAGCGTAACTCATAGTAGATCTCAGAGAATTGCTTGGGGATTCATATAGATCTCGAGATTTGCGTACGTGTCAGCGGTAAAAGAAGGTGCCACAGTTGGCCGGTGGCGCTTCCATGCGTCACCGTTCGCGGAGATTATATTCTCAGCCTAAAGATAGCTCTACCCCATTTCTTCAAGAGAATCTGCTTCACGACATCCAGGGGTCGCCGACGAGCAACGAAACGAGGTAAAGGACATCTTGCAGAAATCTGAGTCAGAATCCAATACGTTGTGAGTCAGCGGAAATAAGAGCGCAGATAACGCACTGCTTTTCGCCACTACCAGACCCATTCAAAGCCGCGACTGAACCAGAAAGATGACGGCCCCGAATAATCCAAAGCGCGAAAAAAACCGGCGGATCCAGTTAACGCTCTGCCAGGTGAAATCAGAGCCGTTCCCATGTTTAAGATCCAAAGTACTTGCAGAGAGATTGTGATAAAGCGGTAGACACCGACAACTGCAGCGGCTATAAAAAATGCGAGCAGCATCTGAAGGAATCTGAGAGATATGGGATGGGCGAGAGTCCATGAGGATGACTGTGGGACCATAATGCCACACCGAAACCCAGTACAATATCGGCATCACTTCACGTATATTTCGGGGTTCATCGACGCCGGACTATCGAGGAGGCTGCCTAGATAGAAGGAACTGGAAGGAAAGATGCAACAGCTAGGAATCAATCACCCTCTCCCACACATTTGATCACCGGTTGCCCCTATTAAAAATTGGCATCGAATTGTGAGAAATAATTATAGGGCAGGTCTCAGGATTTTGAGCGATGGTATCCAAATGCTCATAATTTGGGATGTATTCCATGAAGAGCGGCATAGCAGTCAGCATTTGATCCCGGTTCCATCCCAGGTTATGGATAAATTTGCTTCCGGGCTCAGAGTAGAAGTAGTCAGGCAGCGAACGTGTGGTATGATATAATATCCTCAGTATCCTTGCTTGTAACTAGTTACAATCAGTGGAACTGCACGATATTCTTATTCGAACTGGAGACAAGTGCCGTTACAAATACAGAAGAAATATTACTCATACATATATATGTCCCTGCACTCGGCTACCCTCATCATGAGCTGCCATCACTGCGAGGATCACGATCGAAGCCATAAAACAACATAATACATCCCCCCCCCGAACTTGCTTTCGAAGGGATCGCCAGAGCACCACATTGAAGAAGACTGCCACGGTATCTAAGAGGTTTGATCTTCCAGTAGACGGAAGACGAATCCTTGCTCTTTGAATCATATATCCGATTTTGTTGAAGCAGGCCAGGGTGAGGTGGAATGCGTTTGAGTATGATAGTGCCTGGGGCGGAATATGGCGGTTAAGAGACTGCTTCCAGGAAGTCAATAGAGTGGCAAGCTTCAAAAATAACCTTAGACAAGAAGACCAGAACTGACATCCAGATGAGGTTTCATCGATATATATTTGGTAGATTTGACGCTGTGGTGTGGGTACACATGGGACATACAATTTTTAGAATTGGCGTGGAATTGCGAGAACTGGAGAATCGAATCCGCATGGCAACCGGACAGCCGGCAGAGATAAAAAGGTTCCAATCCCTATCCACTGACGAGACGGAGGAGAAATTGCTCGTACAAGAGTTGGGAGAGCCTCACGTCCAGGGCGAATGCTATATATATACTTTGCCGCCGAGATCGGAGAACAACCTTCGATCGCAGATAAGTTCGACGTCGTTGCACCGATGACTGTCATTGACTAATGAAACTGAGTGATTCGAACTCTTTAGTGCCAACAGGCAGAATTGGACAAGAAGTGGACGCCACAAGGCAGAGCTGGACTTGAAATGAATATATGCAGTGGAATAGCCGAAAGCAGCGAGACTATAGAAGGCGACAGTGTGTTCGATGAGACGTCGAGTGGGCACTGGGCAGTGGGGAGGAGGTGGTAGGCAAGGGGCCGTCGGAATTCTAATTTTGGATATAGGGTTGGGGGGGGGTCCCGGGCGACCGCCAAAAAAACTTTTTCACTCTCTCACAAAAGAGCCTAGAATGGCTCAAAAACACCTTTCTGCAGCTCCAAAACTCCGTCTAATGATTTGTTGTATCTTTAGCATTTATAATACAGCCCTAGGCTCACTGGCGGCACTCAATGGAGTCACTTGGGTTGAGTTACTTCTTTCGGAATATCAGTGATTGATGTCCGAATATGTTTTAGACTCGCTGCAATGCCCAAAACATCGGTGTGGGGAAACTTTAGGGAGTAAAGATTTGACAGACTGAATGTTCTTGCCATCTGATGTTGCTACTACAAGGATTTACCACAGTTTGTTGTATAGAAGTCCAATAGAAGTCGTATTTTTATGAACGGCGCGTCAATTTTGTTCGCTAAGGTTGAAAACCGTTGGCTAAGGACATATTTTAGCTAATTGAAATCACCTGCATACGTTCGCGCATTGTGGGTAGCCCCGCAAGCCCTACATGTAATTTAAACGCGACTTTTTCCACCTGGGTTGGCCCTGTTTGGTGTGATTGATGACATCAAAATCAATCGGCCCGTTAGAGGGTGGGAAACTCCTTCCTCATTTGGGGGGGGCCTCCAAAGTCGGGCTTAAAAAACTTTTCAACCCTATATCCATTTTTCGAAAGCCGACGGCCCCTTGGTGGTAGGTTGTTGGCGACATGTGTGACCATGATGCTTTGATGATGCTGTCATTTGATGTTGGTTACGAGCCAAAACCCATCAATTCTGGTCGAAAGTTGACGGGTCCTTCCACCCTCCCAAGCTGAATTAAGAAATAAGTGAGGAAGCAAACTGGGCCTTTTTTAAAGTAAGATAATTCATGTATGCTCCAATCCATTCATATATAAACTGCAGCCCAGAACAGGGCCTTCACCAAATTTTCAAACTCCACGGACAGCCCAATGTAACGTCCTGACTTGTACCAGTCTGTATACACCGAAGTTTTTGCCACATTTTTTCGGCCATTGTATACAGACTGGTTACGAGTCTAGCCACAGCTGGTGGTCGAAGTAAACACGGTGGCGGCAATCACCGCTGATGGGATCAGCACAGCCTCATGTCTCAACATGTTCGTCGCTGAATGTTTGAAGGCCCGCAGCATGAAACACCGCAAGAGTCTGCCACAGGATAATTGATGATGATATCTACCACCGGGATACATATATCATCCACGCTCCGCCGATTTCCCCGCCGATGTCTCGGGCGAGATTTCCACAAAGTTATGAACAGAGTTGGTTGATCAGGGGAATACAGTCGAAGCTGTCTTAACCCATGGCTATTGTAACCCATAATTTGTTCAAACCCATACTTTTGGGCGTCCACCACCTTGGTTCCCAATTAAAACCCATAATATTCCAGTAACCCATAACCCATACCTTTTTGAAGGCCCATAACCCATAATTCCCCCTATTTTTTTCGATTTTTTTGCCAATCCGCACTTGGAGGAGTTGGCACATCAGACTTTTCACAAAAAAGTTGTCGAGGTTGTTTGGGGTTGTACAAGCCCAAAAAAGCCCAAACAACCCGAAAACTTGGGAAAGCTGGCAACACGACAACACCGAGGTCATTTTTGACAACCTCTTTAAATTTTTTTTTTCATCATTGCCATCATGATTGATTCTGCTTTTCTGCCAACTTTTTTTTTTTTCAAAAAAAACCCAAAAAGTCCAAAAAAGTCCAAAAAGCTCAACAACCCCACAAATTTTTTGTGAAAAGGCTGATGCATGCGGTTCGGCCATCACAATTTGCTTGTGATTGGCTGCCAAAAATTTTACGCACTCATTATGTCGCCTCTTTCACGCCTCAGGAAAGGTCTTGCTGTGCTCAAGGAATGTGCGAAACAGAGAAGAGATGACCTGACACAGTGTCTTGGAAGGAAGGAGAAGATTTCCACCGCAGATGAGCTTTGGCTGGATCACGATGCCAATCACGTAGACGAGGACGCGCTGATTATCAATCTCGACAAAGGAGCGGGAGAAAAATGGTGGTGACGATGACGAGGAGGGCGACCCGAAACCAAGCAGAAAGGAGGCCTTGCAAGCTGTTTCAACCTTGCACCAATACATCGCTGATCTGGATGAGCCGTTTGCACGCAATCTGGAGGGAGTTTTAGCTACATTCGGGTGCGAAACACACAGGGAGGAGTCCAGAGAAATGGCTAACTCATTTATTACTGACTACCTAGTGCATGTGTAGGTCCCAGAACTTTTTTAGATTTTTTTTTTTCATGCCCTCTGGGAACCCATAAGCTATGATACCCCATACCCCTGTAGGTCCACCAAGGGGTATGGGTTAAGACAGCTTTGACTGTAACTGGACGTCTTCTTGAAACCAAATTCGAAAACGAAATATCGAAGAGAAGCTCCCAAACGAAGCTCTCTACAACAGCTGGCTTCCAACGATAGACCGACGCGAACATATAACAACGTCATGGTCCGGACAGTTCCGTCCTGAAATATAAAAGCCTCGAGTATTTGTCCCAAAAGACCAATCTCTCGTCATGTCCCTCCAGTGTGTCCCCCAAGGCTTCACTTACATTGTTGACTTTCAAGGCAGAATCCTCGACAACGGACTCTCCAAGACGTTCGACAACAGCCCGGTAACAGCTGCAGCCCGCCTCGTTGTTCCCGCGGCCCCGAACCAGTTGGTGAAATTGATTCTGGCAACATAACGTCCACTCCGCATGCTCATTTCCTTTGATCCCAGTGGCAATTTAACCCTGTGCCGGCAACACCGCCCACCACCGCCTTTACCATCGTCAATGGGTGTCCCTTTTCCTGTCCTTCGCCCCAGTGCCTGAGAGGCCGCGCTTCTCGCAGGCAGCTGTGGAGACGCAGCCGCGGACCTTGACCGTGGAATGTGCTACAAACAACACCGCGATGTGGGCGGGCCTTTTCCCTGACGATATCACCCTCGACTAAATTGGGTCTCCGTATAGCATCTGGGAATTTGATCTGGCATTGATGACCTAGGCCACACCGAAGGGAGTCGATTTTACTCCAGTATGCAGTGTGTCCATCTTTTTCAGTGCGAGGTTGACATGTGGGAGTAGGTGACTTATGAGATCTTCACGGACCGCGCTGAGCAGATTTAGAACTTCACTCTGTGAAGCGAGGGAGGAGCGGACAGTTGACCTGGGCGGAGCATTATGAGAATTCAGAGGAAGACGAAAAAGAGATGCTCGCGCTTTCAACACCTACAGCAATAATGGATCAGCCTGGAGTAAGGCGAAAAATGTCCCTTTTTTTGTGTCAATAAAAACAGAATAGGAAAAGGAAAAAGAAGTAGTGTGGCAATAATAATTTGTACATTTGATGTTCCACTAAGTTTTTTTTTTTGAACCTAGGAGGTGTGATGTGAGAATGTTGGTATGGGATGGAGGGAGGGTGACGCACCAGCGAGAACCATCAGCAAGAAAGAAGAAGAGAAAAAAAATCGAAACAGAAGGGTTCAGGGGGTAGCAAAAGACGGCCGCACTCGCTGAATAATCAAGGCCCAGCCCCCGAATCAAGTGGGTGATGTCTGTGTGAAGTTCTCTGGAACACTAAGGTGTGCGGCTCCTGCTGGAAAAATGAACCACCTGTCGTTAAAAATCCACCACTGACTTGGCGCAGCATTCAGGATCGTAAGATTGAGGTAAACGCCGCCGGAGCGTAATTGAACGTTAGAGGCTCAGGAGTAGTAATTGGGTCGCCACGAAAATTTCCTACACTGCTGCGCTTACGACCTCGCTGGAATTCGAAAGCGTGGCTGTGCTGTGACATTGCGCGGTGATGTTTTCTAATTACCTTGCCGCACGGCATGGGTGCGGCGTACACAACGACACTTAGAGCTTAGATGGCATGCCTTCTTCTCTTCGTTTGCTTTTCGGTTCTGCTTTCCAACTCAACTCCGCTCTCCCTGTTGTCTCCCCCTTTCCCCCGTTGCCATGTCATCAAACGAGGACGAGTATGTTGACGATTACGGGCAGCGCCGCTCCAAAACGCGCAAGGTAGCGCGCGCGTGCGATAGATGCCGCCGGAGGAAGAGTGCGTACATACACACCACCGTCGCCCCCACGCTGATTGTGGCTGAATTCCAATTCCAGGTCGATGTAAATCCCATTCACCTTCGTCGAGCTGCTGGCAGTGATATATCGTGCGCTGTAGGTGACGAGCCTCCGGACGGCAAGTGCTCGGCGTGCGTCAACAGCGGCCTCGAGTGCACATATTCCGTTCCGGTACGCCCATAAGCCGTCTGTTTCACTACTCATCCGCTTATTGGCTTGGTATATATGCTATAGAGGTGAGTTCCCCATTTCTATATATACAGAATACAGCTAACGCACCCCCAGCAGCTACGTCGAAGAGCTCGAATCGCGACTCGAGAGGTCCGAAGCCACTATCCGGAAGCTGCGCGCCAACTTCGCCGCCAGCGTGCGCACCCCGCCCTCCTCCCCCGACCAGCTGCGCGCCCACGCGTCCCTCAAGCTCATGCAGCACGCCGTACGTGCGCTTGGCCGCCCCCAGCCCCCGCCGCGGCCGGAGGACCTCCTCCACGCCGAGATTGCGCGCAAACTCGAGTCGCTCTCCATCGGCACGTCTGTACACGTTCCTGGGCGCCGCTTCAATGGCAAGAGCAGCGGCGCCGCGCTCATCAAGGCCGCGATCGACCTCAAGGAAGGCTACGCGCCCTCGATTCAAGAGGAGCGCCAGCCGTGGACCTCGCGGCGCATGCAGTACTGGAAGTTCAAGCCCTGGGCCGCGCCGCACTCGCTGCTCTCGAAGACCGCGGCATCGTACTCTGCGCCGCTGCGCTTCCCGCCACCGCAGCTCCTGGAGCGCCTCGTAGATGCGTACTTCACGCACATGAACATATTCCTGCCGCTCCTGCACCGGCCGACATTCGAGCGCGGGATCCGTGAGGGGCTGCATTTGCAGGGGAACGTGGGCGAGCCAGGGGGCTTCGGCGCGACGGTGTTGCTGGTTTGTGCGATCGGGAGCAGGTACGTGCAGGAGGGGTACAGTCCGGCAGCGCATGGGGTGTGGTATGAAGGAGACGGACCCGCGGATGAGATCTTGCAGCTGGCATGCGGGTGGGAGTGGTTTGATCAGGTATGTATCCATCTATTCTTCATCTTGTATGTTTATTCACAGTCCGATGTTTATTCCTTCCCCACCTTTTAACGGTACTAACCCATCACAGGTCCCGCCCGTGGGCAATCGCCTCTTCGGCCAGGCGACCCTCTACGACTTGCAGTATTATTGCGTGAGTCCTCCTCTTCAATATGCATTTCCGACGTTTCTTCTACTCCTTCCCGTCATCTCCTTGACTACGTCCAGCCCGGTTTTCTTTTTGCCTCTGCTGCTACATCCCACTTTTTTGCTCTATTCGCTGGCTATTACTTACATGAACACCGCTCTTTAGCTCGCAGTTCTCTTCCTCGAGGGCTCCTCCACGCCGCAGGCCGTCTGGACGTTCGTCGGGCTGGGGATCCGGCTGGCGCAGGATGTCGGCGTGCACCGCCGGAAAAACATGGTGGAGTGCCCGACCGTCGAGGGGGAGCTGTGGAAGCGCGCGTTTTGGGTTCTCATTTATATGGACCGCATGGTGAGCTCGGGGATGGGGCGGTCCTGCGCGGTCCATTTCGATGAGTGGGTGGCGTTCCTCTTACTTCGCGTTCTCTGCCCGCGATGCTGACCACACCATGGCAGCTACGACATCGAGCCTCCGATCGAGTGCGACGACGAATACTGGGAGGATCCATACCACCCCTTCGAACAGCCCGAGGGGTTGCCCTCCAAGATCGCCTTCTTCAACACCCTGCTGAGGCTAAACCACATTCTGGCATTCAGTTTGAAGCTACTGGTGGGTGCTGGATGCTTCGCTACTGTGCATAATCCTAATCATACCGCACAGTACTCCCTTACCAAGATGCGCATCGGGCTCGGCATCGACGACATGTGGGAGGAGAACATCGTTGCGGAGCTGAACTCGGCGGTGAACGAGTGGCGCGAGGAGATACCAGAGCATCGTGCGTTGCATCTACTCTTATGATTCCGCCCCGACCGACTCGTCCAACAGTGCGCTGGGACCCCGCCCGCGATGACCCCGTGTTTTTTGACCAGTCTGTTGCGTTGCATTGCTCGCATTCCCAGCTGCAAATCATCATCCATCGCCCTTTTGTGGGTGCCTTTGTCGACAACATTTGAGTCTCCGTACTGACATTATCAACAGATCCCGATGGTGCGCAAGTCTGCGCCGACGGTGTGTTTCTGTTGTTGTGGCTCCGAGGATGCTCATGGGTGTGACTGGTCCTCGACAGGCACTCCCTTCGCTTGCCATATGTACGAGCGCGGCGCGGACATGTGCGAATATGGTCGATATTCAGAGGCAGCGCAAGGGGAGCGTCCCCATGTTTTTCAATTTGGTGTGTTGCGTATCTCGATCTAGATGTGCCCGTATTTATCTTCCTAGCATTCGGTGTTCAGCGCGGGAATCATCCTGCTACTGAACATGTGGGGCGGGAAGCGCACTGGGCGCGTGCTCGACCCGAGCTGGGAGATCGCGAATGTGCACAAGTGCATGGAGGTGATCAAGCTGTGTGAGCACCGGTGAGTACGCCTGGTCGTGTCTTCAATACTGAGGCTGATCGCCCTTTTTTTTCGACGCAGCTGGCAATCTGCTGGACAATTTTGGTACGAGTCATGTTAGGGCACAGAGCGATACATTGACGATCGCTCCTTGTGTAGGGATATCCTGTCGGAGCTCGCGTCGATCGGACAGCTGCCGCTGGCGGGTAAAAATGTCAACGCTACAGAGAGCGTGAATCCGCGCAAGCGGCCCCTGGCCCTACCTTTACATTCCAGCGCGCTGTACCCGCGGTGTACCGCTGGACCCTCCGACCCACGGTTCCTCCCTCCGCCGGACTCGTTTGCGGGCGGGAAGGGCGTCGAGTCCGAAGCCGCGCCGATGGAGGCCAGTGTGTTCGCGCCGCCGCCGCCGGATGCCTGGTACCCGCCCGAGGATCCCTTCGCCAGCCTCGGCGGCGCACCCAGCGGCTCGGAGCTGGAAGAGATGATGAACTGGATTAATAGCGATGGGATCGCGATGTGGACAAATGCGCCGACGGGGTTTGAGTGAGTTTCTTTGCTTCCCCCCCCCCACTTTCGGGCCTCGGTATTGATGTATTGTGCAGGGTGGACGATTGGGGCACGTACATTAGCAACCTTAGCGAGATCACACAAGGGCAGCAGCAGATGCAGGGAGATATTGGCTCGAATTATTGATCCTGATGTAAACCGGTCTACGACACCCCGAAGTCCTATAGACGCGCAATTGTTCCAATAAATGATCTTCCTTTCGGTGTATGTATTGGTCCAGGGCGCGTCTCGGACCGGATTACACCTGACTGTTTCAGCAGAAAAGAGTAGATGGCTGTATTATTGTTTTCTTCCTGTAGCTGCCGAAATCCTCACTTGTCAATGTATGTTCCACAATATGGAAAGCACAAGTGGGCAATCATGAGACTACCCGCTGTTCCGCTGATCGAAATGTCTGTCTGCCAACTGCCATTACGCTCTTTTTCATTAACCGTGTCTTATAATTAACGAGATGGTACGGCTCTGTTTGTATCTTTTCTCCTTTTGTCTTTCTCCAAAAATCAAAGTTTTCCCAGGGAAATCATTCACACTGGGGCAAAGGCAAGCGCACCCGGAAAGTAATGGGCAAGGGAAAAGGGTGAAAAAAATAACCTTGCAAAATGCGCGGAGGACTTCCAAACATTGATTCAAATTTCCAGGTGTCGCTACGCGTAATCTACGTGCCCACACGGTGGTGGCCCAAAGACATGAGCAAATCGAAGAGACTAGAGAAAGGAAACAGACTGAATGTTGAATTCAAAAAAAGGCTACTCCTCTTGGCTAGCTCTCCTAGACAGACTACAATAATTCGTACCTCGCTAGTTGTAATCTGTTATTTACATGACAGGACCATGGTGTACTTCACGTTGGCACGCGATGGCCTTGAAATCATGAGGTGCCGCAAGCTGAAACGACGATTAACGAGGGCCAAGCGAGGATGCGCGCTGATATGCAAGAAATGGGGTAATCTTCGCTGCATTACGGGTTCCCAGAATTCTATGGTTGAACCAAGGTTGCAATTCCCGAAGTGCATAAGCAGCATTGGTGGGCCAAGTAAAAGCCAAGCCAAAAGGAGGTTCAAAACCACGTTTCGGCTCATAAATGGAAATGATCCCAACATTTTAACAGCAACGAGTCTAAGAATATTTTTTTAGAAATTGCGTCGGAATTTTCAAGCCGTGATTTGTAAAATGATGACGCAGATCCATGACGTGAATATATGCGGCTTTTCGTCATTGTTGTCGATAATTTCCCAAGACTTAGTCTCGGTTCCAGATAAAGCGGGTAAGGCCGACAAGCGGCACAGCCCGCTACCATGATTAATTATTGGTAGTAGTAACGAAACACAGTCCAAAAATAATACTGATGGGTTGAATCAGAGTCCTCGGCGGCCCAAAGCTGGCTCGGTCAACGTCCCGGCGTCGACCAGCTCCCATTGGGCCTGGTGAATTATGTGTTTGATTTTCTTCAACTGCTGCAGGTGGCATATATAAATGTAGTTGTCCTGTGTCCCCGGCAGCGCGGCCCAGAACTCGCTGGGTCTATGCAGCTCGCAGTGGGCTTGGTGAGGTGGATTAACTAAATTGATGGTTTTGGGTCCAGTTTTAAGTTGGCAGAGAATATTTTCAGACTCTATTACGCCATGGTTAAAAAAACAACCATTAGCATTTTCTCTGGGAAAAATAATACTAGCAAGTAACTTCCGGAACAATTCCTATGGCAGCAACTTTACACTTTTAATTTTAAAACTTGTGAAAAAATGAATCAACCAAAAAGCAGCGGGATGTTGCTTGAACAGAAGTACTGTACGACCCTGTAGGGAGCAACGACCTGAAGACTGTGACATGTCTGTTGCCTCTTTTTCAGGCAACGGAAGCACCGTGATCGTGACCGTTGCTTGAAGAGGCAACCAAATAATTTTTGTTTGGCACTTTCACCTTGTTATAAACATTGTTTCAGCACTCAAAAGAAGTAATAGAGAGAATATACCTCCACTAGGCCTCTTTCAAATGTTTTCTATGGCTTTGGGAAATTCTTTGCAATTTATTTCCAAAGGTCACGAATTTTTTCAGGCAACAAGTCCACAGTGACCGTGACTCCTCCAAAACCAAGCAACGCAACGCCCCATCGTGACCATGACCGTTGTTCCCCAACAGGTTCGTACAGTAGTGGCTTTGACTACACTAAAACTAGTAATGTGGGTCCCAAAAAAAGTGGCGGGATTCGCCCCCTTTTTATGACTCTTTGTTTTTGACCTCTTTGATATTTGAAAGTACCGGGGAATGGGCTCAAAACCCGAATAGTCGTGCAATTTTAACAAAAGCTTAAAACAAATAGCGTAATATTAAAAATGCAAATTCGCTGCCAAATTCATGCCTGAAGGTGGTTGAGTAATCGAGCTTATCAGGTTGCCCCGGCATCTGCGGCATTCTTTTCGGCTGGAATGTGAGCCGAAATCTTTGGCAGAGAAAATGAGTGATGAGTCAGATGTAATGACGAAAATGTGATTTACTGCGAAAGATGAAATTAGGGCGCCCTAAGACCCTTACCTAAAGGTAGCGGGAATGTTAACCGCGGTGTCGGACGGACTGCCATACAAAAAGTGATGCGCCTTTCGGCAGATGCCGTGACCTTTGATTGCCCGGCGCTCCCACGAATGCAAGCCAGCATGAGCATACTTCTGTGGTTTTGACGTGTCGAATGTGCATTTGAGGATTAGAACAGAGCGGCTTTAGGTAGAAATGCTGTCCTTTGAACGCAGTTTGCCTTTGTCACTTAACGGCGAGTTTATGGCAATGAAATTGGGGCTAAATTCCTGTTCAGTCACAGGCGGGGTCTGTGTCCATGCAAGGGTATACAAAAAAAAAACATGAAAGTTAGATGCGCAACATGCGCTGCCGAGACTTCTCTACCATCCTTCGACATTGCATAGTCTGGTTGAATTATTTATTCAGACCCAAGTGGTCC
This sequence comes from Mycena rebaudengoi, assembly GCA_029282285.1. NCBI lineage: Eukaryota > Fungi > Basidiomycota > Agaricomycetes > Agaricales > Mycenaceae > Mycena > Mycena rebaudengoi. The sequence continues at coordinate 18,724 of JARJCX010000427.1, read as the reverse complement.
GTGGATGAAATAAAAAGCATGGTTCAAGAGTTAATGGTTCAGGCTGATGTCGAACGGGCAGGTTTCCTTTAGCTGAGCATTCTATGGAATGCAGATGCACTTCGAGCGCTACCAAGCCTTGAGTCACATATTTTTTAGCTGGCAGAGGTAAATTCAACCACGCACATGTGTAAATGAATGCCATATTTTAAATTGGGTCAGTAATATATGAAGTAGGCATAAATATACGGAGTGGCGAAAGAATGTTAGGAGGAGGGCTTGCATGATTTAGGGCAAGAGGGAATAAAAAAAGAATAGAAAGATGTCAGGCCCGAGTCGAAAGGGCGGGTGTCTGCTTGCCAACTCTTGTATGCAGATGCGCATCTTAATACAGGTGAACAGAAACTTTGTCCGCCACGAAAGGCAATAGCCGTCGTACGGTCGTCTCGAGAGCTGGCGGAGCTGGAAGGACTACCCAAATGCGGATCCGAACTTCCTCCAGCCTGTCCCCGGCTTGCTCGAGTATCGCGTCCAGTTTCGGCCATCCCATTGTGTCGGAGTCGGAGTCGTACAAGTCCATTCCTTCAAAGTCTGAGAAGCTGAGAGTGATTACGCTGAGTGCTTTTAAATGACTCAGGTGTCCAAGCTCCTGGAGCGTGTAGACCATTTGGTTGGGGTACTGCTCTTTGTCTATGGAATGCAAACTCTGGCTGCCCTCCAATATGTCTGGGTCGATTAGATCAGGATTCGGCGCTAGTAAATCTCAGTTAGTATCCAGCACGAGTGCGATATGTGGATAATGAAACCCACGGGATGAATGATTATAACGGATCTTTTGGAGCGTTTGCACGTTCGCTTTGAGGAGTGAAAGATAAATAGACGAGTGGCTGATGCCTACGGATCGCAGATGCTTGATGTCAACAGCGTTGAACCCGGATACCATGGCGTCCGCGACATTGTTAGCGATGTGAGTCAGTTCGAGGTGCTCCAAGAGGACAATAGGTGCGATGTGTCCCTCATTACCACAGGATGTGGCGTGAAATTTGAGCGGCAATAGGCTCAGCCTCTTTAGACTCTTTGCGTGGCGGAGGAGGGACTCCAACAAAAATATATCCGCGAAGGAGTACCGGAAGAGGTCAAGACACCTGAGGGAAGGGAGCGCCAATGCTGCTTGAAAGGTGAGAAAGACGGGCTGTGTTTCCCACAGAACATTGTCTGCCCCCGTTACGAACGGATCTAGGGTGAGACGTCCCAAATTTGTTAAGTTAGGCAGGACATGAGCTGTCAAAATGGAGGCCTCTGCCACGAGCTCGGTCGTCCGAATTCCGAAGATCTGGAGTGCGAAATATCTAACGTAGGTTCCAATGTGTGGCGACTTGGCAAGAAGCTGGTCAAGCCTCACGAGATGGGAAGGGACATGCAAGTGATCGCAGAGAACAAGTGCAGCTGGCTTCTATGGAGAAAAGAGTGAGAGGTGAGAGCACAAGCCCTCAGCGTGTCTTTATCGTGAGATTCCCGGAAAACGGGCTATAGTCCATCGTCATGAGTCAGAGCAAAGGTTTCAAGAATCGCATCGACAATGTGTTGTGGGACTCGCATAATCCTGTGCGAGTATTCTAGTCAGCGAGGCACTGAGAAAAACGGTGAACAATACCTGCTGGGCCGACTGGCGTCGACACGATGAGGGGAAGGAGTTGATATCCTGTTGAAGCTGGCGTTTATTTATGGACACCGGAACCGTGGGAGTGAAATGGCAGAGAAACGGAAAAACATACGATTTTTGGAGTGCCACAATAATAAAATCCCTTTTATTCTTTCTCGGCTATGTACAAATTGAATTTGTCTACTACGTCTGATTCCGCATCTGCCCAGTGCAGCTGGATTTCTTTTCACTATTTTTCACCTGTAAACCCATGACCCCGGTATCCTCCAGGTTTTATCAATAAATATCTAGTTCATGTACCTATCAAAGGACTAAGAGATTCAGTGAGTGGAACTTACAGTTAGCTTCTTGCTGGGCACGTCGGGTAATATGGTAGAGTACTGGATTTTACTAGAAAAGTTACTATGTCATATGTAGTAGACTGACTGTTCCAATTGTGGGACCGTGTCAGTATAATAGATCTCCTCCTCCTCCTCCATGTCCGTTCATCCAAAAGCCCTGGAAATATTTATGTGTCATAAACAGTTTCCGCCCCTTCAGAATTTGTTTTCAGAACGATGTGCTTACGAATCACAACCTCCATACATACGTCACCCCAATATCCCAGGTTTTAACTTACTGATGCTGATGACCCGTTCGCCTTCACATGAGGGCGGTCACTGAGTATACCTGGACCCGAATCCTCCGAACCAGCATGCTGAGGTGGATTCTGTAAATTCTGAAATCGTTCGATACTGTGAATCAGGCCGTATTCAAATTTAATACAGCTATCTCCACTAATCCACTCAAATTGAAGGCGATTTATCATCGCGGCAGATGCCATGATATTTTATTTCTCCGACGAATGAGTTCCGCTTGCTTGAAGTGAGCACCGCATGTGCGACGGATGAGTCCGCTTGAACTGAGCACGGAATTTGCGATGCGTGATTTGCGTTTGAGACGGGTGAATCCCGTTTGAATTGAGAACTGAGTGTGTGATGCGTAAATCGCGTATAAGGCGACTGAATCCCGTTTGAATTGAACGACGATGGCGAAAGAGGAAAGAGAAGGCGGGATTTATTGACAGGTAGACGCAGTTCAGGGACAGCAGATGGGACGGTATCAGAGACAAGGGCCCGGGGAGTCATAGGACGAGGATGTCGGTCAGGAAAGATAGGTCAGAGGAGAGACGGAGGGAAATTCAGCGCAGGAGGGGCAGTCAATAGTCAGGAAACAGGAAGTCCCTCGAGAGCCAGAAAATCATAAATAGCCAAAGCTTGAGCCAGAACATCGGAAAAAGTAAGGATAATCGAATGAAATGAGGCATGACTGAGGATTGAGAGATTGAGAACTCGTTATCGGCATAGCAGGTGGGCTAATCGATCGAGGCAGGAACATCCAGATGCATCAGGAAAACCGTAGCCGAGCCATCTACGAGACGCTATGAAGCTCTATGAAGCCATATGCAATGCTGTCAAGCAAGTCATAAAGCTCATATCTACATACCATCTATGCAGCCGCGCGTGCCGCTCTCCAGCACGTTCTAGCGCTGCAGAGCACTGCATAGGCACTTCTGGTTTTCCTGATGTGGACAAGATGTGGAAGAATAGGGCCACCAGGAATGAAGAAATAGAGAAAAGCTTCCGTCCAAGGATGCAAGCATCTTGAAGGGTGGACCTATCGACAAGCAGAGGCTGAGTGAGGAAATCGATGGTTCGGATTTGGTTCGGCAAATAACTACCTCGGATCACTCCGAGCGGTCCGGAGACCCTCCGTGCACAGCCACTATTAACATTACGAGTCCTAAACTTCACGGCTAGCCCGGATGACATAGGAATCCGTGTGGATTGATGGCCCGTTGACATAACAAAGTAGATCCGTTCATGTTTCAGCCATAAGCCCGTCGGAATCCGTTGGTTTGGCAGCTCGTCGAAAATCGATGATCCATTTCCTGATCTTTGAGAGGCGGCTTGTGGGCCCGGAATTGCCGATGGGAATCCGATAGGGAACCCACGTGGGATTCTTACGACTTGCCGTCTTGCCTTCCGTACACACGCGCTTGGTCTATAGAGCACCTCGACGCGTCGACAGACGGCTGTATTCGATGAGATTACTGGTCCTCCGGGCTGTTTGTCTCACTGTATTCTTGGTTCTGTGCTGGGCAGCCTCACTTTGCGGTGGATTCATAGGACTCACTTGCATGGCCATGGATTCTGATTCTCCTCTCGTTAACCCCCACTGTGTGTTCTCCAACTACGTCAATAAAAATTCCCATTAAATCAATTTCATCAAAGTATTCACAACAACCCGGTCGGGCTCCTTGAGATGCAATGTTTGTTCCAGCAGTGAAGCCATGTCGCTCTCGTGCGCAGTCCGCCATGAAGACACCACCACTCATGTCAGTCACGTACGCAGGCTAGACCGCAACGAAAATCTGCCCAGTCCACCCCTCTTAGCTCGACCTTTGCCCCCGCTGAATGTGCAAGAATCACCGCAATTAGATGATGAAGATGTTCCACAGTCCCCCTACCCGGCATTTGAGTATGGCCTGCATGACTATGGGGTAGATTCCCATTCTTCCCCGCCTTCAAGATCTCAATGGACCCCTCACGACGATTTTGAGGACGTTGGATTTAGTCCACAGGCTTCCATTCACGGCCCAGCCCTTGATTCCGATGATGAGGATCAGATCTACGATGATTATGCGGGCGAAATGGCACTGAACCGACCGTCACCTTCTGAGGATGCGCCGGAAATCAACTATCTCCCTTACTTTGAGGATCCAGACCCACCAAGTGACGGGCCAATAGGCGCGCCACCATTGGATGATCTTCTCACTGCGCATGATTCCCGTTTCACGAAAGAACAGCGCCGTGAGTGAATAATAGCTGTCCAAATATTATACTGATATAAGGCAGTTTTTGCACCCGGAAATACTCCACAGCTCGTAATGGATGACGATTGGTGGTGTTGGGAAAGTAAGAAGGTGCTAACTACCAATTTACTCGAATTCCGACTGCGCTAAAGGATTCCAGGAGTGCCTGCTGGATGTCATGAGCGGATTTCCCCGTTCATGCTTCTCGGAAAAAGAACTTGATGCGACGCGTTGGTACGCAAAGAAGAACGGGGTTACAAATCAGCCAACCATTAAGCAAGTCAAAAATCATCGCGAGGACATCATAAATGTTGCCGGTCTCAACCCTCGCCTTGTTGAAGGTAAACTCGGAAACTGTTTTGCAATAAATGACTGGTATAAGATAATTTCACATGTAAGCAACATTTTACTAGTTTTAATGCTCGCCGAAGGGTAATCAATTTCTAGGAGTTTGCAAATCCGCTCATTCGCCCTCACCTGCATCTCTACCCCGAGGATACTGGAGAGCGCTTAGAGGAAGCACGCCAGGCGGCGAAGTGGAAAGACGAAGTGGATGCTAATATTGCAGGGCCTATGGCACGGGATGTCAACGGCAAGGACTACTATGTCGAGGAACCTTGCCTTGCACATTTGAATAATGGTAGAGTCGGCCCCGTTTTGCCAATTCGATGGTTTATGCGTGGCGACACACTCATCGCCATTGTCCATCTCCTTCACGTCACTCCACAGCGTGATGCATTCATAATCGACGGAACCGCATCGGGGTGTATAGAGCTTCCGCTCAGTGCATTCTTTCTCTCGGTGGTTGATCTGCAGGATCCCGCTTGCCAAGCACGTTACGGCCTCCCATCGCCAGACGAGATTGCGGGTGCGCTCAAACAAATATATCTGGGCAACTAACAAATTATGTTTGTTATGTAGGCATCCAACGCGACCTCCATGCACCACTGGAAGCATGGACTCAGCCTTCCGTCAACCCTTGGCGAATCAAAGCGAAGGGCAGAAGAGTCCATTCAGTACCACTCTGGCCTTATTGCGACGACACCTCCGGAAATGTCTCCAAAAAATGGAATAAACATAATTCTATCCTTTTTACGCTGGCCGGTTTACCCCGATCTTACACACAAATGCTGTACAATGTGCATTACATCACAACCTCAAATATAGCTCCTCCGCTCGAAATGATGGAAGCTGTAGTGGCCATGCTGAGGCGAGTATTTTGCTTCTACATCCAAATCTGGTCGCAATGTAATGAATCATTTAGTGCGGCACGAGACGAAGGTATCGAGGTGTACGATTGTGTCTTCAACGAGATGGTCCTTGTCATCCCGTGGTTCTTGGCCTTTCAGGGGGACAACCCTATGTCAAGTGAATTTGCGTCGCATATCGGGATGAAGGGTCGCTATTTCTGCCGTGTTTGTAAGGCGAAGTCAGACAAGAAGGGTCGCCCACCTGGACATGCTGGGGAGATTGATCGCTTACGGGATTTCATGACGGTATGACTGTCCCAATTCTACCAAATTCCTGCTTATCACCGTTCTTAGGCTGGTGAACCTCGGTCTAAAGAACAGACAATTACCGACTTGACTGCACAGCTCGAACGTGTGCTGTCCGGCGCCCCCAGTGCTGTTGATACCATGGCAACGGAAACGGGCTCCAAGGACAAATATTTCGAGCATTTTATCCAGAATTTCCAGACAGCCGCTAATAAACTCAAGGAGGAACAGAAAAACCGTTCGGGCCCCGCACATTCCGGCCTGTCCAAAGCTGGCGAGGTGGAGACGATGCTTCGCCAGCTTCGAACGGAAATGCCCGACAATTTATTCAATCCTGTATTGTCTATTCACGGTACGGAGCCGAGGATACATCGTTACCATCGATCTCATATGCATCCAGACTTCGACGCCAACTCAGACACACCCGTTGAAATATTACATGTGGTGCTGCTTGGAGTCGTCAAGTATTGGTGGCGTGATGCAGTTTCCCGACAGACCTCCAAGGGAAAGGAAGAACTGAAGGCACGGTTATCGAGTATTGATGTCGCTGGGCTCAATACACCTCCTATTCGGGGTAACACATACGTGCAATATGCCGGATCTCTTGTCGGACGAGACTTCCGTGTTGTTCTCCAGGTTGCCTTGATCGTACTTCATGGGCTCATACCTCCCGCACATTACGCCGGGTGGATTGCACTGTCAAAACTCACCCCCCTCATGTTCCAGCCTGTTATAGAGCATATGCCGACATATTTTGTGGGTTACCATTTTTATTCAATGTGCGCTGATGAGTTAACCAAATCTGAAGAAAAACCTGCAGGATGCAGTCTTCGACTTCCTTGCTGCTACGGCCCTCTGGAACACGCAGTGGTTCAACAAGCCCAAGTTTCATCTCTTCGTCCATTTGGTTGAACATATTCGCCGCTTTGGACCATTAATTCTTTCCGCCACCGAAACGTTTGAATCATACAATTTTGTGATTAGACTGCGAAGTGTACACTCTAGCAAACAGGCTCCTAGTCTCGATATTGGCAACTCTTTCAGTCATCTGCATGCAATCCGGCATTTAACTAGCGGCGGATATGTTCTAATCGATCAGGTTGGCTCGCGCATCTGGCCACCGCGACAGGCGGGTCCCGGTGTGCTCTCCCTCCTCCAGGACGACGAATTCTTGCGCCTCATGTCTATGGAAGGACTGAAAGACGATTCACGAGCTGGTTTGTTTAGTTTCTCAAATTGCGACTCAATAATCATACTAACTATATATTCATAAACAGGCTTCTTTTCTCCCATTCCTCACACAAAGCCGTGTAATTGGAATGCCACGATCTCATCCAAATGCATCGCGCCTTTGCTGGGGCCCACCGAGACAGTGGTGAGATGCCGTACGCTGGTTCTCACCAACGGCGACTTGGCGACGGTGCAAAAATACATCATTTACGAGCAGCATGGGGCTCGCTTTGTCGGTCGGGTTGATGAAATTCTTGTGCTTTCAGTCTCAACTCAACTTTTGGGTGTTCTCATATCGTGCTGTGCAATTGGGCCTGATGTTGTCCCTTACGGGATGCCCTCCTGCATTGCGGACCCAAATCATAGACTCTTGCTCACATTCAATGTAAGTGTCGCCGCATGAGTCACACACACACTGATTTATTTACAGGAATTGATTTGTGCTGTGAACGTTGCACATAATTGTTCAGCGCACGGATGCAATGTTACACGCACGCGCCGTGTTGTCCAAGAGCGACGGACCACTAACCACCTCGAAGATGAGGTCACTCATAACGGTCCAGCAGAGGACTGTATTTTAAACCTGGCACAGCTCAGGAGCGCCACCGATGTCCAGCAATTTCGAAGCGGCGCCCGCTATCCGAATACTTCTCTGGCGGAAGTCATCGAAAACTCGATTCGCAATAAAGAACAGCTGGAGCGTGATTTGCAGGTGGCCAGCGAAGAGAAAGAGGCGGAGAAGGCAGAGAAAGAAGCGAAGAAGGCAGAAAACTTGGAGAAGAAAAGAAGGAAGGAGGAGGAAAGGCAAAGGAAAGCGGCTGAGAAAGAAGCGAGACAGTTGGTGGGTACGAGCGAGGCTGAGCTCCGGAAGCGCAAGCGGGCAGAAACCGCCACAGTTGCTGGGCCTTCTGTGACTCGTGCGCGAATGGATGGGGAGATGCTTGACAATCCCTAAGGTAGCTTACACGATGCAAATTTAATTACGAGCGCCTCAAGGTGACATGAGAAGTATCGATCTGATCGGTGTGTCAACGTTGAGCGTTCGCCCCCTCCTCCTCCGGCCACACCTCTGTCAACCACTCTTCTGGTTGACTCCCATCCTCGAGGTCCGGTTCATCGTCGAAGGATTGCTGCTTTGATCCCTCTCCGTGCAAGAACGCATTGAGTTCGCGCTCATGGCGAGCGGTCATCTCTTCCATCTCGTGGAGCCCACGAGACAGTGGGTGTATCTGGGTTTGAATCATCCGCGTCTGAAACTCGCGGACACTTGTGACCGAGGAACGCAACGATGCGGTAGCAAGATTTATGGCCGTGCTGAACTCTATACGGACCCCAGCGAGCTCGGCTTCCAGGAACGAAATGCGGTCTTGCAACCGCTGAAAATCAGAGACACATGAACACGGTGAGCCCACGAAAGGAGTCGTGTGGTGCTCTGTTTTAATTCGCGTAGTGGGCCTTTCAGCGGAAATTGTCGCCTGTTCTGAGTCGACTACCCGTTTTCCACGGGACTTGGATTGTTCTGTTTATTTTTGTAAGTGTCGCCAGCGTTGAGATAGAGAATTAACAAATTAATACCAGTGGCAGTTATGCTCCTCCAATTTTCTTTGTCTGCGCTGTCGAACTCGGCCTTAATAAATGGTGCCGGTCCTGTGGGATCCGGAACGACGCCCTGCAGTTCAAGCTGTGTTTGTGTTCCAGCCAGCGCATTCTGGTAGTGAAGAAAGGCGACACTGTCGGGGACTTGTGAATTGAGGTAACCATATTCTGGATTCAGGCCGCTAATTGGGCAGATTTAAGCCATTTACTCGGCCAGCATGAAGAAAACGAGCTTACAAGCGGACTTTGGCTGCGCCGAGCACTTTCACTGCACGGTGTGGCTGCATGCCAGTGGACTTGTGAGCTGCCAGAATAATTTTGCTTTGTTTGGCTGCAGCGTCCACTTTTTTCTCCTCCCCGCGGCTGCATCGTCTCATGTCGCCCACGCGAAATTCACTGCGGTCTCCTCCAAGAGGAGGCGGACCCTATCCTTCCCCCACACGCTCTGGTCCTATGGACCTCTTCGGAAACAGCCAGAACGACTATAGCCAGAATCGCCCTCAGCCCTTCGGGTCGTCCTCGAGATACAATACTCAGCATGGCCACAGCTTCTCCGGCAATTACGGCGGCCCCGGGACGCCCTCAGCTGACCCTCGCTACAATACCCGCATGCCCGCCCTATCATCTACGGTGACTATCGACCACCTCTGCAATACGTACAAAATTGGCACCTCAGGGCGAAACAGTGCTCACGAATATTGCCAGGTATGTGGATGTCTGCTCCCGATAACTGTACTAACTGACCTTGTCCCAGCTGAGCTATGAGAACCAGGTCGCCGCACTTTATGTCAAGACCCTTGCCAACGAAGAGCAGCAGACACAGATCCTTACTGAGCTCGGAACCATCAAGGAATCTCTCGTGGGCATTTCGGCGTTCTGTGTATCAAACTGGCAGCCGGGGGAGGAACAGAAGGTTCGTCTCAATGGTCAGCCTTAGTATTTTGCTGACTGCGTGCGCAGGAAATTCTAAAGTCCCTCCTTCGCCACTATGTAATTCAGCCCCTCGCATCTTACAATGGTATTGCAGAGCTTGTCAAGGTTAGTCGATTTTTGAGCAGTCCGAGTCGCTATTGATTTGATACTACTAGGATTATATCAAGGACCATGCAGGTACTATCGATCTGGAGATTTATAATAAGAATGCCGCGGCGAAGCGCGCGGTGAACGATTTTCTTGCTGCCCAGGTGAATAGCGTGAGGAGCGCGTTTCGTAAAACGGTCAGTCGCACCAAAAAATAAACCACTTCTGTCTAACCTCGGACCCTCCAGTTATTCGCCAGCCTCGGAGGGAAGAACCAGGGTAAAAACTCGCCTTGAAAGCATTCGCCAAGAAAATGATTGGTAAATATTACCTACCGCCCGCACCAGAGACGGCGCCTAGATCTATACTTGCATCGCTGGCACTCATGGTATGTTTAGACTCTCCTGACATCCCCTACCCTAATACCTTCTTCAGCGACAGATTGCTGGTCCGTTGTCGGGTTCCGCCAGCGTGGCCGGTGGTGATACGGGTTTCTGGACTGGCCTCGAAACGGAGCTTGACAATCTATACAAGGAGAACGGGGACGAGCGTCCGGGCCCGAAGTGGAAGGCGTGAGTGTTTTATTTTAGTTTGTCGTGCAGAACTAAGTATTTATAGCTGGGAGGACAAAATCATTGAAGACGACAACAAGAAAAACAACACGCGGATCGGCACCGAAGGCAATGCCCGCACGCGCCAGCAGATTGACGAGGCCCTGCGCAGCTCGAGCGCCAATTTGCGCGCTCGCGGCAACAGCCGCAATTCCAATGGCGAAGTCGACAACGACAGCGATGAGCAAGAAGATCATGATGGCACCACTCCTATGACTCCGCCAAGCGGTAGCGCGGAGGGAACATCTCCGCTGGGGGGTGGCGCGGAGGGGACGTCTCCGCTAGGGGGTGGCGCAGAGGGGATGTCTCCACTGGGGGGTAGCACACAAGGGACTTCTCTGCCGGGCGGTAGCGTTGAGCAGACTGGTCCAGTAGACAGAAACAATGAGCCAGATAGATAATGTGTCTTTACTCCTCAAATGCATGCCAAATTCTACCGCTTTCGATTTATTCTCATTATTTTATTGCAATTAAATGGCCCTGGCACCTGGATAAGCTACCGAAGGGAGGACGCCCATTGTCCAATGTTCACGCCATCGGATTCCGACGGGCTGGTTATTCAAAGTCTGCCATGTGAATGACCGTCGATATTCGATGGCCATCAATCCCATCGGATTTCTATGTCATCCGGGCTAGCCGTGTTGTTTAGGTATCGTTATTAGTAATTTTGCACCGCCTTTTCCAATGTACCCTGTTTTTCCCGACATCCGACTAACTTAGCCTTTCTGTGGGAAAGTTGTGTGGGATTTGTGCTCAGCTGATACTCCCGTGCGGCCCGTCGGACCGGCGGGTTTGATTGTGATTGATGCAGGACCCGGTCCGTGATGGGTGTTACCATCATTCCCTTTGGGTCTGAATCCCTATGTACCTGAATTTCGATTTATTATTTTTCCCCTGTAAACTTTTGCGCTCGGTATCATCCGGGTTCTATTACTACACATCTAATGCATATACCTACCGAAGAACTAAGGGATTCGGCGAAGGGAACCTATAGTTAGCTCGTTGCCGGGCGCGTTGATGAGGGGGTAATATGGAATGTTAATGAACTCTTCCATGTCCGCTCCTCCCGAAGCCCCGGAAAAATTCATTCGTATTTACACGCAAGAAAAAAAGGTTTCTGCCTCTTCAGAATTTACTCCCGGCCCAATGTGCCTACGATCTGAGCAAGAGACCCACATTGTCACCGAATGTCACAGGATTTGACAGCCTGGCCGCGGAGTTTGAACTGTCACACTTTTGCTCTTCCTCCCCAGCGCATGGGCACATCGTCCCGGCAACATATTCTGAAGAGGCAGAAATCTTTTTTAAGTATGAAAGAAGGTAAATAATATTTTTTGGGGCGTCTGGGTGAGTGGACATGGGGGAATTCTGCGGTATTCTGAATTACTACCTGATCATCGTGCCTGGCAATGAGCTAACTATAGGTTCCTCTCGCCGAATCTCTTAGTTTTTTCACATAAAGATGCGTTAGATATGTATTAATAGAACCCGGAGAATACCGGGGGCAAAAGTCTACAGGGGAAAAATAATAAATTGAAATTCAGGTACATAGGGCGGATTCAGACCCAAAGGGAATGATAGTATGATATCATGAATGTCCATGACTAAGGTTTGGCTTTCTCCATCGCGCTTAAGCATTGCGGTGGCTGCTGGGAGGCAGTTGGAACTTAGGATCCTTCTCCGCTTAACTGTTTGACACCGCCCACGGTGGTCCGGAATACTCGATGCTCATTCACCATTTGTTCTTTCTTTAGAACGGCTTACTGATATATGGGGCCAGGCTATTAATCAGCCTCATCGGTATTTGGCTTGGTTTGTGCTTTGGCCGTTTTGGTCTATCTGTTTGTATTTAGTGAGCCTCTCGAAGTGTTTTGTTCTTCTTAAATGTCCCTTTCATCGATGCCTCTTACGTCCCAGAATGCTGCTGCTGTGCTGTACGTGTTGTGCTGTTTGTTCAAGTTGGAGACACTTTTTTACTTTCCTACAGATTTTCAGATACACCTGCTCGACGATTACCGGTGGAATTATGGCATTTGCCATTCGTCTTTTACTTGGGAAACATCCCGAGATTTTATTGGACTTTTGAGCGTGTTCGGAGAAGATTGATGCACATCTGCCATTATTGGCATGCCGTTGTGACTGGTAATCCGATTTATTGGACTCATGTCTACGTAGATGGCTCTGTGGCTCCTCAGTGCATATTGTATGCGCTGTCCTTGTCGGGAAGGGCCGGTGTGTCTGTTCTGATTCACTTGCCCTCAATGTTGTTGCAGTCCATCCCTGGACATGTCTTCGGCGCTCCTTTTTGTACTCGCAGAGTTCTGTGTGCGCTGGGTGTTTATAGCGACAAGATTCACACTATGCGTATAGTGGCTTTCAATGCGGACATTATGTGTTGTATCAAGCATTTTCTGCATTGTTCCAGCTTTGGTATGTTGCGCAGTCTTAGTCTTGGTCTTCATGCGGTTATATCTCCCTCAGGCTCTGTGCCAGTAGAAGGTTATATAGCCAGGAATTCGTTGCTTGGGTTTACATCCCTTCATCTGCGCCATATAAAATTTGTATGGCCGCATAACATCGTATTGCCCCATCTGCATACACTCGTTCTGCATGATCTGGATGGAAAATTCATTCTGAATTGGGATGATTATTGTCTTATGTGCAGGTTTGCACCTCGTCTTCGCCGATTGTATCTGCGGTATTCCAGCTGTTCTAGAGTTCCACAGCAGCCTTTGTGTTTTCCTCCGCTTCCGGAGCTGATTGAATTAGATGTTGCCTTTGGCTCTAATTTATCAAGCATGGTCCGGAATTTGAATGTGCCACGTTTGCGTACCCTTCGGATCACGTCTGTAGGGAAGCGAGATATCGTCGCACTCGCTGGTTGCACTTCCTTGCTTAGCCATCTCAAAAACCGGCTTATGCAAGATTTTCAATCGAGAATTTGGCAGGGCAATCAATTCATCAAAAGTGCTCAGAAACAAGACTTGGTTTTCTGGTGGCTGCAAATCCTGCTGGAATGCTCTACCAACCTGAGAGAATTATCTCCTATACGAGGTAAGTGTCCCTCTTTTTTTTTCATGGGCCCTTTTAGCTCATATTTCAGCCACTACATCGAAATCTTGCATAAGTGGGCTGAAGATTTATATATACTTTCCGAACTTGTGCATGGCTCCTGTCCAGGATCTGATGACGCACGCATCACTTTGACTCCGAGGACATCTGGGACTCGTATTGCCAGGCGAAGCAGTGGCCTTCAACTCAAGTTGCCTTAACGAGACTAGCCGACTATGTAACCGGGTATGCTGACTCTGACGCTTCTCCTTATGCCGCACTATATGATTATCATCATATGTACGCGTACTGCACACAGCGAGCAAATTCCGAGTAATCAACACTATAACCGAGTTCGCAGAATATAAAAGAGTCGCGCTCAGTTTGAAAGACTGTACCAGTAAACATGCAGCAGAAGGCACTCCTCATCCCTACCCCCAAAGCGGACTTCGTCCTAGAATCCCACGACGTCCCTTCGCCAGGCAAAGACGAGGTCCTCATCAAGATCATGTCTGTAGCGCTCAACCCGATGTACTATAAGCAACGCGAATACGACGTGTTGGTCGATGAGTATCCGGCTGTTCTGGGCGGCGATATGGCTGGAGTGGTAGAGGAAGTGGGCGAAAACGTGTGGGGATTTTCCAAGGGCGACCGGGTGTGCGTTGAGCCGTCCTTCTTATCGAACATGTTTGATCTTGATATGGCTCTAGGTTTGCAGGCGGGCTCGGGGGCGGGTTGCAGCAGTACGTTGCTGTCTCCGCAGCCGGTATATTTCGCGTGAGTCCTACGAGTAGTAAGGAAACGGCGCATGAGTTCTGATATTTGCGTAGATGCCGCAGAACTTGAGCTTCGACGAGGCATCTACGGCCCCTATCACATTTTCTACAGCTTGCGTGGGCTTGTTCGCTCCTGCGCCGATTGGTGCGGGATTGAACCCCACTTTTTCCTGGGAGAAACCACATGAGGGGGAATCTGCACTCGTTATCGGGGCCAGCACCTCCACCGGGCAATACGGTGAGCAGGAGATGGTCCATTTCCAATTCCCACATTCCTCTACTAAAGTTGGTGACAGTCATCCAACTTCTCAAATTTCTCGGGTTCACGAAGATCGTCGCCTACGCGTCGCTGGCCCACGTTGAATACTTGCGCCAGCTCGGGGCAACTGAATTTATCGACCGACACACTGTCCCCTTTGACTCCATATCTACTGTTCCTTCCCTCACGGATAAAGTGAAGGTGGTTTACGACGCAACCCCTACGGGCGCCATCGATGCAGCATACGACTGCGTCGCCCAAGGCGGCGCAATCGTCACTGTCAACTGGCACCTCCCCACAACTCGCTCAAACGATACCGTGTCGTTCACCCGCGTCGTGGGCTACTACGTCGGGCCAGACGTCGTCAATTATAAGTCTGAGGCGGTACGAGCCATCGCGGGGACTCCGGCACATACGGCATTCGGGAAGCACATCATCAAGAACTTGCCAGAACTATTCGAGAAAGGCGTGATCGTGGTATGTGACTTGGGCTGTAATCCTTAGAAGTCGTTTTGCTGACACGCGAGGTAGCCCAACAGGGTTGAAATACTCCCGAACGGGCTCGCTGCTGTCCCGGAAGCGTTGGAAAGGATGAAGGCGGGAGGTGTCAGCGGTGTCAAGCTTGTCGCACATCCTCAGGATACCAAGTAGCCGCGTAGAAGCCTTGTATTCCTGGCGGCTCGGAAACCATTTGCCTCGTATTTTCAACACTCTTGAACTCCATTCCACCATATAGACCGGTTTGTCCTTGTACCTATTTTCAGTGGGGTACCGGACGTCGTGATACAAATAAGCGGACAAGAGAGGCTGAGAGCTTTGGACAGCGCGAATGATACAGCTAGATCAACGTGCGAAGTGAAGGAACCTCATCGGTTATTTTGGCAAAAGAAAGAGGGAGATGCTGCATACCGTGAGGCAAAAATGTCGAAACCTTTCAAGACTCCCGGCAGGTGCCTTAAAGGTGGTCTCGCGAGACCAAAACCCTCGCAAGCTTCTGGAAGAGCGAGAGTGCCTTCTGTTTCAATTTTTCTTCTTCTTCTTTGCCGGTGGATCACGATGGCCACCCGCAAGAAGCGTATTATAAGCATTGAGACTTCAGACAAGGCTTATGGCAGGAAAAGGAGATCGGTGGCTCTTTCCAGGAATAAGAACAAAAAAAAGCCCATTTTACGGTTACGTGGCCGACCCCGAGTCGAACGGGGGATGTCTGCGTGATGCGAGTTCCAGCGTATGGTGCGCAGATGCAGCCCACGCCGCTATCGCGCCGGTGAATGACCTATTTGGGACCATGATAGATACGGAAATCGGATGGACTGAGGGGAATATTTGAGCCGCGCGGTGGTCCGTGGAAGGAAATATACCGGTGCAAGAAAGTGGGCCATGCTCATCAACGACGGCGATAAAGGGTACAGGGATGTATTAGGACTCCGGGGCGATGCGGGAAAGATGGTCCGAATGAACGATGAAATAAATACCACCTTTGTACCACCTCCAAAAGAAAGACATCGAAAGGGCTGACTCGACGCACTTCCGGTCGTCATATGCGGGAACAATCAATACCGGTTTGCATGGTTCTGGGGGTATAGCCCGCAGGCATGTCGTGATGATGGGTATATATTCCAAAATGTACCATGCAAAATTAGGGAGCGTGGTCTGGAAGTGAGTTAGGATCGTTGGAAGGGTGGGTAGGATACACGAGCTTACCACTCATTAGCTACTTTTCGTTTCATTCGGCACGCCTGCGCGCGCTTCTGGACTCGCCGGCGAGTATGGAGAGGGAAGGTGTGCTATACATAGTATGAAGTATGAAACGCGTAAGAACGAGACGATCACGAATCAGCAGCGCAGTAAGAGCGCGACGCACGGATTGCAGCATCTATCCTCGGGTGGTCAGGACGCGAATCGATTCTCGATGATGACAACTGAGACGGGGATCGCGTGTGTCCGTCCTGCGGTGAGCGATCGACGTGCTGTGGTGGGTACACATGGGAACTAGGCTCGAGATTCGTGGCGGTGCCGTTCTGGTACTCCATCCCGTGCGTGCCCTGCATCTGCGCGGACGGCGAGCGTTCGTGGTGTGCCGCCCCGCGGTACTCTGGCGCGTTGTGGTCGGGAAACGTCATATGGTCGATGTCGTCATCGACTTGCTTCGGATAGCTGCCGCACCCGCACAGCTTGAACGCGGTGCTGGAACCGCAGAAGCGGAAGGCTGCTGAGACCAGTCCTACGTAGGCGCATTTTATTTAGGTACAAAAGAAAAGAAACAAGAGGGAGAAAAGAGGCGTACCGCAGCAACCGACGCAGAGGAAACAGATGCCGCAGCCGCAGCAGTCGTCCGACATGAGGATGGGTTGGAGGAAGGAGGGGGGAGGGAGTGGTGGCGAGGGAAGAGCGATTGTGCCGCAGCAAATAACACCGCGATCATTGATGGAACACCGCACAGCCATCTGCCGATGTCGGAAAAATCCTGATCAGCTTCAAACGTCCTGGGACGCCTTCCAGGACGTCGCAAGGTCATATGGTTTTAAATGGCTTGCAGCACAGAGGTAAGAAATCCGTAACATCTCCCGAGACACGCCGTGACTCCCAGGCTGTCTCAAGGCGCCCGGGTGACAGCCGGCGTACTCAAGGTTTCACAAGTCCTGTGGACCTCTCTCAACAGCCTATACATGCAGCTTTTCTCGGCTCAGAATATTCGCATCGGGGCACCAAAAAAATCGTTAAAATCAATGTATTAATCAATACTACTACCACAGCTATGAACTACGACGTAGTTGTAGAGGGGCGGCGGCCTCCAGCGATGTGTAAGGAAGGAATTCTAGAATTCTACATTGAGTTAGCAGCAGTATGCGAGGCGGGGAACACCTTATACACACATTGTAAGAGTGAACATCATAACATAAAAGGGAATTAAAGTCCTGAGCACGGTAGCGTTAGATAATGGCGGAAAGAGAGGAGGCACGCATACCTGTCTAAAGTGCCAGAATCAACCCTAGAAGCAGGCGAGCGTGCGAATTGGTGCAAGTAGACGACCTACCCGCGTTGGCGTGGGTGGTGAGAATCAACCCTGAATGAGATCAGCAGTTGGCGGCTGCAACCGAAAGATCACATACCTGTGTCGACTGAGGACGGTGGGGACAAGGGGATGGTGGTGGTACGAAGGCAGGAGGGGTGGAGTCACGGCGTCACCAGCTGTTGGTTGATATAGTGGGTGACATCATTCGCTCCACCTCATTGATCGCATTGGAGCAGGCGCTTTACTCTGCCTAATTTTGGGTGGGAAAGCAGGAATGCATTATATTATTGATTGCATCGACAAGGACATGTATCTACGTGTTAATAATATCAATTATTTTTTTTCTGCCCCACTGCTCGGAGTGAGTCCCTCCAAACTGGTTTAAAGGGCCCTCAAGGTTGGCGGGATTTGCGTGCACCTTGCCACGGTCTGGGACGCCTTGTGAGTCACTCTATCACGCCTCGAAACGGTCTGAGACTACTTCCAAGTCGCTCCGCTACGTCTTTGAAGCCCTCTGAAGCCGTCTCAAGGTCCCAAGTAGACTCAAGCCGTTGCAAGCGATTTACCATTTTTCCGACAATCTGATCACATACTTACATCTGAATCATGATCTGATGAGTCAGTAAATGAATTGAGCATGTGACTGTCTTTTCTCCAAGCTTACCCCATCCAATGATCCAACGGAAAAAGAAACGGACATGACAGCTAAATCGGAAACGATAAACCGTTGAAATTTTGGAGCAGAGTTCAGGCCGAGCACTGCCTGACCAAACAAATATTAAATTAGCACACCACATAACTAATTTTATCCATCCAACGTGTATGATGACTCTCCTGGCGTCGGTTGCCGGCGGGCATGGTTGCAGCATGTAGAGTATGTACTATGTTGAGCTGGAGCGAAGGACGCAGGCAGACCGGTTAATTTAAGACTTATTTGGTCCGGCTGTGCCCGGCCCGAGCTCTGCTCCAAAATCGAAACGGTCTATCGTTTTCGGTTTAGCTGGAACTATGTGCGGGGATTTTCGTTCAAGAGTCTGTTCCCAGCAGAGGAACCATCAAGACGGGGTGTAGATAATTTCAAAGTGCACTGTCAACTATCCTCGCCGCCATGGGCTACTGCAATGTGGGATGAGGGAAAATAGTTACAGTTTTCCCAGCGAAAACAGGTAACAA
>JARJCX010000426.1:0-81617 GCA_029282285.1 Mycena rebaudengoi | reverse complement strand
CCCAGGGGTGTCCGTCTCTTAGCGGCTGCCGCGTGAATCTCCGACTCGCTTGCTGCTGCTGGCCTGAGCGCGCGCGATTGATTGGCTTCCGCGCGCGCACCCTGACCCTTCCGCCCCCCACTGCGATATCCACGTCCGTTCTTTCCATGACCCGCCGAGCCTGCCCCGAGACGAGGGGAGGAGCGCGCGAGGGAGGAGCAGACACACGCGACGCGCGATCCACGCTCCCAGCTTGAGCAGTACTACTCAGGCTGACGCTGACTGGTCTCGCGACGGTCTTCTGCTGGGAGCCTCGCGGGTTGTGCGCGCTCTCGCTTCTTGGTGGTAGGGGGAGGAAGTTGCCTGCTTGCGAGCCAGTGATGCTTTACCATAATTCTCGTGCCCTTCGCTTGATGTCGTCCTGGTTTCGTTCTCGTCCCACTGTTCCTCGGGTGAATGTACTCGCTTACATGCATGCGTACAATGAACGCTTCCCACTTGCTTTTCCGCCATGATTAATGAGGGACTTTATTTTGAATCCACGAATACGGTACACCGCTGAGAAGAACTTCCTATTTCAGGAAAGGCGGCGTCTGTTTTGCCTGTCTTGGTGCTTGAGCTCTTTTATCACGAAGACATGCCTAACCCGGAGAAGGGAGTCGCGTTCGACGGAAAAGGTGCGCCATAATGGTGATCCTTTCCACAGCGTAGTTAACCTGGTGAATAGACCATGATCCCAGCCATGAAGCAGCCACGACCAAATTGTGGACAGTCTACATCTCTGAAGCTGAAAAGTACGCCAAGGGTTTCGTTGCGAGTTGGCGGAGCGACATGGACGGTATGCTGATATTCGTGCGCTTTCATTTTCCGTTGCCCCTTCATCCCATCGCTGACAATCCGGCCAGGCCGGTCTCTTTTCTGCGAGTTTACAGCGTTCATCATCGAGAGCTACAAGAAACTCTCACTGAACACTGGAGAGGCTGCAGTAGTGCTTCTGGCTCAAATCTCTGGCCAGCTTGCAGGAAACAGCAGCACGCTCGCGGCAGTCCCAGCCACACCATTTGTCCCCCCTACGACCGCTCACGTCTCCAACGCCCTCTGGTTCATCAGTCTGGGGCTGAGTCTGAGCTCCGCCCTCATTACCACTCTCCTTGAGCAATGGGCACGCGATTTTCTCCACCAAAACACAAAACCTCTGCGCAAATCATTTGAGCGCGCATATTCTCGTATTTATACTACGGGTTAAAATGCTTCAACATGCACACCGTTGTCGAGGTCATTCCACAAAAGCACTGTCATCCAACCATTCCGACACCGTGATTGAAGAAATGGTTCGCTGCGCCACCAAAGTCTCCGAGCAGCGCAGCATTCGAGACCAGCGTGCCCTCACTGAGTCTGGACTGTCAAGTCATTAACAGACGAAATCGAGTTAGAGCCCTTCGTGGAGAGCATCCCGGATGCGCTGTGGGGTTCCAACGGCCGCTGTCGGGTATATGACCACTATATCTTGACCCTCGCCAATAGGTGCTTTCAATGTTGAGAGCCGCGCGCAGCTCGCGGCCGCGGTAGGTCATGTGCTGTGACACTGGTCATCAAAGTAGTGCCATGTTTGCATGTGTAGTTTCTAGAAGCCCGCCTGTATTTTCCGCTCGCCTCATCCATTTCTCTACCGCATACCCCCCCAGCATAATACTATCTCTTCTTAATCGAAATAATGGGCCATCCAAAAGGCAAAGACTCTTCCAGCATCCCGTGGCTATCAAACGGCGGAGTTCTGATTTGGGCGTTGCTTGCGGAGGTCCAAAAGACAGAGAATCGGAAGGTGCTCTTTGGCCCTGCACCCGGAGAGGTTCGTAAATGCCATAGTATTTCTTAAGAACACTCTGACCCTCTGTAGAACACCGGCAAAGACACGAAGATCGCTGTGTAGGGGCGGATTGGCTCAATCATCCTGCCCGAGGAATACAAGACTCATCCGGGAGATGTCGCAAAGCGTGTTAAAGGAAAGGCCGAGGAGTACGTTATCCAATCAACCATTTATTTATGTGCTACTGATCGGCATTAAGACTCTTCAAAACATATAAAATCCAAGCCAAGCGTCTTCGGGTCACCGGTGGTGGCATTGGAGCACCGGGGGATGTTCCGGGAGACGGTGTACATGTATACCAGCTCTACCATAATCCCGGAAGACGGTCCCCACCATGATACCCCCAAGTGGCTTCAAATCTTTGGGGTACTCTAATTCTCTTCCGCTCTCACTCTATTATTGACGTGATTTAGAGCAAATTAGCGAGGACTTCCCCTACTTTGCAGAGCTTCACAAGTTCCTCTGCACGCGACCTAACATCATACCTCCCGTTGTCACCACTGGAGTCGGTCCTCTCGGCCATCAAGTCGTCCATCATCAGCAGCCAGATCCCCGTGGATTCGATAAAAACATCGACCCCAACTCTGTTCAGACTCGCCGTAACTCCCCCCCGTCCCGTTTCACCTGCTCTCGCTCGTCCGGGATCCCCAGGAAGCGCCGATCCACCTCTGATGCCTCGCGAAATCCGTACGAATCAACGTGTTTTGGCAGCGCAGGATAAGGAGAACATTCCTTTAACTAGCCGCAAGTTGAAGCAGGCCAGAGTGTCAACATTCCCGACCGAAATTTCGAACGCTATGGACACTGCACGCAACAATCTGAAGCACATCCCCAAGAAGCGGGGCTTTGAAGACGTCGTCATGGATCTTACACGGTACGCCGCTTCCTAACATTTTTCTTATTGTCCTTATGTTCTTCACAGTTCGAATTTAGAGCTCGCTAGAGAACGCACCGCTACGCAGGCAGAACACCGCCGTCAAACTCTACTGATCACGCAAAAGGCTCAGCTCCTCGAGATGTTTAAGCTTGGGCTCAACAATGCAGAGGAGACGAAGATAGCTTTAGCTGCTCTCGATGCACCTCCCGCACCTCTCGTAGCAACCAGCTCGCAAGTGCTTATCTCACCATGCACTCCTCGCACTCCGGCCCGTGGCCACCACATCTCTCAGGGTTCGTTTTCCACCGTCGGCAGCTCATCGCCCACCTGGGACATCGAGCGTGGTCACTGTCTTCCGGAGGATGATGAGTATTAATTATTCTAAATAATATCCCCCCCACGCTCCTTTCCCTTCCTTTATATGTTCTTTACTCAAAGATACATACTCATAGCTTGCAATAATTCGATCCAAATTTCGTTCAAGTACATACTTTACTACCTACCTACCTACCTATCTTCCCGATGTACCAGCAATTCTGCAGTCAATCTGATTCGCTTTTGCTCCCCTTGGTTGTCAGCATACTCCGGTGCAGGATCCCGGTCACCACAGTCAACATACTCATCATCCCGTGTATGCATGGCTCTAAACGCCGCCCCTGATGCCTCTCCTTCTACATCGATAATCAAGTTGTGTAAATGATTGCGATTGTAATCCACCTGCATGCCTTTTCATGATCTTCGAGGGAATCTATATTCACTCAAAGATCTCGGAGGCACTGCCATCGTCCCTTTAATGCACCTATACAGTGCTCGGAACGCACGCGCAGGTGCGACACTGTTTTGTCAAAGATTGTGTTCTCATGAACAAGTGCAGCCGGTTTTTTGTGGACAGGAATGGTGCGGGAGTTTAATGTGTATGCGGAGTCGCCCCATGCAAATTCGTCGCCTTGAAAAAGATATTCTGGATGTAACACTGCACAAGTGTGCTCGAAGGCAGCTGAATCGTGGGCAGAGCCGGTGAATCCATGGCAATAATCAACAATCCGTAGATTGGATGGAATATTTCCGACCTGCATCCAGTTTTAACAAAAGAATTGAATAGTCAACAAAAAACTCACTTGCACATTTAAACCATAGTTGGCCTTGCGAGTGAAGTATGCATCACTGTTCAAACCGGGTTTGGCATACAGGACAACAATAGTTCCGTTGTACATGATCCACCCCTCCCGCCAGAGACCCCTGAATCCAAGGTGCTCATCCATCCACTGCTTCTCAACTTCTTTCTCTCCTGGGGATAGTGGCCGCACAAACATATCATGCAAATCCTCGAGAGCATCAAAGCATTGATTGGTATAATTTTCCACAGAGCCTAGCGAGATTCCAGCCATCCGTGCAACATCTTCAAATGAAGCTGCGTTCCCATAATGACCAAAACGATAGAGGGTGACTGCCAGTTGCACATCAACAGGGGCTTGCGGAACATTTGAATTGTTTTGGAACACCGTGTGATTCTTGATCAACTCCAAGATGACATTGAATACCATGGGAGTGACACGAACTAACCCAGCAAAACGCTCATGGTCTGCTGGATTTTCTGCATATTGCCAGGCAAGATGTAGATTCCCCGCTTTAGGAACAGGTGGGCGGGGATTGAGATAACGGGTGGTCTTTATTCCTTCAAGAATTGCAAGGTCGGCCTTAAGCTCGTTTATCCGCAAGTGGAGATCCTCCTCTGTGTCCTCCTCTTCTTGGTCACTGTCGTGGTCCACAGGAGGTTCCATCAAGGTGCGGAGAAGCATATGGCTCAGATAGGCTTTCGTTACGCGGCTGTGCACCGTTTGACGTGGCATTTGATGGTAAAAAATGGGGGGAAGATGGCGATGAGGAGTGGAAGACATGTATCAATGACATCTTATTTATGTTTCATGTTATCGATGGCAAAACGACGCGTTGCTGCAATTATGCCCAAAGGGGACAATGTACAAACAATGTTACAAATAGTCACAGCACATGACCTACCGCGGCCACGAGCCGCATGCGGCTCTCAACTTTGAAAGCACCTAATGATCCGGACGTGCATCTGGTCACCCGTATAGAGGATTTGCTTAGCAGCTGCGAAGTGAACTGTTGACAGCTGAGATCAAGGAGCGTGGGCAAATGACTTGCCTCACGGCCCGGTGGGCCATCGCCGGCCTCGCTGAGCCCTCTGAGAGAACCAGCTTCGCCCGCGGCTTAACCGTGGCTGCAAATAGGGGCAGTCAGAGTAGCGGGTTTCGGACAGTTCTGCAGTCGGTTCCTGTGCTATTTCGGTCAATTCGAATGTCACGCGTCACAGCCAAATTCTGAAAACCCTTGCAATAATTCTTTCTCGATTTTAGTGGATTTTGGAGATTTGTCGGAAAAATTAAAAGTCACGTGCATTTTTGAATTGACCGAAATAGTACAGTCTGTCGACGGTTCTCGAAATTGATTTGGATCAAATTTTTGACAGAACCGACCAGAACCGACTCCGAATCCTGACCGACCTTTTTGAAAGGCGGTCCTCGATGCGGTTCTCATGTAGCAATATTCTCCCGCACTTCTCCCATTTAAAAAAATATTTATCCTATTGTCCTATATATTTGTAAGAGAGGTCGGACACTGCCACCACGTGAAACACGTGAGAATCCACGTTAAGCAAAATGGCGCAATTTCGGTCTTTCGGACCTCGGACATTTCGGATGTCGTGTCGGGAACTTCTGCCGCTCGCTGACGCTTGCGGCGGTATGTAAAGCTAGTTATCCTATATACAAAGAGACAGTTTGACAGAAAATCACATGATAAGTCCCGCGGAATTGCGCAATTTCGGTTTTCGGATGTCGCGTCGGGAACCTCCGCTGTGAGCATCAGCGAGCGGCGGGACATTAGGGTGTTTCACAATTGACTTTTTGGATCCAACTCGGGGCCCCAACTTCGACCCCAACTTGAGGCAAAGTTGGGGCACAAAATAGGTTGAATCTTCGAGTTGGATGTCAGATCGTGGACAGGAGCACAATCTGACATCCAAATTCGACCCCAACTTCATGTCCCAACTCCACCTGTCCAATTTACCTCTCCCATTATTCCTCCCGGAGACGAATCATGGTCCAAGTTGGGTTCAAGTTGGGCCCAAAAATTCAATTGTGAAACACCCTATTAACTTCGGGATTACGGACTTTCGGACATTTTGGAGGTTTGTCCATTTCCCCCCATTTCCGGCTCAATTGAAACGAGCGAATTTAAATTTTTGAGATTAAAAAGCCTGGCCATGCCAAAGGCACGGGTCGTAAAGCTTGTACTATCTATATATAAAGAGACGATTTGACAGAAAATCACATGATAAGTCACGCGGAATTGCGCAATTCCCTTCCGGAGTTCGGACATTACGGATGTTGCGTCGGAAACTTCCGCCGCAAAGCGGCGGTACGTAAAGCTGGTATACAAAGAGACGGTTTGACAGAAAATCACATGATAAGTCATGCAGAATTGCGCAATTTGGGTTTTCCGGAGTTTCGGAGTTTCGGATATCCCCACTAACTTTAGTTAGTGGGTCCTATAGTGCCCTAATAGTACAGTCTCCGCCAAATTTGAGTTTTTATATAATGAAGTCACTTTTTGCGGCCGAAAATCCGATGGAAATTCGATCCGATGTTTAAATTTCTATTGAAAACAGCACCCATGTCAGGGGCCATGTCATCTTGATCCTAAAGCTAGCAGTGACATGTTCGTATTTGACAAGCGGCTCAAAATTTTCACCTTGTCCTTCCCGTCACTCAACTCTTCTCAATGTCTATCCTGGTGGATGGTATATACATGTCCCGTGTTGTCAAGCGGATTTAGTTTAACCCGTGAGGTCCGTTGGAAGTGACTTTATTCAAACATTTCTCACAATGACCCAAAATGGAATCTGGAAGTTCCTTCTTGAGGAAATTGAATGATGATGGGAATGTGCGGGGAAAAAAAAAACAATGAGCCGGTATTCTGATACTGATGAGAGTCTGTCGGTAATTCTGATCTGTCTTTGGCCTGCTTCAGCTAAGCAGTACCAAGGTGGAAGGTGGGCTGAGTGGTGAAGGCAGTTGTGCAAGATGCCTTACAAGACTAAAAACCTCAAGTAAACGGATCAAAACTATTCTTAGATTGAGATGCGTGCTTAGTACAGGTTAGGTAGTATCTAGGTAGATAATAAGATGCCCATATGGTTCCACAGCTGCTCCTTTTATACATGTTACGTCTCCTATGACTCATCATCTTTTTGACTCATTCTGACTATTTATGATTCTTTGTGACTAATCGCGAGTCGCGCTCCCCAAATCCGTGTATGTCCCGAATGACTCACCTTGACTCCTTCATGTAAAGATTTTTCAAGATGAGCTTCCAGGGGCCCAATGGCAAGTTGATACCCATCAATTTCGATGTCTGACAGCATGCTCACTTCGTCTATCTCTCCTGTTACTGTTTTGTCTGCGGCCTTTCACTCTTGTCTCCCGCTCGGCCGTTCTCGTAACTTCGCTCTCACTATCAATGGCGGGATCTTTCACCACCGTGCTACCGTGCTTCGTTTCCCCCCATCTGGCTGTGGATATCTGCCTTGGACTGGACTGGATGGCCAGTATACAGGAGTGGTTCATCGGCCTTGGACAGCGCCCGACAGATCCACTAAGCCATTTGCATGCTATAGAGGGTATGTCCGTCTACTACCTGCCGTGTCTATTTTCCCTCTCTCACACATTGTTCTAGGATCTATGTGCCCAGCTCCAATGACGGTCCAAGGTGGTCATCTTGGCCCTTTTTTTATGCCCCTCTAACTGCTGTCTTTAGCTGCTACTTCACCGACCGCCGCTGTTTCCCTAGGGGGCAGTGCGTACTCATTGAATTGTCTTTAATTTTTACTTCTCTTTCTCTCTTTCCCATCTTTAGGTATTATGTCATGCTCTGGGACCGGCACCGTATCCTACCATGATGGTAAGTCAGGTTTCGTGCAAAGTTTCTAGCAGTGTACTGACTCATATAATTTTGTGTTCTGCAAAGTGTGTCCCCTTTCCACATCGCATACGTGTGCACCCATGGGTCCGGTGTTCACGCCGGTGCCTAGCCCTGCGTTCGCGCCGGTGCATAGTTTGGTGTTCATGCCTCCACAAACCAATATAAATCATGTATTGTCACCTGGATATAATGCTTTTACATCTGCATCTCATCAAGAGTCCTCATCGAACGGCCCAGTTTCTGGACCCATGTTTCTCTCCCCGTCGGTTGGAATAGATGTTCTTTCCTATCTCGTGATCGGCTCAGTAATGTTCTTGATGGGGATGACTCTTGTCTTCATACACATCTCATCAACCACGGTCTTTCAGCTGATGGTATGTCTGCCTTTGAAGCGAGGCAGTCTCTAGCTTTTCATTTAATGACCGGCATGTGTGTGTCTGTCACATCAATCCTGCCTGGTGAAACTCAGTATGTTGGATGTCGAGCTTTGGGCAGTGCTTTTGCTGTCATGCTGAGTTACCCTGCAAGGAGCCGAATACATCTGAGTCTCCTACAAACCGCAGCCCTCCTCTCTGTCTTTGTCTCCCGTTTGCGTACCATCCATCATGCAGTAGACTTAGCTAGAAGGTGATTAAAAAAGTTGTTTCTTGCTGTTAGTGGGCTTTGCCGCGAACAGTGCGCTACTGAGATTATTTCGGATCGTCATGTCGGGAACCGATGCCCGTCCGTCACGAGTACGTAAAGCTGGTCTATTCAATGAAAACACCTCCGTAGTATATCCTACACATCCGCTGGCTCCTCTGGCTTGATGGTCAGCACTGGCAACAGACAACTTGGATTCCTGGGATGGCCGCATGGCTCAGCTGCTTTTTTTTGACTTCTCTACTCTTTTATGCATCAGCCTTTTGACAAATTTCTTGCGATTTTTTCGGCCTTGTGAGCTTGTTGACAAGTTGACAAGGTGAAAAGTATAAAAAATGAAAAATTGCCCCACTACAGCTGTCCAATGGGATCTAGAAGATTTTTCGAAAAAAAATTTTAAGGGGGAAATTTTTAACTTGTGGAAATGCTGACAAGACTTGTGACTTGTGAGCTTGCTGGACTTGTGGCCACTTTTTAGCACTTTTGGGGCCTTTTTTGGCCTTGTACAAGGTCACAAGTGTCAGCAACGGTCCTTAGGTCAACCCAAGTAATCGCAAAGCGAGCCTTCCAGGACTGATATAAACCACGACCTTGCACATGGCGGGATTGTATCCCACTTAGCCCATAATACCAACATAGACTGGTAATGCTTCACTACTCTGAGTGAAGGAGTGGCGTCGAAGTCGAAAAGTGGGATAGGAAGTGCGGGATACGAATCGGAGCAATCCCGCAGCAAGGGAGAATCAAGATGTAAGTCTATAAAGCAGCACTCTGACCGATGTAAGACCAAAGTATAGACGAGATAGAATCTACTGTACAGGATTCTATCTACTGTCTTATATATAAAATATCCTACAATCAGTTTCCACGTAACTGAAACCAATTGTCCTCCTATTTGCCCGTATCATAGTTTCCCTCCTATATGCCTTCTCCATATTAGTTGTGCTTGACAACCGTTGTTGTGAGATGGATATATTTTGGAGTTCCACCCAAAATATATCCCGCAATTGAAAAAAGGATAGGGGTTTAGTCGTGAGCGCACTTGTTTCATGACAACAAGTAAAACATCAAAAGTCTGATGTGGGCCTCAGTGGCGGTGATGGTGGCACATTCTTAGGCGCACCTTATTTGGGACGTGTTTCACGTGCCATGTATGGGATACGGCGACTGGATAACTCCAAACTATGTAATAATACTCAGCAAATAAATCATATTAACAAGAAGAGAGACAATAGTAGAGGCAGAGAACCGGAACCAGGACCGGAACCATCTGCAGAACCTCCTCCAGAGTCGGTTCTCCCACGCTTTAATAATTTGAGAACCATCGATGGAACCGACTGTCAGAACCATCGAAAATAGCTACTCTGACTGCCCCTAATGGTTCACACCAGATTTACTGGGCTTTCAATTTGATTGCACTGTGAGTTGGGCGAACATCCCCTAACCTTCCAACTATTCCCCATGCATTT
The DNA here is from genome assembly GCA_029282285.1 of Mycena rebaudengoi. Lineage (NCBI taxonomy): Eukaryota > Fungi > Basidiomycota > Agaricomycetes > Agaricales > Mycenaceae > Mycena > Mycena rebaudengoi. Next base: position 71,779 of record JARJCX010000426.1, on the reverse strand, counting down.
CCGTCCTCTATACCATGACCACGGACCTCTTAAATCACTTTGGAACTCGGTTGACAGCCTGTTAGCCATGTCAGCCCACATGCACGACAACCAACCAACATGGGTTTCAGCTTTTGTGGATGAACTTGGAGCAACCTAGGGACACCATACACTTGTTAATCAGTGCATGCCATGCTTTAGGGCCCTTAATATCAACAGGGGAGCTGTTGGGAATGCAAACTCCAAATGCACCTGAGCCGTGGCTCAAGCTGGAAGCCAAGCCGAAGCCTTCGAAGCCAGCCGTTTAAAAATGGCTCGGCTGGCTTTTTCCCGTGATGGCTCCGAGCTGAGCCAGCCATAGCTGAGCCGTGGCAGCACTACTGCTGCCTCATTCCCGATACCCCATGCTTCTAGAAGTACAAACCCATTCCCACGAAAAACAAGTTTGTTTCTGTGACTGGTTTTCTCACCGGTGTCGAGCGGAACGACGACCATACAGTGAATCACTTCATTGTTGATGTTGACCAGGTGGTCTTTAGCCAACCTATCTCTGCACCAAAGGCCGAAAGCAGTCCAATTAAGGTCAGCAAGCCTCTCAAAGAATTTTTTTTTGATTCCATCATTGATTCACCTTAAGTGTCCGGAACTCCTGCATGCCTCCAGTTTACTGGATTCTTCGGAAGTCTGGCTGTCGTCAAGGCCGTCGTCAAGGCGGGCCTACTACTCATGGAAGGACATGATAGGAACAAACAATGTATTATTTACCATCTATGCACAACTCCTAATTTCTTTACATTGCGAATGATTCAAATTTGGGCCGTAGTGAAGCACGGGTTACTGCTAGTCTCAATGAAAAAAACTTTTGGTCTCTCGGTTAAACAGGTATCCGAGACCTGTTATCTACACCTCAATCTTATCTATGGATCGGTGTCGCACCGATCTCTGGCTGACCCCTTCGGCATCTTGCATGATGTTGTTACCAAGTTCTTACTTAGGAGGCTACCAATCATCTAGCGAGTAGAATCAGACTCCATATTGAATTTATTGACTTACACCATCTTGGATAGAAAAGTTGGTTCCCGCCTCATCAAAAACTTTGGTGTTTCTCCTCTCTTTGCGCAGATTTTTTGCATATTTTACTCTCCAGCTGCATTCATTGAAGATATAAGAAAAAAAAATCAAAATTACATAAAGGCAGCGGGGGGCGCAGGTGCTCCAGGAATACAACATCTTTCTGTGCACTTTCTTGTCTGCCAGCACGTCCTGGACACGTGCCGGTAAGTGATTATTGTCAACTTTTTATTCATCCGGGATCCCCAACTGTGATGTAGTAGTAACACTAGTAGTTATAACTGACCAGAATTATATGAGCGGTTCTGTTTCCACTCATGTACACGGTACTCGAGCCCAGCATGCAGCAGGTGCTGGTAGTATACTTAGACATACAGATATTTAAACATCGGAAATTTACCATTCAAGTTGACCTGTTCTTATGCTATATCTTCAATGCAATTCTTGAAACAGTGACCAGTTCAACTCTTTTTGGAGAAAACAGTTATCCTTCAATTGATTCTTAATGTCAAAATCTCCCATTCAAGGTTTTTTGGAACACAATAGTGCTTGATGCGCTTCAGCACATTCTTGTTGGATAAGATGTCCCTAGTCTAGACTACACTTTTAAATATATGTGTTGTCTTTCACAGAATGTGCCGTGAGGTCGGGTTACAGCCATTGGCAGTACCGAAGGTGCGGTCGAAAAAATTACCGGTTTGGGATGTTTTCAAAGAATTACCTGTAACTCGGTCAGTTCCTCATGGATTTGGATAAAACCATGCTAGATCATTCGAGCTAATTCATATGGAATTAGTTATAGAACGGAATTAGTTATAGAAAGGATCTTGGAAAAACATCTCATATTGAATGATGTAGGACTTTGGGCCACTTTCGAGATAAATGCTGTCTAGCGAGGTCCAGACATGTTCAAACAACATAGTGTTTTGCAACAGATAGCCTATATAGATTTAGAAACTTGTAATAGAGTCCCAACTTCGAATAATTCAGTCTGTGATGCTTGCAGTCCCATCGGACTAACAGGCAACCCAGCGGGATCTGAAATATTGCGGAGATTCAATCAAGCATGGGATGTTGTGCACTTTTGACTCTATTACATGTTTGAGAATGTTAACAAGTCTTCCCTAGCCAAAATGCAGACCAGTAGGACATGAATTGGGCATATCAGATCAGATTCATCCCCAAAATGCCACAAACAGCCAGATCATTTAATATGAGATATTTTTACAAGATCCTTTCTATCACTAATTCTGTACAAATCAGCCCCAATTATCTAGCATGATTTTATCCAAATCCATGAGGAACTGACTGAGTTACAGGTAATTCTTTGAAAACATCCCAAACCGGTAATTTTTTGACCGCGACCTCAGTACTGCCAATGGCTGTAATTTGTTGTGTTTGGATGAATGTGTTTATATTCCACAGTCCACTGAATGGGCCCTGAAGTTCAAGGCATGTTCCGTGCCAGTTGCACTGGGCTGAGTGTGTAAGATTTTAAGAGCCGTGTATACTACCTGTATACTGAGCATCATGGGTGGATTGAAGCAAGCCAAACAGCCAGATGGATATCACTCAAAATTTAAATAAGTACGAGTCCTGCCAGGCAATGCCACGGCCTTACTACCCAAGTTCAAACTCCGATATAGGGGCATCTCTCGATTCCACCACTACCTACTTACCTACTACCTATGACACTGGCTCATTTATTTAATTATTATTCCCTTAAGGACGGCAGCCTCGGGATCCCATGGTTGATAGAGTGCGGAATCAGCCATTCGACAATCTCAAGATGCACTTCACAGCATCTTTGATCGCTGTTCTCAGCAGCGATCAAAACTTGCTCAGAGGAGGATATTTTCATATTTTTTTTTTAGTTGTGAGGCCTACCTGCAGTTCGTTGAAGTGGTCATGCCGTGGTCAAGCAAGTCAGTAGTGCTTCGCACATTGTCTGGCATCATTCCGATAACCCCGAAAGGGCCGGCCCAGCGGCCGGTGACGTGTCTCTGACGGGTCACTCATATCTCTTGATGTTTCTTGAAATCTCTCGCTGTTTTCTCTAAAGTCTCTTGTTGGTTTCCTAAAATATCTTGCTGTTTCTTTGTAAATCCTTCGCTGTTTGTCTGAAATCTTCTGCAAAACTCTCGCTGTTCTGCCAAATCTCTTGCAGTGAACATTAAATCATCCTTCGTTCTGCCTTTAACAAACTTACTCATATTTTAATACTCTTCCAAATTGAACAGCATACCGTTCAGCGATCATTCAACGGTAGCTCGGACACCACTTAGAAAAATCTGGAGCACGCATTCGACTGGGTTCAATGTCCGAGCTGTCTAATTTTATTCTGTAAATAGCCAGTGCTCCATCGTCATGGCGGGGGAGTTTTATGCAGCGCAATTTTATTGGTGTGTGATGAACGGGCAGTGTATTATTCACGCATCTCTTAGGCCCGTGTAAAGCATATCTATACTTCTCCGCATCGATTCCGTATAATATATTTGGAGTAAGTCGATTCTGAAATCGGTGTGGTATATGCCATGTGCCCCCCCAAAAAAAACAGAGGCAAGGCATGTTCAAGTGGGGGGAAGTGAACTAACTAACTCCCGTCTCATTCCGTATTTACTCAACCGAGTCATTCGAGCTACGTTCGATGGATGGGTGATAGATGTAAGAAATGAGTGCTACTCCATAAATATTAGGAAGTTCACTTCCCGCACTTACAGGTGAATGATAATAGCACGTATAAATAATCAGTGAAATATTGTACGCACCGATCCAGCTATTCACTTGTGTCCTGAGTATGCGAGCCACATCTTGTGGCGTTTATCTACGAGGGCTAGCGAGTATACTTACCAGCTGTAATGCCCCACATACTATCGATGGCCCACCTTTGCAAAAGTGCCTACCTTTGCAAAAAACTTTTTTAGCGACTTAAATTCTTGCTCTATCCCTTAGATAAAATATATATGAGCTCTTCCATACTCTATGGGTATACAACTGAAGTCTCCAGTTGGTTAGTGTCCAGACAACCTCGGAAAAAAATCAAAACCTGTCAAAATTGAGCCTTAAACAGGTGTAAACATGCTCGGCCTTTTATACCTCTTGCTACACTCAATACCTGGACTCCCGAAAAATTGGAGGTGAATCTTAGAGGTCTCCTCTATACGACCATATTTTTTGTTGAATAAAAACCTGTTTTCTATTTTGTGTCCAACTGTCGTTTTCAACGCGTGACAAACCCGAGGCGAAATTCAAACTCCGCTCGGCACTGCGTTCGGTACGTAACGTACCGAAAGCTTTGCTGAAACGTCGGCCTGATCGGCAGAGGAGTGACAGCGTGATGTTTTTTTGCAAAGGTGGGTCAAAAAGCATCAAAAACGGACCCCTTATCGGCATGCTTTATACCTCCACCCCCAGGTGCCAGTAAATGCTGGAAATTTTCGAGGGCAGCATTGAGGCCCATAGCTTGAACTCTGTCTAAATTTTAGAGGAATCCGACTCCAAATGCTTGAGTAGCACTCCCATCAATTTTTTTTGCAAAGGTGGGTGATCGATAGTAGGTGCCAGGCCTCTATGGCCTCACACCCTTATGTCATCATTATTACATATCACTATTTGTTGTAGTTAGAGTCGCTTGGCGCTGCCGTGGGAAGGTAGACTTACCTTTACCCACCATTGCACACCCAGCTCTAATAATCTAGAACTTGGGCTTGTTCAATAGGGTGAATTGTCTAAGTCAACATTCTACCCTCTTACACTTTTTTGAGTACTACTGGCCTTGATCAAACTCGAGGCAACTCTACATCGAAGAAAACGACTTCGACTACAACAAATTTCTCAAAAGAAATGGCCGACGATGCACAAATTGGAGTCAGTACGGCCACCACCAGCACTGGAGCCTTCCAGTCCGCCCGCTCACAGCTCATTAACCCGGGCTCTGGGCCATCCGACGGCGTCGAAATCACCATGTCACGACAAAAACTGTACGTCGTGGATGGTTGGTCGCTGTCCCTTCTCTTTATGACGACCACCCCACCTCTCTTCCTGCCTTCCCGTCTGTGCCGCCGGCCTGCGCAACCCCCAAGTCCAATATAGATGCCTCAAAACTCAAGCTCTCAAGCCCTCAAGCGCTCTGGCCCCTCGTAACCTTCGTCGGCCCTTCAAAGCGGCACGCAGCCGTCAACTCAATTTCAATAAAGTCTCGGCCTTTTTCAATCTCCTTCAAAATATCTCAAGGTGCTTCAAGCTACTCTCAAGATGTGTCCAAGAAGTTCAAGAGCAAGTAGCTGCCACCGCCAGAGTTCGATCTCCCAAAAGCCAAGGCACTCGTCGCCATCAACGTCACCCTCTCTCGCTTGATGTGCTGAGTATCCGAGCCCGCCTATTGCGGCATTGATCTTGTGTATCCGAGCGGTGCGTCGTTACAGTTCATGTCCTTCTACCTGCACTGATAAGCAGTCATGTTATAGGTTGAGCTATACACGGAGCCGCTTGACGGGGAAGCGCAGAGAGCGGCATGGACGAGGATGGCCACTTTGTCCTCAAGCCAATACCTAGTACGTTCTCCTGTTCTCTTGTGTACGATGACTTGCCGCTCTTTTCATGTTAGAATGTGATCGATCTCCTTTGTTGTTACCCTCGTTTGCATGTGCCACTGTCGAATGCCAAGAAAATTTGCCCAAGACACCCAAGACGTCAAAGACGAATCTGCAGTTTTACTGATGCTAGCGGCCGCCGCGCTCACCCTAGGCATCTTTTCTTCGTGTTGATCTTCCTGGCGTCGCCTTTCGCTTGAGGGAAGAGAGATTATCGGTGCCTGCGTGATCTTTGTTGATTCGCCCACTATCCCCGGTATCGGGGTGTTCTCAAATCCTTAGGAGTAGCTCTCGACCCAACGTGCGGAAGAGAATATGGATCCCAAGATTAAGAAATACATTTTGGATTTACAGGAAAATACAAAGATCATCATCATGGAACTGCGTCCATATCAAAAAGCTACTGTGCGGCCTTGATGAGGTCTGCGGCTTTTTCGGCCACGCCGAACAGCGTGGACGCCAAATGCGCGCTGACTTGTAGCGGGACAATCGATGCGTCAACAACCCGCACATTTGAGGTGTCGTAAATCTTGAGTTGGGCATTGACAACGCCCCCAAGTCCACGGCGCATCATCGCCGCGGTGCCGATAGGATGCGCCACCGATGCAAAACCATTCTTGATCCACGTCTGCCACGCAACGTCAGTACCACGCTGCGCATTGTCAGGAACGGCGTTTCCTGGAATTGTCTCCCCAGTCGAAAGAGAACTAGATAAAACGATTCAAGAGACCATTTCCAACTACCCACTGGCACCCGTGGCCATCACTCACCTCAGAGGTGGGCTGGTAACTATGCGACGCGCCAAACGCGCAGCGGCGACCTGCATGTCGAGATCCATTCCCACGCTGAAGTAGTTGACTCGAATCGTGGGGTAAATGAAGGGGTCGGTAGACTGGATTCACAGATGAACAAGAGATGTTGAATGGACGATCGCTGCAACGCTTACAGTTATTTTGACACTGCCCCGGCTGAATGGAAGTAACTGCCACAAAACAATCCCAATATCCCTATGAGAGTGTGGTTGGTTAGCCAAGCAGAGGTCTAGAACGACCGACACACGCTGGGAACCCAGAGTCGTAAAATAGCTCGGCGACTGGGGCATTGTTGTTAATGATGAGATTGGCTTGAGTCTGGTATATCTGCTGCAATGCCGCCGCAGAGAGCGCGGCTCCTGCTTGCGAGTTGGCCCAAGCAGAGAGGTTACCCTGTATCTGGGCGACCTTTGTGCTGGCCTGCGAGCCGAAAAGCTGATAGATATTTGGATAGGCGATGGCATCCGAAGGACCGCTGCCACCTATGTCAAATCCATTGCCGGCCGCACCGATAGCATTCTCGGTCTGCTCTTGCAAGTTCTTACCCACAGTCTTGAGGTCAATTTGGGTCTGAATGCCGAGTGGGCCGAGGATGCTCGAATCTCCGATTCCAGAGAGTTGGAGGAGGGCGGGCGTCTGGACGGAGTTCATCAAATCAATTCAAAGCAGTGCGAAAATGAGCGAACCTGAATGGCGCCCGCAGCGATAATAACCTCGCGTCTCGCATGTGCGAAATAGCGGTAGGTGTTGTTTTCCCAGAAGCGATATTCCACGCCGGAGGCAGTAAGTGGAATGCTTCCAGGGTTAGACCACTGAATCTTTGTCACCTAATTTTATCGTTTTGAGAACAGAAGAGGAAGAGGAGGTTGATTTACTATATGCCTTCCCAGTGTCACCCAATTAGTCCGCTGGCTCTCTACTGGTGTCAGGTAAGCCTCAACAGACGATGAACGGTGGTCTGATCGGTGCCAATCCATGCTCTGAGGCGCAGGTGTTATGAATAAAGAAAATAAACAGTGACAAGAAGCTCGCAAAAGGAGTAATGGACACGCAGTTCGGTGTCCCGCCATTCAAGTCTTGAAAGTGGCTGATACCTGCATGTGATTTAATTAAGCACGGAGTACATTGTGCGGCCAATTACCAGTGAGATTGACGATTGTGTTCACAAAAGCGGACTGTTGGGGGCCGCCATACATCAAGTCCGGGAAGGTGACTTGAACAGGTCCCGAGGTTCCGTGATACGATGCAATAGATTGTGCGCCCTTGGCCGCTTGTTGCGCATTGGGAGCAGAGAATGCTTCAGCCTAAGAACCGTTCCCAATTCAAGTTGAGATGAATTTCCATCCCACGAGATTTGTCGCACGTACCTTCTTCATATAATTGAACATTCCTGCCCAGTTCCACCCAACAGTCGACTCATTGGCCTCGAGCAACGTCGACCATGCATCGTACTGGGCATTCAATCCCCGTGTCCAATGCCCACCGTTGATCGATGAACTTCCGCCGAGTGTTTTTACCGCTGTTGCATAATATCAGATGCAAGTTCGAGGGTTCGAAAAAAGCAAACTACACACCCGTGGATAACTTTCCCCTGCTCCGCGGACCATGCCCAGTCCATGGGCCCACTAAATGCTTGACTGTACGCGTATATATCATAGACTTCAGGGTTTGTGCGGTCGTCTTCTCCAGCCTCGATGAGGAGAACTGTCATAGCGGGGTTTTCGGCCAGTCGTGCGGCGACAGTCATACCGGTTAACCCTCCTCCAACCTTTAAGAAAAAATAAGGTTCGAGTGATTTGGGCACACCGCTGCTCGGGGAGAATATTCACCACAATATAGTCGAACGTGCTTCCATTGATCCCCACCGAGGAGTATGTCACACCGGACACGCGTTTCTGGAGAATAGGGGACGCAAATGTGAAAGAGGCGAGGGCGAGAAGCCCAAATGATATTAGTGATTTCATGATGTGCAGAGAATTAAGACAATCTTCGCCGGACACACTCTAGTATATATACGACAGAAAGCTAGAAGACGGCTGATCTAGGCATGTTCGGGTGTCCACCTAGAGCAGTCCTGTGTGTGGACCAGAGCTGTGATCTAGCCCGGGCAGTTTTCGACCTAGAACCGATAAGAACAGCAAGTCGGAGATATGGGAGGGTCGGGCCCGGTCGGGGTGACCCGACCCGACTCGGTCTAGGCCCAGGCTCATCAATATGTGTCAGCGCGGCCCGACCCGACCCAGTGTCAAACATCGACAAATATCTCTCCTCTACAAACCTCCCAGTCGTCCCTGGCTTGCGCTTTTAAATATGTCTCCACTTCTGTGGATTGCTCACTTCTTAACTCAACGTGTTCTTTCCAATTGATTGTTTTTTCTTTTGTCGCTTTACACACTTGCCTTTATCATGATACCGGAATAAGATCTCAATGCTTTCTCAGTTCTGGCTCGCATTGGCCACGACACTTCAATATAAATTAATTTTGAGCGCACTTCGCCACTCAACCTCTTTTTGAAGATCATCTTTGAGGTTCAACACATCGGCAATTTTACAACTCGTATTGTGCTTTGAATGCCCCTGGTGTATTTTAAGTTGCAGAGCCTCCTTCCCCCATAGATGTCAACAACAATACCCAGTCATCAACCAAGTTCATGTTTGTTCACAATGCTCAAGCCCAATGGGCTGCCTTCGAGTCTACAGTGGTAGTACTAGTAAGAGGGTTGAGAAGTCCTATGAGCTCAATGTATTTCACAATATTGGTGTGGGTAAATGCCTGCGCGATGGCAAGAGATAAAGACAGCGCAGTAATTTTTTTCTGAAACTCCCTGTAGACATTAGAGGGCAGTGGCGAACATAGCGGACAGCGGTGTTTGCAGACAATTGACAGAGGGTTAGGTCAGGCTGCAAGGGCCTAGGCCAAGCCTAGGCGCTACACAGCCCTGGGTCGGGTCGGGTCGACCGGACCGGACCGGACCCTCCCATGGATCAGACGCAGATTGGTCAGTCGTCGCCAGGACATCGAATCCACTGGGGTAGCCTAGGCTCCAGAGAATTGATGGTATAGCCAGAGCGCCGGAGTTTTCCGACTCTCGCATAGAATAATCCGGCTATTGATGGGCCCGATGGTCTCGTCACCACCGTCATCGGGCTGCAGTGGTTCACCTGCTCCGACGCAGCTCCGACTGTTCCGACTCTCGCAGCTTGCTTGTTTCGCCTTACCCGCATCGGGACACTCAACGCCAGCATCGGCGGTATAAATGACGGAACGCTGCATATGGAATATTATAATAAAACAGGCAACTGGAATATTGGAGACCCACAAGTTTCATAATGTAATGCGGCATCATTGTATTCCAGTATTTCCGCTTCGGTTGGCGAAATTATGGGCTGATTCCACACGAGGTCTCGGAATGCTGACCAATCAAATCCGTGTCGCATCCCAGTGCAGAAGCCAAGACAAGGCAGATTTGTGGCGGAAGGGAGGTAGGACATTTCCGACAGTCCATCTGAGAGAATTCGATCGTAGGCTTCACCAGCGTTGCATATCGCACAAACATATTCAAGCCATTGAAGTCAATGAGATCGGCCCAAGTTGCAACCCGTAGTTCCCAATAGCAAGTGTTCCTAGAAAGAACCAAATAAACCGTTGATTTGTGTGCCAAAAAATTGCCGGTTGAAGGATAGAATTTTGCAGTTGAATACAGCCAGGTATGCGAAATTGGGCCAATCTTGCATGCAACACGAGGGGTAAAACAGGGCATTGGTGCATTTGAGCAAACAGAGCAGGGACATGGAAATTATAAGCGAGAGCGGAGTGAGGAAGCAGGCGATGCAGAAATAACTTTGGGATGCATCTTTTTATACGTTTCAAAAGCATACGTGGCCGCAGCATCACTACTGCGGCCAACGTGTCGTTTGAGGAGTTGTTACAGAGTTGTGGACTCACGCGCCTTGCATCCTTACCTCCACTGGCCCAATTCGTGTTGTTTGTACAGCTTGCGGTGACTCACCAGGTTACGGCGCCTCGGCAATGGCGGGTCCAGTGGGAACAAACTGGGATAAACGAAACGCGACGTACACACCCGATTGGGAAGCGCGACACACACCGCCAAGCGCGACACACTGCACATAATCTGCGACAGAGTGTCGCACTTGGTGTTTGACCCACGGCAGAGTGTTGCACCTGTTGCAGAGACACGACACACTTTGATATCGACTCAAACATTCACATTCAACTCAAACCAATTTTATTGAGAGAGATCACAATGTAGTCTAAGTAAATGGCGAACGTTCAAGATTTAGATTTACTGAAGAATAGAAAGTGTGAGAAGAAATCGGAGTAAGTTTGAATGAAGCTTACCGAGTAGATCGTGTGCTGGTGGGACGGGCCTTCTTTGAGGGTGATTGGCCGATGAGGCTGTCCGCCGAGCGTGTGCGTTTAATAGGAACACGGCGGGTCACCACATCGTTTTTTTCATCCACCTCCTTCCGCTTGCCTTTTGCCCTCATAAGCGGTTCCGGTGGCGGCGCCACCATATCGGACGAAAACGGTGGCGAAGACGCCGGAGGAGCAGGTAGAGTCGGTAGCTCGGTTGCAGGGCTGAAGGCCGACCAGTCATAGGAATAGTAATCAGCGAGTGATGGGGATGCGAAGTCACCAGCGGAGAATAAATTCTCCAACCTGGGGATGGTGGACAGGTCGGTTTCAAGCATGCCAGAGGGTCCAGCATAAGCCGGGGCGGCGATAATACGGGGGGGGGGGGGGGGGGGGGGGGGAAGGGCGGCGGGGACGACGATGTGGTGGTAGGAGGAAGAAAAAATAAAATGCACAGCCCCATGATCCGTCGCGTATTTTCAGTGACGTGACCGTGCCAGGATTGAAGGCAAGTGTCGCACTTGTTCTCAGGTGGTATCAAGCGCGACACTGTGTCGTGCTTGCTGATGTGTGTCGCAGATCCTTATCGGGTGTGTACGTCGTGTTTGGTATATCCTCGGAACAAACTGACTGTATAGGAATAAAATGCAGCCTTGAGGCATGCAGAGGCGATGGCGTTGGAGCTTATTGAGTCTGCGTGTTGGTCATTTGACGTTGAGGAAAAGGCAGAAAGAGGGAGAAAGAGAGAAGGGGATAATCTCGATGGAGATAAATCAAACAGACTTGCAAACAGATTAAAGAATCGCCGAGGATTTGCTTAAAGAACAGTTAATTAATTTACGGAGGTCCGTAAACTAAACGGTAAATATAAACAGTTTAACCGTTTATAAACGGAAATGGTTGGAGCCTTAGTTTCACCACGATTTGCTGCCCATGTCAGCGGAGGCGAACACTTTATTGACCCATCGCTAGCCATTCTGGTGCACGTGTTGCGTCATCGTTGGCTCGGGATGATCCGGGTGCTAGCAACGTTTCGGGTGTCGTCGGTGGATGCTTTTCTTCCTCAACACAGTCGGATAGTCGTTGAAAGGGAGGTTAGCCCTAAAAATAGTAGCCCTAGTTTGATCTGGTTGATGTGCCCAGTTCATTCGAATTTGACCTGGGCACATTTTTCAATTGCACCGAGTTTCAGGTGATAAATATGCTGGGTCCATTCCTATCTGGTTTCCACCCAGATTTCATCTGTATCTTGAATCCTGCATATTCTTTCCTCTACGACTTTGCAAAGACGGCCGCGGTGATGTCCGATTCGGCAAGCACCAATCTTGACCACATAAGTACGTTAATTGATGTCCTGTCTTGCTTGACGTGTCTAATCTTACACTCGCCACTCGCGCGCAGTTTGAAATATTCAGAGAGACCCAGATGGAAATGTAACAGCTGTTTGTCGTATTGCCAAGATGGCCGCCATAGACTTGTTAGAATACGGTAGTATATTTCAATCTCGTTCCTTTTCCACGCCGATTGCCGGCTTCCCCTTTTGACTTGTTGTCACGCATGTCACCCTCAGCGCTCGTTTCCTTACGCGTTCACTGAGGGTGCATCTACCACATTCATTCCAGCCATATCTTACTTACACCTTATGTAGAGTTCTCACTCTTTTAGGTATCTAATATAGCGCTCGTTTCCTTACGCGTTCGCTGAGGAGTTCTCACTCTTTTAGACTCCCCTACAACTGTCCTGCTCACGAAGAGAGTGCCGTCCATCAAAGACTTCTGTCTCATGTCCGTACACAAGGAGAGGCTGCCGCCAGCTCTGCGCAACCCATCTCGGACCACAACATTTCCAGCGATGCACTCGTAAATCTACTCTCTGCACTTACACAAGGTGCTGTGGCACCATATCCGCAAGCACCAACACCAAATTCTCCGCCCCGAATTAATTGGAACTTGATTGAGGCACAGGACAATTATACCAACACCTAGTTAGTGGATGACCCCATCGACGCATTTATTATAAGCAACAATCCGAGCTGCCTCTTTCTGCTGATCAGTAGGCTGCGGATTTCATAGCCTGCGGTATACTCCAACGATATCACGACTTGTCAACTGAGGAAATTGTCGAACACAGCGATGACGGCAACGATCCAGACACCAAAGAGCCGATTGTCCCGGAAGATACAGGTACGTGATTTGCATCCTGATTTCCATAAACCATGGCCTGCAGAGAATGCCTGACCTGAGAAGCATGCTCGAATGTAATCAGATGAAGAAACCACGCAGTTTTGGTTCCATGGATGAATAGGATTGTAAACTGACTTTAATATTTCTTGGCCTTTGTAAATAACATGTAAGTCACAGACGTGCACCTTAGATATACCTCCCATCGTCAGCTCGACCTCTTTCTGTGGCTGCTCAAAGTGAGCCAAGTTGCTGATGTTCCGTCGGTGAAATCAATGCAAACTAGGGATCCCCATCGTACCGTATACAATTACAGCTGTATGAATACGGCCCGTGAAAATTCGAACTTTTAGCTCATACAGGACGGCTCGGAGGACCGTATGAACCCATATATGGGTGGTCGGGACAGGATGGTGTGAAGCAGAATTTGGTCAAACCCAGTGGATTTGGCCTTCTCCTAGCTCCCTGTGTCTGCCACCAGCTAAGAACTTGTCCCAAAAGCCCTCACGGCTGAGTTTGGCACATCCCATACCGTAAAAAGCCCACCGGAGGGCTATACGGTACGGTTACGGGGGCTGTAAACCCGTACCCGTAAGCCCGTATCATACGGTATGGTGGGGATCCCTAATGCAAACTCTCAATGAGGCACTCCTATTTCTTTGAAATACAGCCTTTCTTCCTTTGTTGAAAGGCCTGCTGAAAGGACACCTTTCAGCAGGCCTTTTGTCCATTAACAGCAGTGAATATTTTCTTAATTGCTGAAAGCGTTGTGAAAAGTTGCCATTTTTTTACACCTTTTCATTTAAAATAAAAGTGATTTTTTTAATATATTTGAAAAGGCTTATAAAAATGTAAACTTTTCCCCCACCATTCCATGTAGGTCAAAATAACTGTCCTGGGTGTGTGGTGGTGGTCAAAAAAGAAAGCGATGTGTATTTGGCTCTGTTGTTTGTGATTCGGAACAACCGGACTGTCTTTTGCTTTCACACCGCGACCATCCTTTCAGGCTCGATTGTGCGACACGCATGTTCTCCCAGCCTGCGGTTCCCTCCCTCCATGGCTCGAGTTTACATCGAGATGCATCCAGACTCCAAAGACTGCCTCCTTCTATGAGGCTCCGAGTGTATCTATCCCGCTTCCACGGACAAACGGTACGCTGTCCCAATTCACTACTCATACAATCCTCAGTGCTTTCGACAGCACTTCTGCCTTTTGGATAAGCTGCGTTTCTTTTTCGATCCTTGGCCCCCGACTCTGATCTATCAGTCGTGGGTTGCACCCGTCGGTATCAATGTTCAAGCTGAATGCACTCGGATTGCGAAATCATCCTGCCCAAATGTGAGTACTTTCTACGGTACCGACTATTGCTTCACCGACCTACTTCGCATGTGGGTGCGAGATGCGAGATCAAAGGTAGAAAATCGACGCAAATTCTCTCAGAATCAACAGCGGGTTGTGATCTTTTGGCATGGAGCTTGTGCGTCTTTAGTGGTGTTGATTTCGCGGATTCTAATTACTCTGGAACATGTTAATGGTACACTCCTGAGAGTTTCGGCGAGGATAAAGCAGTCACACTCGAGTTCGGTTCCTCGGCAGCAAGACTGCAAAATCAACTGACGATATCTCGAGCCCCACCACAGATCCTACTGCGCTAGGCTGAATGAATATCATCAAAATTCACAACTCCTGAACCCAGGCTTCTTATCTTGAAGGCTCACAGAGACGAACATCATGTTTTTCTTTCTTTATGAGTACTTATGTAATAAGTGATCGTTTCTTTAAAATCCGAGGGGAGCCCGATTTCCAGACTTTTCATTTCAAATGCTCGAAACGTTGAGGGACTGCTTTGGGGCTGTGCTAATAAATCTAGTGGCTGTGACTAGAAACCCTTCATTTTTTTGAAATGTTTCTAGTGGCTGTAATGTTTATTCTTATTGATTGTGGATCAAACCCCGAGTCAGCCGGGATCAACAAACTTTTTCATTCCCTTTTCATGCGAGACATCGGTCCCGAAGTTATTGATGTCCATTATGAACCCCAGTCGGCATCTCTCGGCTTATCTTACTTACATCTAAGTATCTGCTTATATAATGGACCACGCCACTCAACAGAATACTCAGGGGCTAAATAATTTATTTACCTTGGAAGACAGCGACATGGTGCTAAGAGAAAGAATGTAAAGTCACCTTGTTACATCAATTCATTAGGGGCAGTCAGAGTAGGCTGGAAAAGCAGTTCTGGGGCCGGTTCTGAGGCCGGTTCTGAAACCGGTTCTGACAATTGATTTGCATCAGAACTGACCCTCTAATCTTGACCTAGACTCGAGCCAGTAGTTATTTGACCAATGATGACAATCGATCATTGGAATAGCGACTGGAACCAAATCACGTGTTTTAGTACAGTCGGAGATTGCCGGCCATTCTATCAAGACTTTGTCAGATTTTCGTAGTAGCAATGGACAAAGTTTCTTCGTTCAAAATTCTAAAGAGACAGTCTTATAGCCACACAAATTCTAAGGTTCCGTATGTTTTCCGAATTCTTCTAATCCTAAAACTGGGTGTAGAAAACCCTGATTTGTATTTATAGGGGCTTGCACGTGGTTTCGTGCCTTTTGGCACAGGAAGCTCAGGATGGCGGAAATGGGTTTGATAAATCCATTCTTGAGGTGTAAACTCCAGTTTCTGCCTTTCACTTGGGTACCAAGTAGAAAAATAAGTGACCTGGTGAAGTATCTTCTTTGGATGTCCTGGCACCAATTTGGGCCATTATATAAGGGTTCAAGGGGGAATTTGGGTTCCCAGAGAGGTTAGATATATATTGATAGTACAAAAAGTGAAGAGAATCCCCGCAGTTCGGGCAAAAGCAGGGTGAGAGTGGAAATTGATACAAGCCCCTGTAAGTACAAATCAGGGATTTTTACAGCCAGCTTGTGGATTACAAGAATTTGGAGAACATACAGAACCTTAGAATTTTCGTAGCTACAAGACTGTCTCTTCAGAATTTTGAACAAAGAAACTTTGTCCGTTCATACTACGAAAATTTGACGAAGTCTTGATAGAAGTGCCGGCAATCTCCGACTGTACTAAAACGCGTGATTAAGTTCCAGTCCCTAATCAGCATTGATCAAACGACTGTCTTTGATCTTGCGAAAGGTACTGGTTCGAGTCTAATCTTGACCACCCATTTTGAAAAGTGCCGGTTCTCATGTCTCAATCAATTATTCATTTATGTCTCATATCTTCTGCCAGTTGTACACTGTGCACCTACCATCATCCTATCGCTACGCCTACCCAAAATGGAAGTCAGCGCACTGAAAAACTGTCATAGTTCAGCCCTACCTCCACATCCAAAAGGGGTGCTGAAATTAAATTTAAACCGCGCTATTTAATTACGACGCAAGCATGCTATGGCCCGTCTAATACCTGGCTAATCCCGAGCCATAGGCCCTGATTTTGACCTCGCCTCATGACTCCCTAGCAGATGGGAAATATTTTATAGTATATATTTAGTATTTAATAATATTTAAAAGAAATGATTAAGGGGAACTGAGCGCAGAGAACCGGAACCAGAACCAGAACCAGAACCAGAACCGTTGCAGAACTAGCTCCAGAGCTAGTTTAACAATTTAACAATTCAATATCCGTCTATGTACATAGTACTTAGGTATAAATACCTCGACGGATCCAATATACAGCGAAAAAGGTGAAAGATAGTATCGTAAAGGGATCGTAATATCATGTGGATTGTCATCGGATTGTCATGAGCACCAAGACAGGAGGTGTCGGACGAAGCACAACTATCCCGTTGTACTCCGAGCCCCCGAAAATTCGTCCGGCAAGTCGAATTGAGCTTGTGTGCCAGTCGGACGCGATGTGCGTTGACAGCTTGCGACGTTTGATTGGGTCTGGCAGCATCTCTGCAGTAAGGAAGTCCGAAATTCTGGGGATTTGACCCAAGTAGAACTGCGACATTTTCAGTGGCCATAATTCTGCATTGTCAGAGAAAAGGGACGTAGCTGCTTGTGCCATGGAGCGTTGTTCCTCCACAGCTATGCCATACTCCTCCAGTTTCCGCTGTGTCCGAGCAGCTAGCTCCACCGCTGCCGCTGTCCGCCACTCTGTGAAGTGAGCGCAAACAACGAAGATGTGATGAGCGCTTTCGACCGCGCCAGCGCATCCCTGCATGCAGGACCCGGTTCTGATTAACGACGGTTCTCCCATGCTAAATAAATCAAGAACCGGTTTCAGAACCGTCCTCAGAACCGGCCGTCAGAACCGCCTCTCAAGGCTACTCTGACTGCCCCTATTACTGGAAATGATAGGCAAGCCTTCGATGCCGACCGGTGATCGGCGTCTAAAAATCAGAAATCACCGAAGTAACCGGGGGAAAAAAAAAGTTATAAGTACGAGTCCTGCCGGGCAACGCCACGGCCCTACACCCCAAGTTCAATGGTAACTCAAGAGTGGGTTATCGATGTTTTCTAAAATAGAACTTCGATGAGTGCTCTCACTCAGGTTGTCAAATATTTCTCGGTGCAGTGTCAATGATTCGTTACGATCTTTAATGCGGTCCCCATTATGTGCTTTGTCTTGGTACCTACCCTCACAGTTCTTCTCAGCAAAATTCGGGATCTTGTGGGCCGGTGATATGCGATCTAGAATGGAGCGGCGATGGTGTTTATCCAACCGAGCATGGGGACTAGTGCAGACATCTCAAATTTTCACGGTCTGGACTCGCCGGTGCAGCGAGAGGGTGACTAGCCATTCATTACACCGCCAAAGTTCCGGCACGCTGCCTCCAGCTGGACCGCCCAGCTGACGTCCACATTTTAAAAAAACTGGTCCCATGATTTCTCTAGCTGGTAGCCAGCTTTTCTTTGCAGCCTGAATTGCAGCCTTCCACCAGCTGGCATCCATATGAATCCATATGGCACCCACCTTGTCGGACATGTTGAAATCATCTGTACGAAAATATCCGGCAGTGCACCAAACTTTATTTTCATTGTACATTGGAAGTTTGGGAGCTCAACATCAGCTGATGTCTAGTGTTGCGATCACGCATTTAAAAATCAAAAAAAAGGGTACGCACACTGAAAGGTCCAATCAATATACATGCATGATTAGTCATATTCTTGAGACTGGTCTTGGAATAGTCCTCCATTTTCTTGATATTACGCATACATAGGAACCTGCTCCGCCTTGTGATGACTGAGTTTAGATTGAATACTCACACGAACCCACGCACGAATTTGCTTACCGACGTCGGCCACAAGAATAGGTATCAAGTTGAACGGGTTGAAAAAAGGGTAATAGATAGGTAGCATGACAATCAGATCGCGATCGACGGTCCGTGCGCAGAGTTTGCCCATGTGTCTCTTGCTCTTTCCCTCTGCACGTCGACGACTTCCCTCGTTGCTGCCTTCTTCCTCTTCAGTATCAACATGCTCCTCTGCTTCATCTTCTGCGAAGGCGCCAAGACCAAGCGCTCCAATGTGCGCCAAATGTGCAGCAGGCAAGGACGGCATCGCCCACACCAGCGACATGGTCTCGTCGTTCATGCATGCCTCGTTGTCTCCGACGTCTTCACGTGCAGCTCCTCCTTTGCATCCTCCTCCCGCAGCTTCGCCTCGCCGCTACCAGACGATCGAGATCCCCGACGCGTTCTGAGCCCACACGCTGATGCATGATAGCAAAACTACAATGATCTGTGCGCACCCATCGTACCGACTTGTACGCAACACCTCGGACTTTCTACACGTATAATCACCAGTGTTCCGGCTACTCACTAATATTTGGACTCGCCTCGCCTGCGCCGTTTCTTCCCTCCCCTGTTTCGTTGCTATCTTCCGCCTCCACTCAAGCCCTTAGAACTCAAGAGCATGCAGCGCTACAAAATCAAGACTCAAGACAAAATCAAACCTCAAAATGCGCAAGCGGCGATTCGCCAACTTAAGGCAAGACCTCCTACTGGGAACCGCCTCTTTCAGAGTCTTTCTCTGTGCCTACTCTCAAGATCCTAGCTTCACAATCAAGACTCAAGACGAAATCAAACTTAAGATGCGCAAGCAGCCAAGCCAAGACCTCCTACCGAGAACCGCCTGCCTACTCTCATGATTCTGGCTCCGCCGGTGCTCCACCGCGACCAGTCCGCCACAATCTTCCGTGATGCCCGCTTCCAGCTCGATGAAACTGTCGATGGGTTCCAGCAGGAAGTTGACGAGGTGATCGACACAACTACTGCAGCTTCGGGCGCAGGCGAGGGCTCGGGTGGAAACGAGGGCGAGGGCGGCGACAATGACTAGATTCAGTTGTATATGCGTCGGCAGAATTCATTTTTTTTCTTTCTGTCAAATGCTATTTTTGTACCAGTCCAACAGTGCGAAATAATATATAATACAGATGTGTAGTCCGATAAAGGCCAGCCTGAAGCTCAGCTGGCCACCACTCTGAACTGGCTCCAGCCTGGACCCATTGTGTAATCGGCTGGAATCCAGCATTCAGCATGCTGTGTCCAGCTTTTCATGACATGTGGCCAGCAAATCGGCTCCAGCTGGGGGCCACGCTTTGGACCGTTGGCGGTGTACTGGCAGCAGTTCTTATCGAGATGTGGGGTCTAGACAAGACCGGCGGGATTGGCAGGAGCAAACAGATCATCACATCCAGATCCGTCTCATTCCTTTTTCCGTCTTCCCCCATCTTCTTTCACTCGACCCCGACTGTCGCTACTCGTTCCCTCACTCGACGGATTCTTTTGGACCTTTTAGCCCCTCATCCTCTGGTTAGCGCGTATCGCGCCTATTCTCGATCCCGGTCTCTGGGAGCCTTCGGCGTCCTCACCTCTTTTTGCCCCCACCACTGCGTGTCTGGTCAGATGCGAGGACCGGCTGCTCTTGTTGGGCTGCCTCGGCTCCTCCTGCAGTGTCACCTTGCTTGCAAGGTCTCTCCGCCCTCATAATTGCCGCACTTTTCGACTCACCCATTGATCCGAAGTCCCTGTCCCGGTTCTTTCCGATTAGTGATTGGCGAGTGATTGCATCGGCCGACACGGTCCGGAATGTACCTACTTAAACGCAACACTTGAATGATCACGGCAATTTGCATTAACTGTGCAGCTATACTACGCCCTGATGTCTGAATTCAGCGCAGGAAATCTACATCATGTCAAGGACAACCATTTTCTCTCTCTTTTCGACGGTTTTTGTCGCATCCGCGAGAACACTCTTTGCGAGTTCAATTCACAATCTACATGTGTAAAAATTTGGTAGAAATTACATTATCATTGCCTTATACTTCTAGTGGAAATGGCCTCTTCAGAAGATTCATTTTCATTCCGTAGCTCGTGCTACGCATTTGCAGAACTGCTTCCACCAGAAATCCCAACCTGGCAGACTTTCCATGCGGCCCAAATATAACTCGCCATCCACAACAAGTCTACAGAGGATTAGCCACTTATGGCATTTCTACGGTCACTCAGAGAGCTAGGAAACATGATGAAACATACAAAATAATTTTTCATGAATGGCTCTGACAGGACTTCTGCTATTTACGAACAAAAAGAGTTGCTGGTGTCATCTTCCAGCTACCTCCCGTGATTTTCAAGGGACGCCAAGATCAAGTCCTTTGCGCGGAAGAAAAGTGGAGCTATACATCGGTAATGCAGGGGGAAAATTCTGTACTTCCTAATGACTATCATTCGAAACGAGTTCACCGCTTGCACTGCAATCATGGAGAGAAAGATAGTGAAATATTATTTTTGATGAGTGACTCGATGGAGCCCCGAATTGCCGTTCAAGCTATGTTCCAATTCCACCAGATGTGCCGTTTGAACGGTGTACAAACAGCGGATCTGATATTGAACTAGTCTAACCATATTTTGCATCACAAAAAGGTGAACAAAGCATGTAACCAGATATTTTCCCTAAAAGGGTTCTGTGCAACTCATAATTCTCCAGCTCATCTGTGTCCCATGTGGTTCGAAATTACAGAAGAGTGAATGAAAAACCAACCATCCACAAGAATATAAATATTTTTTGTTCTGTTCATTGACAACTACTGAGATGGCGGTCAAACCAAAGTTGAGCGGGTGTTTGAACACTATTCAGAATAAATGGAATGCATTGACTAATTTCTCAAGCGATCGCCAGAAGTGCGTGTAGAGACGCAGAAAATTTTATTCCGACACTGAGCTGAAACCATTCAGCATTGTTATTTTCTGCTATCACAACCACTAAATTTGTTTTGAGTGCCGTATTCTGGGATGATGTTTTGATTTGAATAAAATTGAGGCATACAAAAGTCTTCCTTGGCTGAGAATACCAACATCTGTCTGCTCAGAATTATTTTTCTTGATCTTAGAACGGAGAATTTTTTAAAAAAAGGTGTCGTAAATTGATGAAGCATTTGCCGCATATCTCCGGGCTTACAAGGTTCCGGGTCAAAGTTGTGAAATTTGTAGAGGAGATTCACAAGCAAGGTCTCGGCCGACGCAGTCGGCGCTTCCTCGTCTGCGGAGTGTAGCGGGCTCCAGCTTAGAGCCTTCCACCAAATAGATCTTTTGACAGGATTCCCAGCCGATATCATATCACAGAGCGACGACGAGGGCGTCGGATCCGCTGGGATCAATTCTCTAGAGCAGACTCCAGAGCATTGATGGGAGAGCGAACAAAACCTGGAACAAGCCGGAGAATCTCGTAGAGCGAACAAAAAATGATCGTAGACATCAGTGAGGTCATGCATAAACAAGTGTATACATGGAGCTGAGCCAGCTCATTATCACGCATCTCTGCTCCCCCGACGCGTCTTTCGCACTCTCTGCGGCATTTAAACGTGCCGCTATGGCATCAATAAGTCTCCAGCAGGTGCTTGACGCTCTCGGATTCTCTCTCTGGACTATGACTCTGGTATTTGGTTCCAAAATATTGTTCATGAATTGGCCTTTGAACCACATCCCTTTACTTTATAATTACTTCGCACTTTGACATAATTATATATTCGATTTGAATACGACAATGATATCACACTATTTCCTACAGTTTCCGGAGCGAAGCGGAGACACATCTTGTAGTAAACAAATGTTGGACACGTCCGGGCAGGCGGGGCGGATCGGCGCGGGTCACGTGCTAAGGACCGGCAGAAATCATCCTATCATAAGCTAAACTCGTGAAACCAGTCGACGTTCGCGGCGGAAATATATGGATTAGGAAACAGAACAAACAGGAACAACATCGGAGCAAATACAAACAAGAGGATCACCCTGCCAACGGACTGGGCGCGCCCGTCACCGTTTTTGGTGATGGTGATTTTCCCTGCCAATCAAGAGGTCCGAACTTTGAAAAAAATCGTCGAAAATGTCAGAAAAAGTGTCCCGAAGTTCCTAATTGAAAGTCGGATAACTTTTGATTCTCTACCGAATGAGCCAAACATGTTTTGGGGTGAAAAAAATGAATTAAGATGAGATATAGGGCATCTATGAGTCGCCATAATTGCTGTCCGAGCTGTCACAAAATAATTCATTGCAGTGTTGTTGCTCCCCTTAGGCCCAATTTTCTGCTCTTCACACACTTGTAAATCATTGCATGTGCTACTGCCATCTTGTTTATCATCCACCGGGATCAATTAAAGCTAAATTTCACCCAGAAAACATGTTTGGCTCATTCGATAGGGATTCAAAAGTTATCCAACTTTCAATTAGGGACTTCGGGACACTTTTTGTGAGATTTTCGATGAATTTTTTTTCAAAGTCCCGACCTCTTGATTGGCAGGGAAAATGTCCATCACCCAAACTGACGACGGGGGAGCCCAGCCGGTTCAGGTGATGATCAAGCCTTGGCGAGATCGTGTCATCATGATGACACTCACCGGGCCGGCTGGGGATGAGCCTAATCATAAGCAAGCCAAAAGATGATATAGAATAGCCCTCCGGGCAGCCTTGGTTCCTCTCCATGCCAATTGAAGTCACATTTTTTGTTTATAAGTACCCGGCTGTTCGTCTGATCAGAAACAAGTGTAGAAACTTGTCAGACATGGAACCTAAGTTGATACACAATTTATAGGACGTATGATATGAGATGCAGCACTATATACACTACTTTTACAAACAACACTGGCTGGTGAAGTCAGTTCAGAATGGCCTCCTTAATCCCTTTAATGGCACCCCTGACATCGTCCCACAAATCCCACAAGTGTGCCATTTCTGCAGTCTCGATTGTGTCCTTTGCATCCTTCTCGAGCTTCACCCTTTCTCTGTCTGTCCTGTCTACCCCCGCTCTATGTGCCTTGCGCTGATGGTAACAGAGGAAGAGGGCCCACATGGTCTCGAACACAGGCGGTGGTGGCAGCTGGGGGGAATGCCGAAGCAGGATTTTTTTGAACTCCTTCACATCTTAAGCAGACCTTTAGCCATATGAATCAGAAATATGTCAAAGACTAACCAATAGGCGGATTTTTCAAAAGGGTCTCAAGTGCATCCAGACTAATTGAACAGATGTCTACTTGATTCGCATCGACGTTCACAACATCGTGTGCACGAGGTGGTCGTCTGCATCCATGAGATGGTATCAGATTGCATTAGCCGCTAGCACCGTAAAAAAAGAGACTAGACTTACATTCACAACATAGTGGCACAAGGCCCTTCTAAGGTCTTGGAAATCTTGCTGGTCGTACCCAGCGGAATGCACCTTGATCTTGGGCTTGGCTTGAGGGACAGACGGTCCGTAAGGCGGGAGTTGCCATCGCCGCGCATATGCATTGACGGTCGTTGCATCGGGCGCAACCAGAGCCGCAACTGCGGCAATCGCTGGGTAGGGTGCTAGCACGGAGCGACACGCATATCTGCCCACGGTTGTTCTAACGAGGCCAACAGGCACGGCAGCAGGGGCAGCAGAGACGGTGGCAGCGGCGGTGTGAGAGCGGAGCACTGGTGGCATCGGTAGGCGTTGAAGATGAAGATAGCAACAAATTGAACACGTAGTGTCACTTGGTGTCACACAATAGTTACGGCTACTGGTAGCGTCCACCAAGCACTGATGGACACTGGTGGTATGCTTTACGCTTTAACTCATCCCTGTACTCATTCCAAGAACAGCGGCTGCCTCCTCCGACTCGGATGCAATAGATGTCAACACTCCCTTAAGGGACGAGCTCCTGCGCTGCATGAACCTGGATCAGTTATAGCATATGTCAAATTACTCTCTAGAGCACCATATCGTGGTTCTGGATTTTACTCGGTCATCTTCATGTGTGTGGATGAGATGCCATTGTCGAAACCTCTCAGTTGCTTACCGGCGGGCAATTCTGGTACATCCTCCATTGTAACAGTAGATGGCATCTTAGCGAGGGGGTAAGAGGAAGGCGTCGTCGATTGTGCTGATTGGATTCCCTCGGAAAAAGAGCGGAAGGAGAGCCACGTAGCAATCGCAAAAGTGGTGCAGAAAGACTGAATGACATAGAACAAATGACAAATAAATGGTTTCCCACGGGTACGGACAACAGACGGACTATATCGTCAAGCAGACCTGGTTCCTAAGTCCGGAACCAAGAATAAGCGCACAACAACGACAAACACGACTATCTACGGCCCCACGCGTATGCACCGCCACACACCGGCGACATCCGCCGCCACCACAACGTTTACTAAACGGTTTAAACGGTTCTTTGGCCAGCGTGCAAGGAACAGTGTTGGATACATTTTCTGGCCGTGATTCCTTCCTTCTAAATGCTTCTCACTTCCACCCGGGAGTTTCAATGCGGGAAAGTTTATTTTCTCAACTGCCTTCGTTGTCCCAACATTGACCTGTACACTGGGAATTGGTTGGACGTCCGAAAATAGCTCATATCGCTGTGTGTCGTCGCATCTAAAGCGTAGTGCGTTTTGGTGCCTATATTTGAGTTACTTTGAATGGATTTCGGCGCAAGGTTTAATTTGCACTATGTTCCTGCGCAGTTCAACAAATATTCGAATTAATAACCGTTTTTAAATGTTTAGTAATTGTTTCCGTTTTGGTTACAGGAATCCGTAAACGAAAACTAAACGGTTGGAGCCTTAAGTGAAACCCAGATAGTAAGCTCAATTAATTTTTGGCTCTTCAGTTTCTCTTCTGAGGTTTGTTCCAAGCCAGCTATCAGGATAATATTATCCCTCTGAGTCTTTAATCCGCGGATGGCATCCTCCTCTGTTCTTCACTTGTAAAACAGCAAAGCTATTCTGGCAGTTACAGTGTGCACCCCATAAACCCTCCAAATTAGCCCCGTTGGACTATCTGTGAATCTATAACTTGTCCCAGACTCCAGATTGGGAGTGCGGTTTTATTGAAACCAATACCCAGCTCATGTCCTAATGTCTAGAAATTTATATGTAAGAGCACATTGTTCAAATGGGAAGACTGTCGACCTTGGTACTCAGCAGAATAATCAAATCAACACGACCTACCTACCTCGCAAGGCACAAAACAACGATGGGCAAGCGGGTATTCATTTGATTGAGTTTTTAACGTAATCGTCAACTCGCTACCTCGGGAAAACAGATGGGGTGCGGTAGCCGACGTCATGTCTCCTTTCTCCAGTACAGTCCCTTAATTATAACCGCGAATGACAAGGGATGAGAAGAGATCATTGAACGTACCTCGAGGCATTGAATAGACGGTGCGAGTGTTTTGAGAAATATTAATTGGGGTGGAGCTGAACCAGGTCAGAATGGGTCGACAGAACAACAGGATTAGCAACCAGGAAATACTGGGAGCAGAGAAGGTAAGTAACCATTCAAGAGTCAAAGGATTTCGCGATGAAATTGCGACGCTCAACATCATGTCATCTAAACTGTAACTCGACGCGGGAAAACTGTGTAGCTGTGCAGTGGATGTCGCCAGATAAGTGCCCCAAGAAGTGCCTATGAGCGTGTTTTACATCGAATTAGACAGTTCTGCAGTCATACTGGTAGCACCGCAGGAGGTGTCTTTTGTACCCTGAGCCGTTCGACCTCAAAGTCTCGCCATCGCCTCAAGACGCGTCCTCGTCCAAAGACAAACCACACCATTCTGAAGCATGCTCCGTACAGACGCGACTGTGGTAGATGTTTGGTGGGCGAAGGCCCGTAGGCGGCCGAGACTGAGGCAGAAAACGTGGATGTAGGTTGAAGATGGTGGCGGTCACTGCCAAGAACAAGACAGCGAGTCTGTTTGGGTCTGTTGTTGGTGATCTGGAACAATCGGACCGTTTTTTGCTTTGACCATCCTTTGAAGATTGTAAACGTGGTGACTTCCCTTGACCGTCAAACCAAAAAATCCAAGGCGAATTGAATATGGAAGTAGCGGGAAGATGGAAAGACGTGGGTGGTTGCGGAAGAAGAGTGAAGAAAAAAAACGAGTTCGAGAATGATCGAAGTACAAGCATGAAATTACAGATTTTGTAAATCTTCCCTAGACCTCGCCGTCAAACTGATTGCGCCTCACCGCTCTCCTTGTGATCCTGCGCATGATCCACCGCCACCTTTCCCTGTGCACCAGCCCACGTTGTGGACGGCTTCCACCCGGTCGACGTACGGGGCGAAGTTTCAACAAGCATCTGGTCGACCTGCTCCAACGAGAGCCCCTTCGTCTCCGAGACAAAGAAGTACGTGAAGAGCACGGAGAGACAAGTGGTGGAGCCCCAAATGAAGAACACCTTCGGTCCGAGGTTGAGCTTGTCAGCGGAGACGAAGTAAGGAGTGATGACACCGATGATGCAGTTCCAGAACCTGTGGGTGCCGTGTCAATAAATAAAAGAAAAAGGCGGATCCGGGAGAATAACAGACCAGTTTGAGGCAGTGGACATACCAACGCCCCGAGAACGAATGGGGAGAGGGAAAATTTCCCCTACAACGACCCATGCGGCAGGGCCCCACGTGGATGCGAACGCTGCGATGTTGAGGCAGATGAATGCGATCTCCGCCCGGACCGCCGCTGGGTTTCCGCCAGGGACCTGCGCGTGAGGTGTGGCAGTTCCAATAATTGCGACGATGAACTGGAAGATGATCATGAGTGAACCCCCAACAAGGAGGATTCGGCGTCTCCCGAAGCGCTCGACGATGTAGAACGAGATGGGCGTGGAAAATACATTCACGAGCGTCGTGATCAACGTGATGAGGAAAGGGTCGCTGATTGTCCCGAGCGTTTGGAAGAACGATGTGCCGAAATAAAAGATGAAGTTGATGCCAGTGAATTGTTGCGCGCACTGCAGACCTGAGGGTCACTCAGTAACTAATGAGGCGGAAATTGAAGCGGAACACACCGGTTCCGACTATCGTGCGGCGGATGTTTGAGGAGCCATCCATGAGCGAGCCCTTGAAACAAGCCAACCAACCGCCCACATAGCCGGTGTGTGGGATGTGCGCCTTCTCGAACTCGAGATTGGCAATTATCTCCGCGAGCTCGTCCTGGACGAACACTGAGTCTCGCGGCTGATCACGGACTGTAGCAAGAGCCACTGTAGCCTTGTTGATGTCGCCTTTCCTCACCCAGAACCGCGGGGATTCGGGGAGGAAAAAGAGACCACCACCTACTTGAAGTTAGCACGGGCCAAGCAAAATAACTGCTGACACACCGAGGATCAGAGCCCAAAGAAACTGGATGCCGATGGGGATGCGATACGAGCTGGTATCGAGCCGATCTTGTGTCCCAAATACCACGCAGTTCGCAATGAGGATGCCGATGGTTATGCAAAATTGATATGCCGAGACGAGAGCGCCGCGGACCTTCTTTGGTGCGATTTCCGACTGCATAAGGAATACATAAGACGGTAGGAGATGACAATGAGGCTGCGCACCATATATAGAATTAGAATCGCTGAGATAAAACCCACACCAAGGCCTGCGACGAGGCGACCGATGACGAACAAGGCCAGTACATCTTGGGGAGCAATCTCCAAGACACAACCTATCGCAAATATCCCACAGCCCATTATGATGGTCGGGCGTCGGCCTATGAAGTCGGCTATGTCCCCCTGAGATCAATCGCGTCAGGCTGCGGTGCTATTGATGTATAATATAGCCTTACAGCCACGAGTGCGCCGAAGAATGTGCCCGCGGAGAGAATCGAGGTCATGAGCGATTTCTCCCATGCCGGGAGCGCAAAGTTGGCAGGAAGGTGAGCGGCGTTGAACGGTTCCGGAGGATATGGTTTGTGACTGTACATCTGGATGAAAAAAGGCATTCCAAGGACGCCTCCCATCCAACCCGTGTCGTAGCCGAAGAAAATGCCGCCGAATGCCGCAAAAACGCACATAAAGTACGTTTTCATTGTCACTGGGGCTTCAATCCGCGAAATATCAGTCGTTCCGAGCAAGTGAGTAGCTGAAGGCATCGTTTTCGAGTGTACACTGAGATGACGTGCGATAGACTCTCTTTATAGGCCATCGCGTTTGTACTAATTCGAGCAGTTGGTCGCACATGTGTTCTGGGCGCAGAAGAGACCTGGACGAGAGTAGCCGAAGTTCAGACTGGTGGTGGGTCTCGCCCATCTCGCCTTGATCTGGGCCCTTCGATGACACAAACAGCAGCACATTTGCGATGTCGGGGCTAGCTCCGAGTCCGGAGGTCGTGCCGGGCTGCCGATGTAGACTCGTGATGAGGCACGACAACTTTAGTAGCATAGGCGTTCGAATGCCTACTTGATCAAGGGGGCCCAAGGATAAGAGCCGATCATATCACCTTGGGGGGGGGGGGGGGGGGGGGGGGGGGGGGGGGCAGCGGACCCCCTGAAAAAAAAAGTTGTATACAAGTTTTTTTTGTCTGGAGAGCTCAAATCAGTGCATAATATCATACAATCTACTGTATCATATTCCAGGAGTCATTGGGAGTAACATTATGGATCCTACAAGCATATTCACCCATATATGGGTTGTTTGGGCAAAGTCTGGCTAGTGTTGCCACGGCTCGGCTACGGCTGGCTCGGCTCGGCTTTTGATGGCTCGGAAGCCGTTGCCTAATTGGGAAAGCCGAGCCGCATCCAAGCCGCCGGCTTGTGGCGGCTTTGGCTCGGCTTCAGCTTAGCGGCGGCTTAGCACCAATTAGGATATTCAAGCAAGCCTTGTGTGGTTTCAGCCCGTAGGGCTCGAAAGACATTCATATAGCTATGTAACACCCAGCCACACACATTTTGACTTTCGTTGCAACCAAATTCCGTGGGTTTCCCACCATTATCAAGTTGCTGTCTGTAGTTGTTTCTAATTATCACATCGACAGATCTAACATTTAGACCCCTCAGAAATATTATGAGTGGATGGCGGGTCATTAATATAGCCGAAATCAAGCAGCTCTGAGGTATCAAGGTGTAGCAAGTTGACTTGAAACTTCAACAAAAGGTTACAAAATGATCAGAATGACCTGTTTTTGAGGTAGCTGACTGATGAACCATGGAGTCAAGACACAAAACAGTCTATCTACTATGTTCAGAGGCTCCAGAGACACCTAAATGCAGCATTTGCTATATTGGGTATGAGCCGTGGCTGAGCCGGCTTCAAGTCAGCTCAAGCTGTAGCCGAGCCGCGAAAGCCGATTGCCTAATTTGGGCTTGCCAGCTGGCTCGGCTCGGCTAAATTCGGCTCGGCTCGCACGGCTAGCGGCTCGAAGCCGAGCCGTGGCAACACTAAGTCTGGCAGTAGATCAGATCAAACATACATCAATTAAGTCACTCCAGCACCACCCAGACTGTAACATTTTGCGGCAGAGCCACTAGTAAAACACTTAAAGACTGGATTTACCACAGGAGGTTGTAATTTGGATGAAAGTTGTGCTGGTCCGGTCATATAACTCACTTATGGAAGACAACATTGAATGCACATCAAATTTAAAAGGAATTGGTGGGCTGTGGGCAGGATGCAACACCAGAAAAGAGTGTAGTAGTTATTGGGACTTAGTTTCATGTCACTATGTGTTTGCAGACAGCCACATGAATTGTGGTGGATTTTTTTTGTCAACGTAACTCGTCCTTAGAAGAAAATTTGATGGCACGTGATGGCTCTCCTGGGGGGGGGACCCCCCCGAAAAAAATATATGTAGGTGATATATATTTTTCGCATTTTGGGGCCCCCTTGTACTTGATGCCTACACAGGAAGCTCTTTCTATTCAACTGGGGTTAAACTCAGGAAAGATGGCCCAGATCTCTTAAATATGAAGCTCTGTTGGTAAACAAAGGGGGCAAGCTCAGTTCATCGGCAGCCTGGATGTACCCGGCGCAAAATAGTTTAGACTGAGTGCATATTTTACTTCACGTGACCTGTCAACCGGGAATAATCACTCCCGCTTGCCCGCCCATCCGGGCGCCCCTCACCGCCTTTACCATTGCCGTCGTCGTTGGACATAAACACAGAGAATAAAATATTGCATTGAATGAACTACGACAACTACATACAAAAGCCGACAAAAGTGTAGATTCACCAGGAGCTCCCAAAGGAGCTCCGAGGGCAGGCTCCGAACCAGAACGATTGCAGCTGCGATGGATCGCGGCGGCGATCATGCACGGGATAACTGCATGGGAATAGTCGCGCTATGCTTGTGATGAGGAAACACCTCAGATCTTGAACAGTCTTGAAGGATCCAGCGGACTTGTGTGAGTAATCTTGACACTTGCTTGACACTCAGCCAGGTCCACGCAACCCGAGCGTTTGAAGTTCTTGTAACTTGAGGACTGCAGAATCATGCCGTTCTTGGGCAGGAGCCAATGGTTTGTTGGATACGCAAACAAAAAGCACGGAGATCTTGAGTGGCAAGGTCTTGACGGCTCAGCTTGTCAGAATAACTTGAGCCGCTCACCGACATGGTTGTCCCAAGGTCCAGATCCGATTGAGCTTGTATAGTTCTTGCTGAGGGGACATACAGAGTGAAGGGAGCGTGTGACAGTGTGAGGGGACATGCAGGAGAGCAGTAGAATGGGAGGAGGCAAAGCATGCAGGGTGGAGATGGGAGACTCCGAAAGAGAGGAAGAAAGGGCATTGAGTCAACATACATCATCACACGTGAAGATGATCAAGATGACACCATTTCACTTTTTTTACTTTCGGTCTATTTGCCCAAGTAGACTGGGCACAAAATACGGGGGAAGATGCACTGAGTTGATTTTCTTTTTTGCATCAATCGTATCGAGTGCAAAATAAACCTGGGCTCAAAGCAAATAACCCCAATCTATCTTTTTGATCGAAGCAAGGTCTATCAATTGCGAGTCAAGTCGAGCCCGAACGTCTCGCTGTGTATTGATGGCGCGAATGCCTATCACATCAACTGCATATGATGGCATCAATTTCTCTATATTAGCTTACTAATTCCACTTCGAGCATTTAGGGCAAGCGGATGCGGGTATATATAGGTTAGAGTTAGGGTTCGGTTAGGGTTCGGGTTGGTTAGAGTGAGGGTTAAGGGACATTATTTAAGTGGAACGAGGCTTTAGTGTGCCAACCTGAAATGCCCTGGCTTGGGGGACCCCCCAAGCACAGCGAGGGAGGGGAGGGGCATTGAATGGTTGGTCCCCTTCTGCAAATGAAGAAACACCTATGTGAATTCCACTTTGATTACACTGTTTATAATGAGCAAGTGAGGCACATGGCCTAAAGGGGAATTGAATTGGCAGTAGGCATTCATTTGGGCAATAGGCATTCACAAATGCCTATGCTACTAAAGTTGTATGTACTCACTTGTGATCAGTCTGCCTGCAGCTCAATGTTCAACAATGTTGAATGTGGCGAGCACGTTGCCACAGGCAGACTGGTCACAAGTCTACTGCTGATGTGCGAAAGAAAAAGATTCTTTCGGAGGGATTAATTGACCTAGCAAACTCAGTCAACGGAACCATTGAATGCAGGGTAAAATGAAGAGTCCGTTCTCGTCGTTCGGTCTGGAAGTGGTTGTTGACCTCATGAGCCGATCAAGATTCAAAGCAACTGATTCAAGCTCGGAAGTTCAAATTCATGGGTAAGTATTTGAAGTCGATTTTACAAATGCTTGCGCTTTAAATCTGAAGTCAGAAAAATTCGGAATCAAGTTCACAGGTGTCTTTCAACTCGGTGGACAATCGGTGGACACTCATTTCAATTGCGTGAAACGAAACTGTCCATGGCATAAATTGTATAAGATGGTAGTAGTGAGCGAGGTACAAGTTAGAAACACTAAAGTGTCTGGCTAGAGAGACTACGTTGTACATTATACAGATCGCCGTGCCCGAGAATCAGCAGAGAGAAGGAAAACATCCCATCTACTACTTGCAGCAACAGGATTGAAACAGGTGTAGGCTAGATCGACTCCTATTGCTTTCATCGATTCGAGGGAGTGCGAGTTCAGTCCCGGAGCTGGAACCGGTGTTTTCAACGAGCCCCCAGTAACCATTATCGGTGTTGGTTACGGTCGGCTGGAGTGCCAAGGTCAGAGACCAACTTTTTGAGACTTTTGAAGCGATACTTCAGTTTCCGCGACGTCCGGGAATCAATTTTGTACAAAAATGAACATAGAATTATGGAACTACTGACGTCGAGTCATGCAACGGAATCGACATATTGTAACTCTGCGATTGACGGATGCGGCGTGCGTAACGACGTCGCTGGCTTCGTAAGTCTCGTGTCTTTTCCATGAAACAGTCATGGCGATTTTGTCCATGGCGGGCATTGGCAAAGATCAGAAATTGAAGTGCGAGGACGCCGGTGAGGCACACACCTCAATCGCTCCCCATTATTTAGAGCTCGTGAATGTAATTTACGTTCTAGGTTTTTCCGCGATTCCCAAGCTCTTCCAAGCCAAACTTGAGCATGATGTTGGGTCTGGACGTCGATTTTGTGTCACATCAATGGCCATTGATCAAGCCCATTGTGCTCTAGTTCATCAACTAAAATTCTGAAAAAGACGTCATGTTCACGCGGCAGGCATAATGTGAGAGAGGCACCGTTTTTTTCTTGGAAGTTACCAGTTTGAGTTCGGGCAGCGGTAAATCGACAATGTGACGTTGCAACTGACGTGGATCGGTGCCGCACTTTACCAACTAACATCAAATTTTTCAATGCTCCAATGCTTACTCCACATCCCCTACTCCATCCCCTACCAATCTACCACTATGCCACTCTCATATCTGCACTCTCAATATCTATTCTACCCATATCCCATATCCCATGGCCATCTACTATCATCATGCTCTGGAACATATTTGTGCCAGTAGTTGTCTCCCTCTGCTTGTAGATATGCACTGGCATTGATATATAATTCATCATTTGCTTCTTCCTGGAGACTTTTCGTCTATGAGGCCCAGTAGGAATGAGT
The DNA here is from genome assembly GCA_029282285.1 of Mycena rebaudengoi. NCBI lineage: Eukaryota > Fungi > Basidiomycota > Agaricomycetes > Agaricales > Mycenaceae > Mycena > Mycena rebaudengoi. The sequence goes on along the minus strand of JARJCX010000426.1, from coordinate 38,504 downwards.
GTTTTGCTTTAGCTACTACTGTCTTTTTTCATTCAATTCGAACGTCACGCATCACGCACCTAGTGTTCGAATTGGTCCCATGGTTCGCGAAAATGGCTCAGAAAATGCACCCCAAAAGAGCACAATTAGATTCCGAAGCTACGGCACTCGAAAAATAGCAGTGTAAGTAAAAAATTAAGAATAATTTTCCTCCCATTCGTCTTCATGTAGAAACTGTGCCTCTATGTCGAGAGGAATTTCCATTGAGCCCAAGAGGTCAGGCAGCGGAGAGATCGTAGCAGAGAGAAAAATTATTGACTGACATTATGCATTGATGCCACGACGGGGTTCATTTTCTCCATATGCAAAATTCCGAGAACGGCATTCACAGACATATCACATTATGCATTGATTTGATACCCGCGACGGGCTCATTTGCTCCATATACACAATTCCGAGAACGGCTCGCTAAGGAATCGGTGTTTCGCCCTTGTTCGAACTTTTCGCGCATGTCACGCTAAAATGAGCCCACGTTCGAATGTTCGAACTGGATTTTTGTGTCACGCGTCACCCCCCGGTTCGAAGTGAATGAAAAAAGACAGTAGTATTGTTGTTCAACTCCCCTAGTTTGAACCTCATAGCAAGCATTTGTTTTGCTTTAAAATGGTTCAACCGAAAGACTAAATTTGTATCTTTAATTACTCTAGAATAGTTCGTAGATTAGATAGGCGGTCGGGCCGAAAGATGCGATTCCTGGTACCGATTAGGTCAAGGTCTCCTTCTCATAATTCACTTTTCCTGAAAATTTGTCTATCATGTGATCTTCTGTTTCTTCCCGCATCACTTACAGCTCTTTTCAAAAGTTTGTACACCTTTCCAAAAATATAGCTGCTCCAAACGTGCTTACAATTGTTTGCTCCCGTGTCTCGCCTGTGGAGATGCTCCACCTGTGCGCGTTCGATGCACTCAGCTTTATCCAACCACTCATGGGGACCAACAAGCGCATTTCCGTTGAGAAGAAGAAGCAAGTAATCCATCTGTATATTTGACGGTGGAAGTACGAAGGAAACTGAGGGAGGGAGCAGTCACAACACAATGACGTTGGTGAGTGGGACCGACGCCCCAGCAAACAGTTGTAAGCACGTTTGGGGCAGCTATATTTTTGGAAAGGTGGACAAACTTTTGAAAAGAGCTGTACGATCCCTACGGCCTCCAACCAGCAATCTACATTTTCAGAATATTTGTACATCATGTGATGATCCGTTTTGATCCTTGCGCCTGTCCTCAAACTGGTATTTGAATTTGCATTTCCTGAAAACTTGTACAACCGTGACTTGGTGCGTTTGATTCGGCGGATACGTGATTCCTTCCGAGTCCTTTTAGAAAATAAAAGCCTGCAATCAGCTCGCATGGCGAGCGCCTATGCCGACATCTGTGTCTTATATCCAGGTCTCTATTTACTCATTTTATGCATACCGTAGCTCTGAGTAATAAACAATGCGACCCTCGAGTCTGAGTTGCAGAGACCCTTCCGAAATCCCCTATTATTTCCAATTCCCGACGTCGCCGCAACATTTCGTATATATATTACTCAAAAGTGCCTTGAACGCCCGATTGAGTATGGCTGGAGCTTGAGTAAGATTCGCCGGCACGTCGTTCACAATGCACAGCGTTCTTGGAAAAATCATTCCACACTGTACCAAAACTGCACAGTAAGATGGCTGACCTCACCAGTGTTGAGTTTATGAAAGCCATTATACACAAGCGCGCAAGTATCGTTCTGGTTGGAAAATATGTGCATGATGTCCTACAAGAGTTTTACGCGGTTCCGCTGCGACGTCCGTAGGGTAACTACTGTCTGAATCGGAGCTGATTGATTTTAGGTCACCGGAATTGCTGGTTTCTGTTGTCTGGGGTCTACCGTGGGGCACGGGGAAACCTGTGGGATCTGCGTTCTGGGGCTTGGATGACAGGGAGTGGTCCAGGGGCGATGGTGTATTTTTACTTGCTTTGTACACCGGGATAATTCCTGGAAACCGGTGTTCATTATTCGGACCGTGCCGTGTAATGCTACCTACCTACCTACCTACCTACCATAAGAATTAAATATCCTGCCACATTTTTCGCACTTCCTTGAGGGTGCCAGTGATGCGATCAAATGAGAAAGATATTCAGGCCATCTGTGCTTCCCGCAAGTAAAGTAATAATTTCTGGATCCATGTCATGCAAAAAACAAGCCAAATTTATAGAAACCCATCCTTGAATACTCCCTACCCTATTTAGCTAGCCATCTAAGGCGGCACAAGCTCAAACAATTCATTTGAATTGAGTTCTGAAAATGAAAAGATGCTCAAAGACTGCAACTTGACCAGTAGTGTTGTAGAACCACCACAATTTGAATAAATCTAGACAGGCAGTACCTTGGAGTACCTGGGGACTGGCCGACACCCGACAGATATGTGTTATGCAATTGGTATGAGTGTAAGGAAGGGTGGAGTTGCTGCGAAGAATTTGACATGAGGCGGCGATCAATCATTTGTGTCATAAACGGGATATTCCAGGATACGAAAGTCTATTCAGGGGGTCCCTACCCTCATCTAGATTCACAATATGATGATGCGAGAATAAATTGCATCTGTTTCGGGATGATATAATTGATGGGGTCCTGGTCATTAACAGCCACATCACGGCAGAAAGTATGAAAATATTCCTGGGATAATCTTACGGGAAGTCACTCAATGGGTGACTTTCCATAATGATAAAAAATTCCTGGGGAGTATTTGAGCAATTTCCGCTGTGATGCCGAGGCAACTGTCAGGACCCCATCACTTTTAACGTACACAATTTATTGTGAATCAATTTGAATCTGCAGAATTTTGTCCAGGGGGTCCTGACCCCCTGAACAGACTTCAATAGCCCAACTTTTGCTTGAATATATCGAATTGAGTCGACACTCCGGCAATCCTCCCCGATTGGGCCTCATGTCACGTGGGAGAGTTACTTCGGTTACCACTGAATCACGTTGGTCCTCCTTCGTCCTTTCGTCGCACTCTCTGACACGCGCCATTCAGGCATGCAGGGACCCTTCCAATACTATGTATGCTTTCCCTGGTGGCTTTACATATGAGTGCCAACATGCCTTGATTGCCCCAAGTGCAATGAGAGCTGTTGCTGTCCCTATAAGCATCTCTGCATCATCCATTGCATCTTGTTCTGTATTGTCCTCATGCTGAAGCAGCATGAGCATGTCCAGATCCATAAATTGACGTGGTGGCGAGGAGAAAGGACATGTTATTTGGCACGGCCACGCGCTCCAAACAACCAATCAACACAAACAAATGAGCGCCGAAGAAAAAGGAATGGAAAGTGGATGGAATAAATAAAATGTCTTCGTTGCGTTTCCCATATGAAAGCCACAACTAACTGGATTGATGCAATCACTGGCACCCTCAAGTAAGCTCAGATATTGTACTGGAATATTTTATTGTTATGGAAAGTCACCCAATACAAAATGAGTCCTGTAATATTTTGAGTATCTCTAGTTAATCCCAAGTTGATCCAGGATCCTCCAGCACAGTTGGCATTTGACAGGTGATGGCGCGAAAAAAAATCACATGTTCACGAAATTATGCAAACGGCTGTAATAATTGCCAAATGAAGCCCTGGATAAATGCATAGTACTTGAGTAGGAAATCTCGTTGTACACTGTACAGCAGTAGTGAAAAGATTAGCAGTGCAAGAGCAGTGATGGTCAGTGAGTAGATGTATGATGTTCACTTTGCACATTTATTCGAGCAATCAACTTTTGATTCGCACGCACAACTTTTCGAGTCACGCGCTTGTCGCGCCCAACTCTTTCGGCGTTAATGTTACCTTATCGGAAGCCCCGGCTTGGGCCCGGCCTGAGTGGGCTCAGTGAGCCTGAGCCCTCAGACAGGACTTCAAGGCCCAGGCCCGGGCTTTGCCTGTATTTTTTTTATGCCTTGAACAAGCCTTGGCCGAACTAAGAATACTGTTTTAAACCATAAGTGTACAACAACATTAACTGGAACACTCACTAACTTCTTTCTCGCACTTTTGGACCAAAGCGAATAGACAACTTCGCCACCCGAACTTCCCGAGTATGGAGTTGACTTTGAATGTGACAGAAAAATCTAAATCTACAGTCACTTCGTTCATTCTCAAGAGTCTCAGTAAATGCTCTGGCTCAACGTTCAACCCTGCCTATGAGACTAAAAATCATGACAGGGTTCCAAATTAGGATGCCATGAGGTGGCTGTGCTTGCCGAGACTAGAAAACCGTACGGCACGTCAGCATGCTCGACGGCGTCACCAGGCATGCGCCCTGAATTGATGCGGCTGCGGAGAGTAGGAATAATATTGGGCCCCGGGCCTCAGGGCTTGGCCTGGGCCTAAAAATCTGAAGCCCAAGCCCTGCCTAGGGCCCGGCCCGGCTCGGGCTTGCTAGGGCCCGGCCTGGAGGGCCTGAGGGCCTGAGGCCAGGCCCCGGGCATCACTATGCCGAAGATGCCGTTAGCACATTTCTAAGCTTCTTCGCATGTCATGCTTGAAATTCGGTGAGCCTAGTCCCGCACTATTATTAGAGGTAGATCATCCTGTATCATATATCTTCGAGGTCGATTCGCACTCGATGTAGTTACGGATTTCAGATTCCAAATGCTCCCCACCAGTTCCTCTATGACCAGCGTTACATTGCCACGGACTCAACACCAGATGCCGCTTGTGGGGTATATATTCACATTCTGTCTGATTCTCAGCCTCGACTAAAGTTTGTCTTGCAGCTTTGGATTATGGAAAGTAAGTTGATCCCGGGTACCACTATCCTAGGTTGTAACCCGCTCCTCGCCAGGTTACGAAATCAACATGCGCGGATGTAAGTTTTTCTTGCTCCGTTCCCATCAGATTGATTCACTGATGCTACTTTTCAGACAGTCTACAATGCGTGAGCCGGAATCTGAACCTTTGTTAATTGTCTCACAAAGTTCCAGAATCAAAGCCGGATATCGTCTATTTGACGGAGCCTGTTGAAGTTTTCATTGCGTCATTCACCAACATTCTAACCGGAAATAAATAGGCGACTACGGAAATGAGAAGGAAGCGGGAGAGGGAGTTCGTCGCGCCTTGAAAGAGGGTCTCGTTACACGAGATGAACTGTGTGAGTGCCATTGCTCCCTAGCTAAACTTCCCGTTCATCTGCGCCAGTCATCACCTCGAAGGTACTTCATTAGATTTGCACACAATTGGGCTGACTGCCCGATTTTAAGCTGTGGAACACATTCCATGCCAAAGAACACGTCAAGACTCTGGCAAAAATCCAGCTCGCCGCCTGGGGGCTCGATTGTACGGGTTTCATTTGGTCCTTTTTTCAAGACTTCACTCATACCATCGCAGACTTTGATCTTTTCCTGATCCATTTCCCTATTGCTCTGAAATATGTGGACCCTGCGGAACGCTACCCGCCTGAATGGTACAGTGCGGATGGCAAGACAGTTGAGCTCCAGGATATACCGTTGGCGGAGACCTGGGTTGCAATGGAGGAAATTGTGGACCTCGGTCTCGTGAAAAATATCGGAATCAGGTAGCTCCTGCCTCTTCTCGTTGTCTTCAATACTTATGTCTGCCGTAGTAACTGCCAGGGCTCTCTTCTCTTGGATATTAATCGCTATGCCCGTATCAAACCCCAGGTTTTGCAGGTTGAACTCCACCCGTACTTGACACAGGAGGCCCTGGTTACGCTCGCTAAGGAACTCGGCATCGCCGTTACCGCATATTCGTCCCTCGGACCACAAGGCTACTACGAGCTCTCGATGGATCGCGGGGCACCCAGTCTTCTCACACACAGCGTCATTTCGTCAATCGCAAGTCAGCACAATAAGTGTGAGTCCATCCATGGCCCATTCGCGTCGAGTCATGCCGACTAACGTCGTGCGCAAGCTCCGGCGCAGGTCCTGTTGCGCTGGGCTACTCAACGCGGCACCGCCGTGATCCCCAAGTCGAACATCGAAAAGCAATACGTTGAAAACCTGGGAATCCAGTCTTTTAGTTTGATGGCTGATGAGATGAAGGCCATTTCTGCTCTGAACTGCAATCTACGGGTAAGCTGTAGAACTGTCTCAGCCAATGCGATTTCTGAATGCGGACAATAGATGAATGATCCCGCCGACATTGACCCCAGGTTGGCGATATTTGCGTAGTGGACCTGCCTTGAAGACTTCACCTCAGCTTCGAGGCAAAACGGACAGGGATTTGGGTAGCATATTACCTATTACATAAGTAGCTGGTTTAATAGGCTCATTTATCGGCGCATGCTCTTCAGTCGCTATCCTTGTATCTCTGTGATCTGTTCTTCGTCTGTGCTTTTCCACATGTCATGATTGTCTTATATTTGGTTGTGAAAGCGCAGGATGATTCGGTAGCCCCACCATTGTCTGACCCACACGGTTTGACCTTCAGCCCCGCAGCGATAGTATTCAGTGCCACGAATGTGGGTAAAACTCCTTTTTCACACATAATCGCGCCATTGACAACCAGATCTACCTCCATACATTGTCGCTGAATAGGATGCCGCTCTTGAGCTCTGCTGAACTTGGGGGCCACGTCGAAAGCCGAGGCATGCCAGTGTCCTTGGCTATTTGAACATGCCGCACGTGACCCCGGTTGAACAAAGACATTTGCATGCAAATGTCATCTTCGGCGGCGTTCTTGGAGAGGAGCCTTGTGGGTACACCCAAGGAAATGGCCCATTTAATCACATTGACATGATCAACGAATTGGTCCGTACTCGAAGGATTGCACAGTGAAAACATTTATCATGGTGACTACTCGTCGTGAGAGAGACACGCTTTGATGTGTACAGTAATGTACAGCTCTCCAGTGCTTTTGGCCTTACTACTAGAGTCAAGATCAACGTCACCGTTCCTATTTTTGCTCTGTCCTGCGAGCTGCATGGTGCTGACAATGTCGTTCTCCCCAAAAGGTTTGCTTGAAATTGACGATGGAAATAATGATGGTGGGATATATACCGGAGATCTGGTGACCCAGACCCACGGAGAACAGATCAATGTAGATGATTGAGGTATCGCGGGAGACGTTCATAAAGTTCATGATCTGCGTGAGCTTCGGATAGGAACCGTGAGCATGTGGTTGGGACACAACAGATGATGTTGACTTACCCATAACAAACAGTAAATGAAGTCGTTCTACGAGAATGGAGAGAACTCAGTTGTCTGCAGACATTCCTCGGAATTGGTCGAGAGATTTCATAGTCCGACCATCACAGTGGGACTTGTTGGAACCGGCGTCGGGAACAGGCAGCTATGCTCGCCGGGGTCAAGATATTTTGACGTGGCTGACGCGCATTGGCACGGCACTGACGCGGCATTGACGCGGCATGCCTAAAATTATTCAGGACCTTGCGAAATTGAGTTCTGACGTCTCTAGCTGTATAAATTGGGTGGAGAGGCCTGCTAGAAGGGGTGCTCAATTCTTAAACCGTGGCGTCGTGTCGTGGCTTTATTTGTCCGAAACAATAGAATTCAAACTCCGCCAGTTCCGCTCGTTTTGCCTCATATTGCCCTCGGAATGGGTCACATTCTACTCATAGATTGTTATCATGTCACGTATACATTTGGTTCAATTGTTATGAGAAGCTATATGCAGATTTAGCACTTGTGTAATGATTTGGAGCAAACCCGTAGTTACTGACACCTTATAATTTTTCTTACCACTTATACTTACTCACATATCATTATAGAGTCACTTGGATGGTGATCATTTTTTAGGACCGGAATAATTCTGTACAGAACCAGAAATGGTGTTCGGTTCTGGCGGAGTTTGAATTCTATTTGTTTCGGACAAATAAAGCCATGACACGACGCCACGGTTTAAGAATTGAGCACCCCTAGAAGTCATCTGCGCCACAATTTACCAGCCTAAGTGGAAATATAAGCTACTTTTGAGTCATATGTATCGACATTATGCGACATTCATATTCAACTCCGCAAGGGGAGATACTAAAAAGCTGTTTTGTAGGTTCTGAGTATATTAAAGTGGTTTTCGTAACATTGCAATTGTCGCGCCTGTACCATGTCTACGCCGCATTCATGCGCGCTGGTGCCGCGTCAGTACGCGTCTCCGCCGCGTCAGTGCGCGTCATTGCCGCGTGACCGCCGCGTCAATGCCGCGGCTATGCGCGTCGCTGCCGCATCACTGCCGCGCTTCTGTGAATTGATGATTGATTGATGCTTCAGCATCTCAAACGTTCCCAGCGGCCCGAAAAAACATAATCAATCATGAGGGAGTCGGAAGGACCCCATTGACTACTGTATATTGAAATTCACCATAGGTACCCATGAAACCCGGTGAATTATACAAGTAGCTTTCAGATTCATGTGGCAAATTCGATGTTCTGTTGAAACAGGATCGTCTCAGATGAGAGTTACCTCCATTTGGGACAATCCTGGTTGAACACAGGGTTTTAAAAGTGTGTGAACCGAGCTTTAATTTTACAATATAGTTATCGGACATGAACGAGATGACATTACTTTGAAAAATGTTTTAAGTGGTGTTGGTGTTTGAACAGTTAGATACTACGATATATACACAGCTGCCCGTTCATGAGATTCAAACAGTGCTTCAACAGTCGCCGGGTGAACGGTATTAAAATAGTGTTCAATTCGGTGTTCCAGGAATTTAGATAGATATTAAAATATATTTGTTGCTTCTTGTGTACAGGATGAGCAGGTTCAAACGCTGTTCGAGCAGTCTTTAAACAGTATTTTGGTTTCTCGGTGTTCAAACATCTTTCATCAACTGTCGCGGTCTCCAAACGAACCTGCACATCAAGGTTATTGAACATCAAAAGATTTTGAGGAGAGGGCGAGGTATCTGGCTCTGTGCAGGCGGTTGTTGTGATTCAGATTTAGCTACTTAACTTCAGCAGCCAAATAAAAATCAAGCTATCCCTTATTTAGGAGAACGGATCCAAGAGGATCCCGGAGTCCGGAATTTGATTATATTTTGCATGGTACTCGCTTGAGATGACAGTTTTAAAAAATCAACCGACCGCCATTCAGATTTCAGTGTCAGAATCCAGACCACAATTCCCTTAAATTTAGTAGAACAGAAAGACCTGAACGCAATTATTGAGCCCCATAGAACCGAAACATCTGGAGCCCACAACTTTCATGCTGGTCAGATAGTGCGATCCCTTCAGCGCTTCAGATGGCCAAGCAAGGAGAATAACTAGCTGAAGTGAAGATGAGCACAAGGAGAATGTAGAATTCAAGCTTGCCCAAAGTAATGCCACCGAAAAGGCAGAGTCAGGCAGTACACTACATGTTGAACTTAAATTATGCAATAAAATTTGTTCCTACGTCCTGTGAAGAGCGAGACAAACAGTCTACGGAGGTACTTCTCTTCTTGTGCAATCGAGATGCGTTCCTTCCACCAAGTTCGGCCCTCTCTGGCAGGCTTCTCGGAGAAGCGAGAAATTCTATGCAGGTCTTCACACTGCATTTGGAGGAAGTAAAATCCCCACGAGCATGCTATTTTTGAGGCTCATGAGGCAAAATGTTATACCGGCTCCTCACCGAGGATATCACAGCCCGAGGAAGTACATTTCAAAGTAACTGTGCAAGCACAAGTTAAAATGTCCAGATATGGGAAAAGCAAAAGTCCTGAAGTAAGTACGACCCGGTTAAAATGGCACATAAGTAGAGTTTCAAGTATTGAAAAAAATTGAAGTTCTTTTATTCACTCTCGAGAATGACGGCAACCATTCAAGGGGGCGCTCCTTCTGGTTCCAATATGTTCCTCCCGTTGACCAAAGATCCTGAGTCTCGTTGGCTGGAAAAGAATAGATTTAAGGAACATTGTGCACCGTAGAAAAGAAATTGCGCTGTTTGAAGAAACAGACATTAATCAGGGTTAAACAGTGAACTTGGTTCAATGGCTTTTGGCTTGCCAGGTTCCTGATATGGCCATGGTTTATCTCTAGGGTGTTGGGCGGTTATGTCACTCACTCTACCTCCTCCGTGATCTAAATTTATTTGTGTGACTGCGAGAGTTGGTTGTTTTATCTGACCCCAAATATGTGAGTGGCTTTTATTAAATTAACACCCATACCCAAGGGTCAGGAAGTCGAATCCACCAGCTTCAACAGGAAGGTTGAGAATCAAGATTCTGAATTACTGTCAACTGACCAAAAAAAAGGGAGCAGTTTTTCTTTTGCCCAAACAAGGTATTGGCAGTAAAAAAAACCTGTGGGAACTGCTAAAGAATTAGAGGCAGCGCGTCAACGCCGCGTCAATGACACAGCCACACCGCGTCTGTGCCGCGTTACTGCCGCGTCAATGCGCGTCAGTCGCGGCACTTTTACCGGACCCCTGCTCGCCGGAGTTACGAGTAGGAGTTGAGCTGTCATCAGGGAGAATGGAAGCTGCGGCTGCCGTCGTAATGTAGGATTATTCTATTGAGAAACCCGGATTCTCGGCAAATTCGGAGGAGCCCCTCCAAATAGGGTATGAGATCATTGATGCCGGCGACTGCTGAGCTCAGGCCTAAGTTTTTGAGTAGTCCTGGCCTTTAATGCCCCATAATGTGGCTTTTAGTGGCTTGGGAATGAATTTGTGCGCTAGCCGGGATTTTTTACAGGCGCTACTGACTTCACAAGGCTATATTTCTACATTGAGAGTCACAGAATCTTGTAATTGGTATCACGACCTTACCTGCGAGCTGGTGCTCATATAAGTCTCAGGCAAACGTTTCATGCTTGTGTAATGAATACCCCGCTGGCTCTGGGACCTCTAAAATCCTCAGAGAAAGTCCAATTGCCTTGCCGAACTTGGGTTGAAGTTGGTTTGATCCCATCACACAGGGAGATATCTCGTATTTGTGCCATAACAGGGCTTTGTAAGTCCATTGCAACTCAGAGCCAATATGAACTAGTCTAAATAGCTCTCTCAATTTTTCCTGGCATTAATAATGGTCCCTGCAACTCACTATCGAATTTGTAGCGTCCCCCGGTGTCGCCGATTGATGTCCGGTGTTTGATGGTAATATTCTCTAATGCGGTAGCTTTATCTCCGAGAAACCGGGTTTCTCAATAGAATCATCCCGTAATGTAAAGTCAGGTATAGTCTCGGGTCCAGTCTGTCATGACATCCCAATTTGGGAACCCTGTCATGACATTTTGATAGCGCAATGGTACGGCTAACGGGTTGGTAGAAGCCCAGACTGTCATGACAGGGTTCCCAATTTGGGATGTCATGACAGACTGGACCGAGACTAAGTCAGGTAAAGTCTCCATGAGTTATTTTTGCGAAAGAACTGAGAGCTTTGCGCGAACCCGGTATCTCCGGGTCTAGACGAGGTCTAGACTTTTCGCATGTGTTTACATATATGGCACAGGAGGGAGGATTCTTCAGATAAGAGGCGGCTTCCAATTGCAATTTGCATCCGAATGGACTATCGGAAACCCCTCGTTCGACATCTTCAAGGCCACCGCGAACGACCAGCACCCAAATGTAAGTTTTGTGCTTCAACTGTTTCGCCCGTGTTTTGTTGTGTTTTGCTGTGTGTGCACTGAGCGGCTTCGACGACCGTTGATCTTGCCGTTGATCCTCTTCCTTCTGGATATCAAGTATATCGGCAATCTTGCTGTCGGGAACTCTAAACAGTCCGTGCTCAACGCAAGGCCTGGCGGCATGTCCGAACACTCGACCAGCGATTTCGTGAAAAAGCTGTATCTGTACGAAGACCCTTGTGCTTATTTCTCGTTTTTTCATTATCCACAGAATCCTGGACGACCGTGAATTCCAGGAACTCATCGGCTGGGGACCAGAGGGCGATTTCTTCATCGTTAAGGTGCCTCAGATCAGTTCGGGCCATGGTGCGAGCGAGCTAACATCTGCTATAGGACGTAAATGGATTCGGTAATTCGGTACTACCCCGCATCTACAAGCACTCCAATTTTGCCAGCTTTGTGCGCCAACTCAACAAGTATGACTTTCACAAAATCAAGACCATAGACGAGGATTCCTTGGAGGAGAAGGTGTGTGTCAAAATTGTGCCTTGTCTCCGCATTGCCCATATACCCTCCACAGACGTGGGCGTTCCGGCACCCAGACTTCCGTAGGGACGGCCGCGACGCGCTGGAAAACATCAAGCGTAAGTCTCAACACAAATCTAGCGCCGCCACCGCGTTAGACCCCCTCGCTGCCGCCAGCAGCTCCCAACAGGCCGAGATCCAAAAGAACAAGATCGTTCAACTGGAGTCGCAGCTCACGGGTCTCGGTGCTGAACACCGGAACGTTCTTACGAGTCTGCGAACCCTCGAGCGCAGTAACCACGAGCTTATCCTCGAGATGATCGGTTTTCAGCGCAACCTGGCGCAGCAAGATGGACTCCTGCGCGCGCTCTTACAATACCTGTGGCGTGATAACATTGGGACACCACTTTCCCCCCCATCACTTTGGTCTAATTCGGGTCCGCGTATTCAAGGTGAAATGAATCGGCTCCCCGCAAACGAAAGCTCAAGCCCGGACATGGAGGACCCGGGCCCATTCATGTTCCTGGATGCTCAGGAGACGCAGCGGATGCTGGGCCAGAGTCTCCCTGAGCCGGACGTCGCGCGGGCGACCCTGCAGCAGATGAGCGAGCTCTCCCGCCAAGCACATGCGTCGGGTATCTCTTTCTTGGCCACCAAGAGCGATGGTACCAGCAACCCGCCTTCTGGTGTAAGCGGGACAAGTGCTGCGATGGACGGCTTTGATCTCACGGGCATCGAGGAGCTGCAGGCGCAGCTCCAGGGTAACGCTATACTGCGACTGGACGATTATCTCCCCAACCCCATCGATATGACACCGCGGAACGTACCCGAGGCCACTCGCGAAAACTTGAGTGACCTCGAGGATGAGGTGGTCTTGCCCACACCGACGGGTCCGCCCATCTCTGGCGCGCAGTCTTCGCACGCGGACACCTGGGCTGTCTGTGCTGGGGACGCGCATGCGGGCTTGGAGGTGTTCACCGTGGGGCACGTCATGCCGCGCGGAAGTGGCGAAACGGGCAGCGGCTCGTTCGAGAGCGGTGCTTTGGTCGGGAACCAGGAGGCGTCCGGTGGCAGTGCGCAGACGCTGCGTGTCCGGCGATCGACCTTCGTTCCGGGATGGGCCGTGCCCCCTCGCGTCCTCCTCGTCGATGACGACGCCGTCACCCGCAAACTCAGCACCAAATTCCTCAAGATATTCGGGTGCACGACCGATGTTGCTGTGGACGGCGTGAGTGCGGTCAACAAGATGAATCTCGAGAAATACGACTTGGTATTGATGGTACGTTTCCATTTCCCTGTTTACGCGTGCTCGGGCTCATCGCAGTACATGCAGGATATCGTTATGCCGAAGATGGACGGCATCTCCGCGACGTCGATGATAAGGAAATTTGACCCGCAGACACCTATCATTTCGATGACGAGCAGCTCTCGGCCAACGGAAATTATGACCTACTTCTCCTCCGGTGTGTCCTCCCCCCTCCTCACCCTGCACCTTCGCTTACCGCGCACAGGCATGAATGATATTTTGCCCAAGCCCTTCAAGAGGGATGGGCTGCTCGAGGTGCTGGAGGTACCTACCAGCCATCCACTCTCTCGCTTGGCCGACTAATACATCCCTCAGAAACACCTTGCGCACCTTACGGTGATCAAGCAGCAGATGGCGACGTCCATGATCCCGCGCCCGCCTACCGCTCCTCCGTCCAACGACATAGGTTTCGGGAATGCGTTCAGCGGCGGCGCGGTGTCATCGCCCGACAATCCTCTGAACTATAGCCTCGGTAGCCCCGAACTAGGTGGTGGGCAGACTAACATGCTCGCGGGCATGGGCATCACAGACGAAGAGTACAATAGGATGCTCATGGACATCCTGGGCGGCGGCGATGGGTCCACCTTCGAGTCGACGAAACGGCAGCACGATGCGGATGAGGAAGACGAGCGCGGGGGGAAGCGCAGCCGGTTTGAGGTAGTATCGTGACAACAAGACGCTTGCTTTGCTTTTACTGGGTTTAGGGACGCTTTCCATGGACATTGTGTGTATTATAGTGTTATTCTGTATGATACTAGCGGGGACCCGTGCTTCGCTATGGCACCTGCAATCATTGGGCTATGGAAATATTGTATAAAGGATCTGCCAAGGCGCGAATACAGAGCGGCTACTTCCGACATCAAAAGCTGACATAAGCTTTCCTAATTAGGACGAGATTTATCTCGTCGAGTCCGCTGCCATTCCACAGCTGTCCGGCACCATTCGAATGAGGCGTGAAAATCCATTCAAATGACGCAGACCCCATTGTGATACCTTCAAAACTTAATGTGTTTGAGCGTGTTCTTTCCGACAGAATCGGTCAGCCGCCGATATAAGTGTTTGTTCATGTTTCTCTCTCCCTAACCTATCCCAGCTGATCACGTGTGGAGGGTAAATTGCTCGCTTCGCTCGCAACTACAATTGAGTCAGATATTATTCTTAAGTTCATGGTATCTCCTGCCACTCATCGCCAACCTCTGGTTGGCTCCTCGCAAGCTCCTTGTGGCTCACATGTCGATGTATGTAGATCTTCAGTAAGCAGCAAGAAGAAAGGGTCTAAGCAGCCCGAGTTCAATATCTTCTTCAAGTCTTCCGTCACTCCTAGCCAACCTCTGGTTGGCGAGTCGCAGCTCCCATGTCGAAGCAAGGACTCATAAGGCGGTAAGCAGAGTGGGTAGGAGCAGTAGTAATTCAAGCTGTGGTGCTGAGTAATTTTTTTTTGAGTTCGGCCCATGTCATATGAACACCGAAGGTAGAAAAAAGAGAGTGATGAACAATAAATTTGATTGACTTCAATGACTTACAGAAAATTTTCCTGCCTCTCCTCACCGACTTCCACTTTGTGTCTCGTGGCTCTATGTCACTGGTGAAACCGCATCGAAGTTATATTATGGTGTCATGTATCTCAACCTCCAACTCCGGTGTCGAACTGAATGGTAGAGGACGAGGCACCGTGAAAGTTCGGGAATCAGGAGAGCCGGCGTGATGCACGGCGGCAAGCTCACAGCACAGATCGGAGGTTGAAATATTGATCGGCGGCTGACAGTAGCCACCACCCCCTGCTTGCCTCTCGTTCCTTACTCCCCAATATCTCTCTCTTTCTCTCGTCTTATTATTAACTTATGAATGCCTAGCTTTTTTTTGAGGACATTTATCTAGTATGATCATGATGTATGCATACATAGGGGGTTGATCGCCCGCTGCGCCGTGTTGTTCAACCTGGTGCATGTCTCGGAGTCTCTCTTCCTAATAATAAATTGTGAATATATTTCAGACGTTCAGTCGTTTCAGCCGCTGATTTGGGAGCAATATCTTCCAAGAATGCATACATAGTAAATATTTTGGCTACCATGTGTTGCACTTTGATGGTGGCACTGCCTAATTTGTACTCCGCTCTCGATCATACAATGCCGCCGTTGCCGCCGTGAGGCACCGATCGCCGCCATGCCTCGATCACGCCGGCTCTCCCAATTCCCAAATGCTCTCAAGGCACTGACAAATCAACGCTTGCTGACTCCCGGTGAAATCGGACCCAGCTGGAGCCAAGCTGCGGGTCATTATGGGTGCCCGTGGCAGGCTATTGGGGCATTTATTCAGTCTTAATCAGCCATAGCTCATGGGAATCCAGGAACCTATGCATTTTGGAATTGGAGGAGGATTAGAGCTGCTCATTGGCCCGTCAATTTAGAGATTTGATATGGGACACCATCAATTACATTCTTGAGACACAATAAAATCACATAGAGATGGCACAACACCAAAGAAGGCTGGCTGTGAATCAAAGGGCTCACAAAAAACTGCCTGTCCAAGTGTTCCTACTTGAGACGAAATTCAGGGAATAATTGGGTTCATATATGTTCGACCGCCTTAACAGGGACAGACAACTTTTTGCTGTCCAGTATCCGTCCCATAGATTTCGACGCTGTGCAACTTGCTGGAATTCTACGGTCTCGTGGCAAGATCAGAGTCGAGGTCAAGTGCCCATGGACAGCCACCGAAGCCAGATTAGACTGATTGGTCACATTTCAGAGTAGCAGAGTCTGGTATCGGAATGCAAGAAGCTTGAAGATCAAAGAACTAAGATAGAGGCCGACTCGGAGGATAGGGCCGCTAGGTTCACCGTCAGAATATTGTTTGCCAAGGTGCAGGCTGTCGAAGGCCCACACCATTCACGTCCGACTTGACTGCAAGAGGAACGTGAGTGCGATGTTGAGCGAGAAGCTGAGTGTGGGCTGCGCTTTTGACTTTTGTGGCAAGGTTTCTGGAGTGACTGTGAGGTAGTAATGTCCCTGACATAAGTGCCCCAAGGCCCAAGGGAGGTATATCTTTCATATTGTCTTGGGTTGCCAGAGGTTGTGGAAGTCGCAGTTTCCGGATCGTTTGTCATATGTTTGTCTCAATGAAGTGTGAAGTGGGAGATCAATGTTGTGTTAGTACACCACTCGTCACCAACCTTTGGTTGGCTCCTCATGGCTCCCGTGTCAAAATGTCATGCATTTCAGGCATCGAGCATAAAAAGAATGCATGTATGGGTAGAGAGACTAGGGTCCAAATTAAGGTGCCGCCAAACATCGTTCTAGTATCATTTTTCCAAGTCTCAGCTGATTGACTGCAAGTCCGTTGCATTGAGAGAAACAAAGGACATAATTCAACAATACAAAATTAGTATAGACATGCGATTCTATCCCAATAACTCTCGCGCCGATGCCTTGAAAAATTGTCAATATTAAGGTCTAGGATATTCCTGAAAGAGTCAGTCAAGGCTGTGTGTGGCATCAGGACTCTGTCTGAGTAGCTGTTTGCAGCGGGTCGCTTACCGCAATCCGGATTTGCTTCCAGAGATTTTCGTGCTTTTTCTACTCACCTCCGGAACTTCTGGGCCCGCGACCGAACAGTCTGCGGAGACTCTGATGTTTGGTCCTTGCTTAAAAGATCACGCTCCATCACACCTGAAACCTCGTGCTGTCATTGTGCTTGTCGACCTTCAGACCGTCGGTAGCGGGTCAATTCGGAAGTCTTGAATGCATGAATCATTGTCTGCGACATATACAATTTAATTCACCTCTGGCTTGAAATTTTCTCGGGCTTTCCTCTCTCGATGCTGTTTCTGGCCCAATGAATGTCGACTCAGGGATTTTGAGGTCCTAATAATTGCTCAATTCACCGGTATGATGATAGCCTCCACAGTACGCAGGGCATTTCATGCCTGACGCGTCGTGGCGGTAAAGGTCGCGTGTGGCTCCCTATAAATATAAATAGATGTCCGTATATGCTTAGGCGGCGATGAGGGATATCGGATCACTTACTTGAAGTACAAAGGGCTCTTTCTGAATTTGTTGATGATAGGTTTCACCGTACTCAGCGTACTTCGTGCGCGACGCGTCTTCGCAGTAAAAGTCGCGTGTTGGCAACGTGTTGGCTATAAATATAAGTAGATGCCCGTAAATACTGAGACAACAATGCTTACCTGAAGAATAAAGAGTTCCGGCTGCACCTGAGACTCTGCCTTCGGAAGCAGACGACGCAAAGGCTGCGCCATAGCAGACTAAATCGAGAAAGCACGTCCAGTCACATGCAGTCACGTCCCCTGAGGGCTTGACATGGGAGTCTGCCGTCATTACATCAGCAGCTGACCCGTTGAACAGCCAATCATGTTACTTGTATCAGGGAGACACGTCCGCTCTCTTTTGTATTCCTGGTTCCATAGGATACCAGTTCTCAAAACGCTAATGTCTGTCCGCCTCGATCATGTAGTGTTTTTACCATGCTCCCGTTGGCTAGATCAGCTCCACAAAATCTCACGATCGCTCGGATCTTTCCGTGTTGTTTCACATCTTTAAAAGATGTGTAAGTTAAGGCTAAGGCCTTAATGAATTAAGGGCTTAACATGAAGTTAAGCTAAGGCCTTAACATCAGCCAGGTTGAAATGAAGCTCTTAATTAAGCCTTAATATAGTACAACAACGGGCTGAACAGCATTCAGCTCAGTCTCTCCTGGAGGTCAATCTGCACCCAAACTTCAATCACAAAATTCGGATATTAAGTTTCTGCTTGAAAATGCTTATTCTGCTTTTTCGTGTTGTGATCATTCCCCATTTGTATTTGTCAACACAGCCTTCATACTAAGTAATGGAAGTGAGTGTATGCTCTGTGTTGAGCAACACCTTAGGCAATGAATTTGAAAGCTAGACTCAATATTCTTCCCCACATTCAACATAATTTCCCTCATTGTGGATGTTCTCCTTCACCATATTAACTCTTACTTTACCCTTAACTTCACACCCTTAATTAACCCTTAACCTCAATTAAGGTCTTAACTTCAGCTGAGACCCTTAATAAGGCCTTAATTTACAACACTGGGATGATCTTTTGAAATAGAGTCCTCTTTCTGCACCTCTCATTGCCCGCCCTTGACTGTATGCTCTCCTCTGCTCCCTCGTCAACGCCCTTTCCCAGTCCAGCTGGAGGCCCACCATCTGATTTATGCAAGAAATTAACTGCCCTTCTCCACAAACATTTAGCTCAACTCCTACAGTGTGGTTGTTATTTGGTTTATTCTTTTCTGTCGGTAGCCGGCCGGAGGCTCATCATCTGATTTTATACAATAATAAAATGCCCACTCTCCGTGAACAATGATTTAGCTACAACGGCCAGTGTGGATGAACATTTGGTCCGGTGGAAGTGGGCCAGAGGCCCATTGCCAGAGCATGCTTTATCAATATTTAAAGGAAAGGCTTGCAGAATCAATGGAATATGAGGCAGATCTATTGTCTATGGAGCAGAGAAATGGTGGTGTCCTGTCAACTGTCGACCGGATCTGCCCGGAGGGCCATGCTATAATAGACTCGTACTTCTAACATGTGAAATCATATTTTAACATGTCACGACGTTTTAACACCCACACTTCACAGTTTGCAGTCGACGGGCACCATAAGCCGAAAAGGCACACAAAGCAGTAACCATAGCACGTTTGTTTAAACAAATTGCGTCTAGACGCAAATTGCCGTTTAAACAGGTTTAACGGCACAGTGCGGGCTTCACGGCCGTTCAACCCGTGGTTTAAACAGTGTTTAAACGGGTCAAAAAGGCATTTTGCACCAGGGTTCAAACCTGCGCCTCAAGCACCTGCATATATAAGCAGGGCAACGGAGCAACAAGTATCCAGCTGGGCCAACCAGGAATGATGTTCTAAGAATGTAAAGCTTTTTTATTATGGGCCAGAGGCCCAGTACATAGTTCAGTTTAACTGGACTCAAGGCACACTTAAACACCATACAGGGGATAGTTTAAACACAATGTGAGACTACATCGAAGCAAAGAGGAATTGGAAGCTTAAGATATATTTCCAACGAAGTGAGTAGTCCGGCTTCGAGTATTTGTTTATACTATGTCAGACAATGAATACTTTTTCTTCCTTCAAGGTTTCTTATTACTATTTTGAATACTTGTTTATCCCTCACATTGCATATATGGCCCGTTGTGGACTTGTACCTCAGTCTTGTATTAGACATAGGTGTGGTTTGCAATAGTAAACAACTGAGGTTGTTCCTCAAAACTGCTGTCCTTCGGCTCATTTCTATAACTATTATCAATATGTGATTAGAGGTAAGACTGTGTCCAATCAATTGGCTGGGCAGCTTCGCACTCATATTCAAAAACATATTAAATTTAGCATTGACCCACCAAATATAATTCTGACTTTGACATTTTTTAATGTTAACCTCGCAGTTCAATCCGACGAGGTGCAAGATTTTGTTGGGCTTCTTGTGAACTGGCCACAATTCAACATCTTTTCCCCAATTCACATTTTTTTCCGATATCCTAGCATCTAAGTCTTGCTGTTTAAATTTCATTCGCTCCATTTTCAATGGCTGTTGCATCATTTACCCAATCATTAGGGTCTACTCTCCGTTTTCACCGGTTATACATGCTATGACCTTAAAATTCTTCGCAAAGGCTTATACTGCATTCCTGGAGACTATTCTCCAGACATATGGATATCTCAGGACGTTAAACTAGTCCCCTTTAAGGTAACAATGGTTTGTATTGGCGATTATTCAACTGAATGAACTTGGGATCCTTGTGTAATTCATAAAGCCATTGCATTTAAATTCAATGACAATCTTGCGCAACTTAAGCCATAGATTGGATGTGGGGCACAGGGCTCAGGTGCCGTCGTTATTTCTTTCCAGGGATTAAATGCTTCTGCGCAAAATGGGGCCCAACTCCACACACGGTACTAGAATCTGCTTGATCATATCTCTCCAAAATCCTACTGACATATACATTTTCACATGAAAACTTCAGAGGCATGCAAACTACTTATTTGCTGTGGTGCGGATGCACTCCTCCAGAAAATGGTGTGGCTTGTCGACACACTGCCCCTTGCCCCATATCAGGTTATATAGAGGTGAAGAGCTGAAAGAATCGGATGCCACAGTTGGCTGCCGCCTTCATCATGAAGGTAATGTGCGACGGGGTTCAACTCACCTTGTCCGATCGTTCTGGCAACATCATTCTTTTTTTTTTCTCTGCCTAGGCCTACAGTTATTCTTACCTCCTTTCCCATGTTTTCAGTGCGCAGAAACTACCTCCTGTACTGTGCACAAGTGTGTTTCTTTGGTGTATTTCTTACAACTAATATCACTTATTTTACATGCAACAATTATCTGCGTGAAGTCAGATCTTCACCGCTCAAACATGTCTGTGGATTTTATTTCCTCTCCCAGACTGATGGTTTGTCAGATCCACTTGTTTAACTTTTTTCCTTGGTGCTTCGAGGTCCAAAAGTACGCTTCCATGAGCTGGCTCGGCACCTCATACCGGATTTTGATTGAACATGGGTGTTCTTTCACTCACAAGACTTCCATATGGCGGGTGAGGCTTCAAGAACCCGCCATGGTCGCTGCTAAATGTTATAGTAAAAGTCCACTTGAATGTAAACAGCTACTTCAAAGTTGAGATTCCCCAGCTGACTTAAAAATGCAGGCCTTCTGACTCAGTAATTTCCCAGATTCTTAAACTATCCCCTGTATGGTGTTTAAGTGTGCCTTGAGTCCAGTTAAATTAAACTATGTACTGGGCCTCTGGCCCACAATAAAAAAGCTTTACATTCTTAGAACATCATTCCTGGTTGGCCCAGTCGGATACTCGTTGCTCCGTTGCCCTGCTTATGTATGCAGGTGCTTGAGGCACAGGTTTGAACCCCGGTGCAAAATGCCTTTTTGACCCGTTTAAACACTGTTTAAACCGCGGGTTGAACGGCCGTGAAGCCCGCACTGTGCCGTTGAACCTGTTTAAACGGCAATTTGCGTCTAGACGCAATTTGTTTAAACAAAAGTGCTATAGATTCTTCACAAAGGGACTTCAAGCCGAGATTGGGAGTGTAAACGGAGCCGCAAAGGCCGGGGGCGTGGAGGTACGCCTTTTTGGTCGTATATTTCGCCAAGTAGGCCGGCTATGGAGAAGAAAACGTCAATACGAGCGAAGATACTGCATGACAACTGGTAAATTTCCAAAACCGGAATTGGACGATAGGGAGAAAAGCGAGATTGGGCACGGGAAGAATAGAATACAAGGAATGTGAGGTCGAAAGATTGGGAGAAACGATCAGCCGAGGGAGGACCCCCAGCAAATTTTGGACGAATCGAGTGTGAGCCATATTGGGAAATAGGTGCCAGCACCCACTGCGAAGAAAGAGACAGATCGGGATGTAATTCTTGCCTGGGAGGCGGGAGGCGAGAGTTCACCGGTAGTCAAAGTGAGCCGCGCATGGCTAGATACATTTGAAGAACCGAGGTTCATCTTACACCTGCGGGTTAGGGGTCCTGCCGTACCGTATATGGTTACAGCCGGCTATTTACGGGTGCTAACCGGGAGTAACGGTAATCGTAACGATGCTTCTGGGGACTCACTTGGGACTCACTCTTACGGTTACGATACGGTGCATTTACGGACATTACGACCGTATACGGTCGTACAGAATGATAAAATAAAAATGAGGAACGTATCTACGCCTCCTGCATGGCCTGGAGAAGATCCTCGAGGCTGCTGTATTTCAAACAAAGGTGATGCTTTAGCAACAGCAAAGTCCGGGTAGTTTGCAGATTCAACCTGGTGCACCACACAGGGATGGTATCTCTTCTGCCTAAGAAAACATGTTCCACAGCAACTGCAGAGCCTGACAAAATTCATGAGCCTTGATTTGCCCATCCAGAGACAAAAAATTACCCTAGATTGACATGATATTACACACGATTGGGGGCGTACTACCACCATTGATGTGCAACAAATGTGAAGCAAAGATTAATCATGGACGTGTATTTGATAGGTCTCTGTTGGTGTTCAACATTTCAGAGGTAACAGTTGATGAAGTCTAGAGCGCTCAGGGCACCGTCGTGGTGTGAAACAAGCAGCAAAGCCCCTGTAAAATACGACAATACAATGTCTAAATACTCGGAATGTTGGGCCGTGGATCACCTCCTCAACACTCCCCCTCGCGCAAAGAACCTCTGCGTCTGCGCACGACTATGCTCGAGACCTCGTAAACATCCCGCACAATTCCACACGACGCTTTTCGCAGTGCGGCCCCCCAATACACGTCTTGCAGCGATACTCCGCCACTCCCCCACAGTTACGGCCCGTGCAAACCCCAGACTGATGATCACCACGTCCTTCCCAACGAAGAAACTCGCGGGAAGACGTCTCCCGGTGATCTTCCAACCACTGCCACAGCAGATCGTCCTGGGCATAAATCCATTAGTAAGTGGAGCTTCAATTTGCACCGCTTCAGCCTACCGAGTCGCGGAGGTCGCGCCTACCTTCAATTTCCCCAGAGACGTCGCCCTCCCCAGTAAAACAAGTCATAAACCGGCTCGTTCCCTGCTGTGTTCGACAGCACAGGAGCCTGATTGCACGTGGGTCTCGTCTCCGAGCAAGCCGTCTTGGAAGGTGAGGCTGGTACGGGGACTATTTTTGCCGTATGTCGCACAGTGCCCGTCTTCGCCACATGGGCACTCTCCCACATTGCCTGACCTCTGCTCACACCAACTTTTTTTTTTTTTTTTTGGTGGAACGTTTGAATGACCATTGGTCATTTGCATCATGGGGAAGATCATTTTTCAGATCTCTAATCAACACTAGTATCATTCCAGCGGACCAAGTCCGTCCCTTTCCGCCCGTTAAATGTGGCAGGGGATTGAAACCCCGCCGTGATGAGAAAAGCCACAAGGGTAGGAATGCTTGACACACGAACGGCAACTGCCCAACAGTGTGGGACTCAGCTCTTGGCCACTACCCACTAAACCTCCCAAAAATGTGTTTCACCCGGATCGAACCCTCGACATCGCGCCATAACGTTCCGCAAGACACGTAAACAGAATTACCTGTCTATGTTTTAAATTTGGCTCAACGACAACGGCCGACGTCAAGTTGAGTTCAAGCGTGAGACTCAGCGCTCGAACCCAGCAGAATTCTGAGTGTTCCACCTTGAAGTTTAGATTTAGTGTTTTCTTTGAAAAAAAAAACTGGAATCTCATCAAGAGGGACCTTCTCTGTGAACTTCAGGAATCAGCGCAATATTAGGGCTGCGCGCTGTGCTCCTCTTGACGGTTCTACGGGTTCCGTGCAACACGTGGCCTCCCGTCCGTTGGAGGTATTTGTTTTCCTCCGGGACAGCAACGGAACGGTTTTAGCCCCTCCGGTGAAATGACTGTACGTGCATGGTCCGACGGTCCGACTACCTCCTCCGGCCAATTCATCCTACCAAACGTAGCAAAAGCTGTCCAGCCAGTGGCAGACCATTATTTGATGAAACCACGGCTCCAGCGTGATTTTGGAGAGACCATCCGGATATTTATTCTGTTCTCTCAAGTTTCAACAGTACAGCACGGGGAAGCATTTGCCAGCGAGAGCCACTGAGCTGTGAGAATATGATGGACAGATTCTGATTGGTCAAGCTGGGATAATATTACCCTGTGAGTCTTATTTATCTTCTCCAAAATATGCAGGTTGAGAGTTCTAAAGAACTAGTCAGCAGCTGCAAGAGAGAAAAAAACATCAAATGAAGCTACTAAGCAGACTGAGGCTCGCGCAGTCACTGGGGTGATATCAATCGAAATTCCACCTCAGTATGAGCAGCAGGTAAATGACTCGAGCAACTAGGAGGTACAGATGTGTTCTCAACGCTACCAGGCCTTAATTCACTATTCTGAACTCTAGCTAGATGGGTATGTATTTTGATTGAAATAATATGGGCCCAGGTAACACACAGCGTTATCCCGGAGGTTCAAGTGTACTGCATATCATGAGCAGAGAGAGCTACGAAATAAGCCAGTGCAAATAGAAATGAAACCAACATAATGCGCTGGTGTGAGCATAACCACTGATCCTCATTCATTTTTGAGAATCAGGCAAAGAAAGATTTTTTTTAAAAATGACGCATACTCAGAATGGCCCAGGCCCGAGTTGAACAGGTGGTGGTCACTAACGAGGCTGGTATTCTGAGGCAAAAATTGAGGAACTTCAAATAGGTATGGGGGGGTATTTATTATATTGGTGTGGTCCACAGCATGAACAACGGGTATGTATTCTATCTCATTGATCAGCAAGTAGTACAAGAAATGTTATGCCGATGCAGTAGACGCTTCCTCGTTTTCTTTGCCGACTTAAAGCTAGACCCACAAACCAACAATTTAATCCAACTTACATGCTGAGTTTTATTAATTCACCGAGCCCAATGCGAGCTGTTCGATGCACCAACAGGACAACTATATTTCCACATGAAGCCTGCAGCAGCTGACAAAGATCAAACGGATAATTCACCAGGCCCAATGACTTGGATTCAAACCATCATTACTATTTTTCGGTGACTGAGACTGTTTTTGTTATAAGATTAATCCGGGTAGCGGGCTGTGCCGCTTGTCGGCCTTACCCGCTTAATGTGTTTCTCTTATGTTTGTCTGAGTGGCGTTGGGGACCTCCACAGAGGCGAGTGCTACAAAAAATGGACTACGAAAAATTGAATGTGTAAGTATGGTGAATTACATTTCTGAAATAAATTTACTTTGCGCAGATTGTATCAAATATACACAGTACATGATTTTGACGCGACTGCGTCGGACAGCGATGACGACGATGACATCCCGGGGCTCATGCCCGTTGATCCATCACCTCAATCACTTGCTTACTGCGACCACTGTCTCTACAACTGCATTACTCTTGTGAAATCCAAGCTCTGAATAGTGTGTACCCAAATATATTATTTGTTTTGGCAACTAAAAGATCTCAAATGTTATAGTCGCTCACAATCATATTTTACCATCTGCCTAAGGCACCACGTCTGCCCGCGGTTCATCTCCCAAGCTGCGACGTTATCCTGAGGAACACTCTGGAGTACCGGCATTATGTCCCGGATTGGGATGGCAAGAAAATGCGCACCAACGGCCGCAGCGCCTGCACGCCGAGCGAGTGGTTCGTCGTTTGCGGCTTGGCGCTCCAGAACTGCGCTCCATATATCCTCCATTCTCTGATTTTGAACAAACTCCACGTCTCGGGGATCATCGGGGATTACGACACAACTAAAGGATTAAATTATAAATTAGCATCCCCCACCTGCCAGCAAGTTGTACACACCTCTCTGGGATCATATACAGGCGACATTCGTCTATGCTGTAGGTACAGATCCTGTAAACTCTGCTGCTGGATTGTATTGTATTAATAAGCCATGGATGTGGCTCTGCACTTGGGCATTTTCCCTGACGACCAGCCTGCCAGCTGCAGGCGTGAAGATGCCCGGCGAGCATCGTACGACGAGTTCGTCAAATTCGAAGCGTGGGGAGCGCGATTGCGAGAGATGACTCGCGAGGGCGCTCACAATACGATGCCAAAGCCTGAGCCGCCCCCACCTGTTTCAGAGGAAAGTTCTCGTGGCCCCGGGGAAGTGCAACCGTCGGCCATGGCGGTAGAGCAGCCGGTGCAGGCCGGCCCCAAGCGCACGGTGAAGCAGCAGACATCGCTGGACGTAGTCAATGGTCAGCAGCGAAAAGCGCACGATATCATAGAGCAGCACCTTCCGAGGACGCTTGCAGGAAAGAAGCAGGAACAGTTACTCATGATCGTGAACGGAGAAGGCGGGACGGGAAAGACCGTGCTTCTGAACGCCATCACGGAAACTTTCGAATTTCACACCGCGCGCGCGATGCTGGCTAAGACGGCCATGACAGGAGTCGTGGCGAGCCTCATTGGCGGTTGCACATTGCATTCGTGGGCTGGTGTTCCCGTCGCAACAGCTAAAAACCCGGACTGGCTGCAGCACACGGGCGAGGCCATGAAACAGAAGCGCAAGGACAACATCCTTCCGGCTCCTGGCAGAACGAGTGGAGGTGGCGGTGGGGATGCGCGCGATGGTAATCACGAACATCGCGACGGAGTGCGACTTGGCGAATGGCACGCGCGGAGTCGTGGAGGATATCATACTGGGTCCACGCGAGCCTGACCAATTGCGGGAGGATGAAGTGACCGGTGCCAGGCTACTGAAATATCCGCCCGCGCTAATTCTCTTCCGTGCTGACAGTGAGGAGGAACAGTTGCCGACTTTTTAGGATTTGCCGGAGGGGGTTCTCCCCATCGTCCCTTCAACCAACGGGTTCGAGATCCCGGGCCAAGATGGAGCGGGCAGGAAGCACAACATCAAGAGGAGGCAGCTGGCACTAACTGGAGGTTACGTGTTTACGGATTACAAGGCGCAGGGACAAACCATGGGCTATATTCTCATTGATCTTGAGCGTCCACCTCGGGGCAAACTGACGCCATTCAACGCGCTGTCGCGTAGTCACGTGCGAGAGCAAGTCAGGTGCTGCGAGGCTTCGATCCGCTGCTGTTCACGACGCATCCGTCGGCTGACTTGGCGCGGGAGGATGGTCCGATGAGAGGTTGGCGGTGTTGGAGCGCGAGACGGGACGCGCCGTCACGAGTTGTTACTTAACATAGTCTGAACATTGTCTGTCAATTATGCTGCTCCGTGGCCGTGAACTGACTAACGCTAATCTACTCATTTACTATTGTTTCGCGCCCGCGATTATGGATTGGCAGCCATATTACAGCAGGTCCAGCCAATTTTAATTCGAGGAACCAGACTATATATGACCCAAGATATGACCGATGGAAGAGGTGACGGAAGACGGACCGTGCATCCGGGTTGCCAGGCTGCCGCGTCCCGATGCCGAGTCTCGGCCGACGCGCCCGCCGCCGGCACTACTGAGAAGAGAAGGTACTCTTTGACTCTGTCTTGGTAACCCAGACGTTGAGGAATGATCGGCCCGATCGGAGTTTCAATAAATATGAGAAAAAGATGGGCCGAGATCATTCCTCAACGTCTGGGGCAATTGGTATAGCAACACCCCCCATCAAGTCACACATCTCATCCCTCCGTCCCTCCCCCCCCCAATGTGCTGTTGGCACTCATCCTAGCAATGCACAGATGTATTCTGTGAGGTCTGACAGCTTGCCCCAATTTTTTTGGCCCCTTCTTGAGGTGCAGAGGGCCGTTGTAGAATTTCATGTTTTTGCGCTTGATAGACCCGCCTGCACTATAAAAACACCAAAATAAAATCATTTAGCTACCCAAGTACATCTAGCAGCTATAATAGAGTAGTTCTGCAGACATCTGAGGGGTCCAAGGAGGCCCTAGGTCGAATAGAACATTAAATGGGCGTAGGCGTGACATTCGGAGTATGACTCGATGGGGGGTGTTACTATACCAATTGCCCCAGACGTTGAGGAATGATCTGGACTCATCTTTTTCTTCTATTTATTCAAACTCCGCCGGATCATTCCGGAACGTCTGGGTTACCGAGACAGTCTTTGACTAAGCATTGACGACCGATATATAATCTCGTTTGTTGTGACTGATTTGTTTTTGGCAGACTGATGGAATATCCTAGGGTTTTCATTTCGTTCTACTGGGTACTAGGGAGCACCGACTGTGTCGGCCGGAGACCTTGCTTGGTTACAAGGGGCTGACATGAAATAGTGCCATTGAAGTTGCTGTTCACTCCTTAAATTTAGCGGAACATGCTGTATGGAGGGGCTTGGGTGTCTGGATGGGTATGGTGGTGTTGGGGACTGGAAGTTGCTGGGATCTACTCTGCTGCAGTTGTACTTTGTCAGTAAATGTTCTGTATCTCACTGAACCCCAAGTTAAATTATTTTCTGTTAAGTTCCATCCATTGGAGAAAGAGAAAAAACCTGCAAATATTTTAGACTGACAGTTGGGGTCTTATCAGTTTCACTTCGCACTGTGCCCACGCTGGTCTGGTTATAGTCTTCTATGCTTGAAAAACATTGCACAAATTGTGCAACTTGATGGCTTACATGCAAAAGACAGCATGTTGACTTGCCTGGCTCTGAGTGCATCCTGCAGAACTGAAAGTGCGGCCTGCATCTGTGTATTTGCTGCATTTATGGGTGATGTGGCTGTGCACGGAAAGATGCGCCATTATTGATTTCGGACCAATGGACAATACGAGCCGTGCAACAATTTTGAGGTTGGAGAAACCTTGTCAAGCAAGGTAAGTAACTAGGCATACAAGAATGTGCAGTGTGGACCCATTACCCATGTTGCATGTTTACGGCTTTCCCATAACAATACAATACCCATGTTATCACTGCTGGGAACATACAAGTAATTGTCTACAGCCACAGTTCCGCTCTTTAATATTTATCGCGAGTTTTTTGGCAGAAGATGTGTATTTATCCCACCTTATATTCTCCAAATATTTTCAGGAGCCCATTTCACAGTATATAGTGCCTCAGCCCAAATTTTTCACACCAAAACTTAAAAGTGTGGCACATGTATGTGATGTAGTCCAAATAAGAAAATTACTATCAATATTTGGAAAATTCACCCTAGAACTCCTGCCTGGGTGTGATGATGCTTTCTCATCTTTCATGTCCGAGGTAGACAGGGGTTTGTTTGTATGCAGTGCTACCAATATTATGACCATTCATGTACAAACAAATATATATCTTTTTACTTGGAACTTCTATGTGATCGTTTGACTCGGAATACTGGCTAGAACCCTCGCCCTGGACCCGCTGGATGCCTGAGCACGCATATAACTGCTCTCCTAGCATCCTGGATTACAGATGCCCCGGGCTCGGGTTACAAGTTCCCTGGTACAGGGTTACAGACCCGCGGAGCGCTCTCGCAGCTGCACCGCGTTCTCGATGTCTGAATCTCTTTCCGAGATCCAGACTGTCCACACTCTCGTCCGGAACCTCCTCAAGCCTCCCCTACGAAGCCCGCATCACACTGGGTGCAGAAACATGTTTTTGGAGTGCATGTTTGAACCTTTTTCAAAATGGGGGGTCAAAAAGTTTTTTAACCGTCCTCCAGGTCGTGTCGGATTTTCGGCCGATGATCCCGACGAACAGCCGCCTGCCATTGACCTGTCAGTGTCGCTGTCACAGAAATATTCCCAGTCGCGAAGTAAGCAGGATTCCTGGTACCGACTCAGGTACCAGGTCTCCAAATCAGAATAAAAACTTGTCTATTGCATGCGCCTTTTTACCGGATCAGCGGACCGGTCGTTAAGCTAGGCACCGTGACAGATCATCGGACCTCAAGGCCTGAAGTCCGAAAAAGTCCGAACCTCCTGCAGATTCTGATTTCAACAGATGTACTCAGAAAAAAAGACGCGACTTCTTTCAACCTTCTATTAAATGTCTAGATACAAGAAATGGTCGAAGAGTCATCCAATGGCTGTAAACATTTTGGAAAGAGCTACCAACTTTAATGGACTCAGAACTATTGCAAGCAACAGCTTGCTCACTGACTCTGACCTTGGGGAATGCCTGGAGGGCCATCATATAGCAACTGTTGGCGACAAATTAATTGTTAACCAGTCCAACCGTATAATACGGTGTACTGGGAGGTACCAGAGGATGCCTGGAGGGCCTTAGTAATATGAGTTGTCCGATGGCAGTTGACCGGCATGAGCAACGGCACGAGCAAGCCGTCACATTTTGGCAGAGAGAAAAGGTGATTACGCGAAACATGCTGACGAAAATGTGATGCACGGCCAAAATAAAAAACTCAGGCTCTTTAAGACCCGGACCTTACGGTAGCGGGAATCTCTCTCTTTTCTCTTCTTTTTTTCTCTTTTTTCAGCTTGGAAAACTTTGAATTCCCCGTTCTAGCCCCTAAATAGAATTTCAGTGTCAATTTCAGCCCTGGCATAGTACATGAGCCTCTAATCGGGCATCGACTAACCTTTCATTGTATTGATACGCACCTGTTGTAACTTTCCAAGTTTTCTCTGTGAGACCGGCTGAGTGCATCTCGAAACATCTTGAAAGTTTCTCAGCCCTTCAATCGGAAATTAGGGCCCAGGGGTGTCTGTTGTTACCAACATCTTCGTGGAGGAAAATCACAACAAAAATTCAGTCAACGTAACATTGACTTTTATTCTTACCTTCTATCCACACTAGTGTTGCCTGTGGCCCGGCTTCAAACCCCAGGCCGGCCGGGCCAAGCCCGGTGAAGCCCAGGCCGGGCCGGGCCTGGCATGCGGGCTTGAGCTGGCCTACGGCTTGGGCTTGAGATTTTGAGGCCCAGGCCGGCCCTCCAAGCCCGGGCCTACTTGCGACCAGGGATAGTCGTAGAATATTTCATCTAAATATCATACTGGCTCAGCTGTCTTTGACGTTTCTGCGTATTTTGGTTCGATTCCGGCGTCTTCAGATCTACCCCCTTGGAGACATTTTTTTGGTCTTAAATCTGGCCCACGTAAGCGTGTTTGCACCTGCATTTTGGTCCCAGTTATCGATGAACGGCGACTTGTGGTCGCTTCCTTGTCACCTCCACAATTGTGTTGCACTTCCTAGTGTCATTTAAACTTCCAGCTAACCATCGGCTGGTTCTGCTGTGCGAGAAAAAAAATTACCCTCAAGCCCCGGCCTAGGCCCAAAGCCCGGGCTTGAAGCCTGCCCCGCCGGCTTGGGCTTGGGCTTGACAAAAGTGAAGCCCAGGCCCGGTCAGGCCGGGCCCAAGCCGCGGCGGCTTCAGGCCGAGCCGGGCCGCGGGCAACACTAATCCACACCGACAGACACCGACCACATCAGAATACACTTCCTGATCCCAGCGCCCAGAATAAGCTACGTGAGTCGACCAGTGTGTTGGTCCGCAGGGTCCGTCTCCTTCACGTACAGACAGTACGAGAATGATACCTGTCGTATATTTGTCTCCCGTTTCTGGTCGCGATAACTCCGCGTCGTCCCCATCAATTCCCACAAATGCCGCTGCAAGACAAGAAGAACTCTGTGTAAGCAAGTCTCACTCATTATAATTGGCTCACTCTCCACGCGTACTTAGCGGGACCATTTTTGTGGCCTGACCTCACTCAGGCAACTGCTAGATGGATCAGAAAGGTACTACGGAGTGAGGAGGCTACATCCCGCCTTGCGAAATGGAAGTGTCTGCCTTCGTGTTAGACCGAAAGTTCGGAGGCAGTCGGACCGAAAGAACCACTACTGAGGCTTCTGCTCTCGTCGTTCAGCGATCTAATGCCTCCCGACGTCACCTGTGTACAGCCTGGAGCGTCGATGCCGACTATTTTCAAAGCACACCCGCCTACATCGTAAATCCTCCATGACTCTAGGCCTCGACCGGTCGCTGCCTTGGGCCTTGGGCCTTGCCTTGGGCCCTGCCTTCTCTCCGACTCTCTGTCTACAGTGCACGTACTCGACTCTGCCTTCCAACGAGACACACTGACCAGCGGTGAGTTCTGGTCGTTGTCTGTCTCTGGTGCAGCTATCGCATCCCTCAGACTAATGGTTCAGTCTGACGCTTCTATATGCTCTGTTTACTCCAACGACCATTGGGCAGCCGTTGCTAATTCCTGCAATGATCACATGCTCTTCTCGAAACTCGCGGAGACTGAGAAGCTGCGAATTGAAAGGTCCAGACTCCAGATCTCGGTCCCGGAATTGTTGAGCCAAGCACTTCACAGGGAGACCCGATGCCCCCAAAGGTCTCCTTCTAGAATCTCAGGCGGGATATTCACAACCTCGCACAAAATACCTACCGGTATAAAACGAGGGCGAGGTGACAAGCACTCTGTGTCACAACTCCGGTTTTCATCATGTCTCCTAGTATCTTCCTGCGCCTCTCTGTCTTCATTGTTGCAGCCCTCGGCTTTGCAAATCCGAAGCACGAACCCCGCATGTACCATATATTGTTACATTTTTGTTCAGCGCCTGCACTAATAGACGTCATTTCTTTTTCCAAGTCGCTCGAGCAGGAATTCAAGGTTGCGCTAGTGTATCGACAAATGCGAATGGTGCACCCGTCGTCATCCACAATTGCACCACCGAACCGATCGCCGAGCGGGAATGGGATGTCCCTTCTCCATTTTCCCCTGAGAATATCACAATATTCGGTGACAAGGTGGGGACTTCCCCGCAACTGACGTTCAATCTCTTTTTTGATTTTCAGCACCCATGTGAACAGTGTCTAGACGTTACTGATGGGGTCAACGCGCCCGGTACCAAGCTCCAGATCTGGACGTGCTCGGGGGGACCCCAACCAGCAATGGATGTTGCTTTCCAGCGGCGTTCTCCAGTGGGCCGGGACCGACAAGTGCGTCGATCTGACAGACGGAAGGACCAACGACGGCAACCAGCTGCAACTTTACACCTGCGTCACCGCCAATAGCAACCAGATATGGGCTTTTCCGGAAAATCCCGATAAAGTGGTGTATGCCTTTTCCTCGGCGCGCGCTCGCCCCGATATACGAAGCTCATTTCTACCTTTTCAGCACAAGCGCTATTTCGGGAGGCGGCTGTACGTCTGAATGTTTTGCACCCATTCCATGTCCTGAATCCCGTCGACACCACAGTTAACTCGTACTGCATCGCTGCAGTATCGGATGTCGACGGTGCACCGGTGATTATCCTTCCCGGTTGCAACCAGGACAGCACATTCCCGATGCCAACACGACATGGACACTGACCCCCGTTCATGACGGGCCCGATCAGGACATTTACAAAACAAGTGTCTTAATTCACCAAACGGTGTCGCCACGAATGGTGCCAAGCTTCAGATCAGGACGTGCTTTCCCGGCAACACCAACCAGCTTCTTCTTTCGGCCTTTCGCCGCGGCGACTTTTGAGCTGGCTGGAACGGGAAAATGTCTTGATGTGACCGACGGAATTGTCTCTCCCCCGGTACCCCCCCCGTGCGTTATTAATCCTCTCGTCTCTGGACTGAGCCTCCGCGGTGCTTAACATGAATTTTTCCAACTATAGATCCAACTCTGGGATTGCGACCTCAACAACCGTAATCAACAATTCTCGCTGAATTGAACACGTTGTGATTCCTGGGTTGGGTGCAGGTGCCAAATATTTTGTCGTCGGTACTATGAGTATATGCAATCTTTTATCTTGGGTTTGATGGGACATCCTGGATCAGACCGGTGTCAATTTCGATGAGTTGTATGACGGTTCCTTTGTACAAATAAACATTTACGCGCGCACGACCTATTTTAGCGCGCGCGCGACCCCAAATCCGCGCGCGCGCCAGATAGAAATTTAAAATAATACAATTTAAGGCATATATAGGTGGGATGGGCAATGCAATGTCCAGAAGATGTGAGATACGAAAGAAGGGTGGGCAGCCGTTGCTCCACATCGACAGAAGCGCAGCCAGTGACCAACTGAGTACGCAAAGATTGCTGTAACAGCGAGGTAATCGCAATATCACAACGGGGTTGCTTGTCCTGCACCCTCAGGGCCTCAACCGACTCCTGTAAGGCGACCACAGCCATGGCCGCGCAACTGGCAGCCCAACCAAATCCGCCGCGATTTTTCTGAGCATTGGTTTGGTGTCGAAGGTGCCATTGATACTTGTGGGCTTCTTGGAAACAACACAAGTGTTGACGCAGTGAACGGTAGAAAAGTCGTTGGCGATGACTGATGTAGTGCGGTGGTGTAAGAAGAAGAGGAATGGTGTTGCCCAAATTGCTGATTGTGCAACAGGACCAAACATTCTCAGGCTCATGCTCCGGATAGATCCGATACTCAACCGAGTGTGTGATTAATTACTCGTGCACTCCTGGAGGCTTAGCTGTTACTTAGTTGAAGTTACAAGGGCAATGCTGCAGCTGAATGAATCACTCGTCCTGGACGATGGTGCCCTTCCCGACACGTAAATGCTGTTCAAAATTTTCCGGAAATCTTTATTCCGTACCAGGGAAAGGACATTGAAATTGACGGGAAGAAAAAGGATCACGGCAGATCACGGCTCGCATCAGCCGGAAACGTGGGAATGTTTGGCATCATCGGATTCAATCAACAGACTCGAAAATCTCTTTGTTCCTCCCGCCAGACACCGCCGGCCTACCTACCGACAACTTCAACTGGATCAACGCACCTTTCATCCTTCTGAGCCTCGAACTGACCGGAGGCCTCTCCCCTCACCATTGTCTTAATGGGCCCGCTTCTAGGTGTCGGGAGTGGGGCCGGGGGTTGCTTGAGTGCTATGTAGTGCGGCTAATGTTGTAGATAGCCTCAGGCCTCGAGAGGCTGACTGTGGCAATGCATTGGTGCATAACATCCATATTGCTACAACCCTTTGATACTTCTGTCTCAGAAGTAGATCTCAGATCGGTCACTGGCTGCGCTTCTGTCGATGTGGGGCAACGCCCGCCTACCCTTCTTTCGTATCTCACATCTTCTGGGCATTGCATTGCCTATCCCACCTATATATGCTATAAATTGTATTATTTTAAATTTCTATCTGGCACGCGCGCGCGGATTTGGGGTCGCGCACGCGCGTAAATGTTTATTTGTACAAAGGAACCGTCATAAGTTGCCCTCAGATATTCTGTCTTTTAAAATTCGTGCCTTGCCTCTTAACCAGTGGCCGGCGCGTTCCGTGCACATCAGGAAAACTCTCCTTTCTCAATTTGGGCAAACCTGTGTAAATTCGGCAGATTTGTATAAATAGCAATAGATTTTGACGGTTTGACTAAATTTGGCATTTGACCTTGTTTGCATCTGCTTTGACAATAAACAACACCCTGAGTCTGAGAGCCGATCTGACACCAGAAACATGTGTCCCACGAGGCTGTGAAAAAAGGTGCCAGGACGGCGCTACTGTATTATTACGATCAAATCGACAGACGCGTGACCTCTTTTACCTATTCGACATTTCGGTACATAGTGGCCCTGGCGGAGCGTGACACCCCCCCAAATTTCAACATTCTCACGCAAATTTCGACTTTTTGGGGCCGTCGTGCAGTGTCTGGAACACATTTAGTGCCCGATTTGGACTATTAGTAACAAAGCATTCCCACCATCATTTTTAGTCCCAATTTGGTAGAATTTGCTGATGATTATCAGTTTAGCCTCCATTAGGGAGTGACAATGATCATAAATGATACAAGTGGCTGCTCTCGCATCCCCTTCCTCTGGTGTGAACTGAAACTGTAACAGAGATGGACTGTGCCTGCAAAATCTAATCAAAATAAATTCAACTCACGGACTGAGCATTCAAGACGACCCATTTTACTGGACTTGCCGAGGCTGTACACGTTGAGAGATGATGGGATTTTACGCGGTCGCAGCAGGCACGGCATGAGTGGAAACAGAGAGCTCGACGAAAAAGGTTAGAGCTGATGGCGGAGTTGAAAAAGGCTTCGGATTCGAACACCCGTAATTGCTGAACCTTTAGGTTTGGCTACCTACAGGAACATGGATTTCGGGCCATTTTGCTACAAGGACAAACAAAACTTGTCATCCAAAATTGGTCATCATTGCTGAACCTTTAGGTTTGGCTACCTACAGGAACATGGATTTCGGGCCATTTTGCTACAAGGACAAACAAAACTTGTCATCCACAATTGGTCATCATAAAAGATGCAACAGAAAATTGAAGAAAGCTCTCTATGGCTGCTCATTCAAAGAGTCAGTCGCCACCCTTCAGCACATTTCTTCCCACCCTAGCGAGACTTCTTTTATGGCCTGAAATTTCTCTGAGTGCCATTTCTTCCTCCAGCTCCATTGACTATTTGTCATTTCCGTTTCGTGTGCGGGTCCGCTGATCGGACTCGGAGAAAGCCGCATTACGTCTGGTGCATCAAACCGTCCCATAATGTTACGGAATTACGGGCCGTAAACACGGTTACGTCCCCGTACCGTGGGGATGGGTACACCGTACGGGACGGGTCAACCCGTTTACTGGGTCCAGTAACCACCCGTTTACGGCGTAAATTACGGGTCGAGGCGTGCCGCGCAAGTGCCGACGTGCCAACAGGCACCGTTAACCACATTGGTGAACCTCCGGGTTGCCTCCGGGTCGCGGCTTAGCCACGGCAAATAGTAGTCTCGATCCACTCATGACATCCCAATTTGGGAACCTCTTATGACAGGGTTCCCAAATTGGGATGTCATAAAAGTCTGGATCGAGACTAGGCAAATAGTGGCGAACGTGTGTAGCCACCGGTAAGGGTTCTAAAAACATAATTATCATGCTCATCATAACTCTTCAAGTGACTTTAGCCACCGGTAGCACATATAAATTGTAGCCTGCCAGTTACTCCGGGTTCTGAAAGGCCTATTGTGCATGACAATATATACTTTGATCAAAGGCTTGACCCAACCCATAAAAACGGCGTAAACGGACGGCACGGACAGTACCCATGCCGTTCAGCTTCAAGTCCTGCCATTCACGGACGGGTCCACCCGGTGCGTAACAAAATTACGCCGTAATAGTTACGGCGTAACCGTAATACGGACAGCTTGATGCCTTAATGGCTTTAAAGCGGAGTTTGAAAGACATTTCTTTCCTCCATCGCAGTCCTGTTTCTACAGAGAACAGATTGAACTGCACTCAATTATGGTTAGAATATACATCACAATAAGCCCAGAGATATACCAATAGGCTCAAGATATACATCACACATACACTAAAGATTGACTCAGAGGACCGACGCGGCTCTTGGTATCAATCTAGAAACAAGATTGATAATAATTTTGTCTGCCCGCAAAGGGGCCGTCATCCGTAGCTATGCACTGTGCAAAGTATACGATGGTGGAATCCTGTGGTACAGAGTGATGTCTGACTTAATCCTCTGCCCAATGATGTGGTATCTTGGCCTATATCCATTTACTTTTTATTTATTTGTTCCTAAGTATCCGAGATCAATTATGAACATCACAGGGGGTGGCCAGCTGCCAGATAAACCACTTTCTGAGGGTCTGATGTATATTATTCAGCCAGACTCTCGTCAGAAAGACTCCACAGTTGGAAGGAGTTCAGTGAAATTCATTTAGATCTCCAGACCTCCGTGGGAACTTGGACATTTACCAGTGCCTTGAATTTCGGCAAGTGCGGTAGAGCACCTGTAGTTTGAGGAATAAGCAACCTGTAAAAAATTCATACTCATGATTGACAGTGTTGCTCAAACAAAGTTCAATACAGCTGATGCATTGATGTTGCAAGTGTCGAAATGACACCCTGGTTTGACTCTGGGGAATGCCCTTAGCTTTCAGCTGCATCTTATGTGGTTAAATGAAACTACATGTCTGAGCAGAAGTACACAAAAGCTAAAATGAGTTGAACCTGAAACTTTGACCTTTGACTTTTTGCCAGTGTACCTACATTTGATCTGTTCAGGCGCTGGTGAATTGGGCGGGAAGTGTTTTTGCGGTGAAGGACAGGTTGTTTGAAGGGGATGGGTCCAAAATAATCCACCACTGTTTCACATCCAGTTGACAATGAGTTATGTTGAGTACATGCCGTGGAAGTAGAAAACATGCACCGCAGATGTATCCGTAGCATGTACATGCTGCATGCATTTCCATTGGTTGGAACCATGGAGATGTGTCTGGATGCGTAGTTGCAACGTGTTTCATGCACCACTCATTGTTCTGGGAGTCAGGGAATTTGAACTCTGTATTATCTGGTTCCATTGTACTAACTATTAATTGTTCTCCTAGGGAGTAAAATACTGTACTGTAGGACCCAGTTAATATATGGGGTTTCCCCTTCATTTCTCCACAAGTTACCAGGTTTCAGTATACAGCAAGAAACTATCCAATCATGCTGTTTGAAGTCATCAAGCACAGGTCGCAATTGAGTTGCTCAGGCTTTATTGATGCCCATTCATAAAGGTTCAGCGCCCGCCTCGCAGCGGCCTAATCCCATGTCATTTTAAAAAGAGGGTGATAATTTTAAAAACAGATAATCAGGCAGGCAAGTTCTTGACCCAGACTCAACCACAAAATGTCGAACTTGACACAGAAACCGACTTGATGTTTGAGTGCCTGGGAATACCTCTATCACACGGGTCGCAAAGATTGTTCACAAGGATTTTGCGCAAACTACATCCTAAAACAGAGTGGAAATCCACCTTTATGAACCTGGACCGCA
>JARJCX010000425.1:0-82402 GCA_029282285.1 Mycena rebaudengoi | reverse complement strand
TGGTTTCAGCCGCCGCTCTCAAATGAAGATAAACAGAAGGTACGATCGTAATCGGGCCGGTGCGATATTAATTTTCAAAATAAACAGACCGAGGCAGCGCACAAGTTGTACCGAGAATATCTGCGTAAACTGCCAGTGCCATCCGCACGCCCACATGTCAGCGAATTGGATCCCGTGTTGTTACAAATCGAACAACATATTCTTATCTTGCCGAAGTACGTCGTTGCTCGACGGCTGTCCGAACTGAACGCTCATATAATGGTTCCAGGATCCAAACTCTAAAGCGTTAGTGTTGCAATCCGTCAGTATAAAAGTACTCAGCTTGATACGGTCCTGGCAGCTTCTTCAATCATGTGCTCTACCTGCCAAAGCGCTCTGCCTGGCTTGACCCAAACGGCGGCGAAGACGGCAGCCCTCACGCTCTGGCGTTTGGGCCAAGTGATCGATATGATCAATTACAGAGCGCCTGGATAGAGGGTTCGGACCTCGACAGTCTCCATGGCGGTACTCGCGAATTATTTATGATTCGCAAGGATTGGATATTGTACGTCGGGACTTACAAATGCCATGACCTCCGTGGCCTTGCTCCAAAGGGGACGCCGAAACCCTCACATATTGTAGGTCGTGGTCTCTTTTTCGATTCCTACAGTCTCATCGCCCGTTAGTCCACCAAAGAAATACTAGACGCAACCGTCGGAATTCCCACTCCGCCAGAAGTACAGCCAATAATCAAGTACATGTTCCCAGACGGAATAATCAAGGTGGTCGCCACTGGATTACAATGTGTGGGGTTCAATCAGCAACTATATGATTCTTTACGTCGGAGGTTCGCAGAGAAGTGTGCGGCGGAGGGGCGTCCCAAGGAGGATGCTAAACGGAAGGAGGACGGTTCAGGTGACGTGCCGCCACGCAAGAAACACAGAATCTCCGTATAAATATCGGTCAGCGTGCCTTTCGACGCGTCCTATATTTTCATACTACATTAAAATACAGTAAATACCTTCATCGATCGCGAACTATAATTTGTGGCCCACGCACGGCAGCATTAAATTTATTCTTCTTATGTTACATTTGCAGCGAGTAATAACCTTTCAAAAGGAATTGTGTTAAGTAGATAACTATTAACGAGTGTGTATGAACCTTGGGGAAACCGGTGGCTGGCTTCTACCTGGCGGGCGCTGCTATAACCCTTTCGGTCCATACTAGTGGGTTAAAGGATGATGACATGTGGGTGGGCTACTGGAGGTGGGCGAGCGGGTGTCGTGATTTTACATTTGCTTTTAACGTCCTCGTCTGTGCGTGCTCCTCACCGCGTCGGCGACGGCACCAGGCCGTCTTTCGATGTGGATATCCTCAATGAAGAGCGAGCAGAAGAGGGTGAGCCCCGCGACGGGGGATGCCGAGCATGCGCAGCGACTCAGCGACGCACCTCGATCAACTCGGGAACAGCACAGAGTGACGAGGGTTTCATGACGGTATTGGCGGACTGGCTCGGCCCGCTCGGACCACACGGGAGTAGCCTGTGATGTGGATCAGCCATTTGGCTGACGTTGACCAACGCCATCCAGTTAAATATAAAAGCCCGAGCTGCAACCGAGCTGAGCGTTCTGGCGCACACCGAAAAGAAAAATAAATAAATTTGGTGACCACACGCATATCTGGAAGAAGAGCTCGGTAGTGCTCAGTACCGGGAGTCCCTAGTCTAGTTTTACATGACATAAGTTAGCCGGAGGTCGCGCTTCAGAAACACGTGACCCCGTTGATCTGAGAAATTCGACGTGTTGGTGAGGTACCAAGCAAAAGTGACCAATCTCAGATGAACATCTGAACTTCGCTGTCCTCACCAGTAATTAAAATATCATTGCAGTTCGCGGTTGGCTCAAATTCGCGGTTGGCCCAAATTCACTCCCCGTAGCCGTGTGAATTGTAAGCACTGCCACTCTGCCGGGGCAATTGGTAGTACAGGGAGCACGAGAAGTGCGGAAATTTGACAAAGAATTCAAGGAACTATATAATGCTTCTCCCGCCATACCAAGAATTAAGAGCGCGAGTGTGGCCTATACGAGTTGACTCGAAGGAATGGGATGGGCGTGGGAAGCATCAATCGCCTTTTTGGGAAGAGCCTAATCCGGAAGGTCGACCTAGGCTTTTCCAGCGCGAGTAAAAGCAGACCATATAACAAGGTTTTTTTTTTGTTTTTGTTTTTTTCAGAAAAATAATCCTTGTCTATGGTCTGACTAGCGAGTAGGGAGTCCCAGCTTACCGATGTTCAACCCCTCCGCCAAAATTCAGACTCCGGCGTGCTGACGCCAATACACTTCTCTGAGTTGTACATACCAAATGTTTTCGGTATTTTTGTACAGACTTCTGACCTGGCCGATTGTTATGTGAATAAATTGACGGAACACATCAACTATGTGTCATTTATAACTTCTTTGGTTTCTGTGTTGATAATAACGACCTGTTGGCACAGTTGGTAATGCGCCCGCTGGAATTTTCCCAGGGAAAAATGAGCTTCTGCGGGAGTCCCCAGTTCAGTTGGGACAGGTCGCTTCCATTTTCTGGACTTTGTTCTTTTTTCAGTATAAACATTCAGGAAAAAACACCTTCCCAAATTGGTGGATACAATAACTATACGTGCTAATCCTATATAATGATCAATCCTGGGGGATCGGATTTCGTTCAATTTCAGATGTCAACCTTTCTCTCTCATTCGCTCCTCCATCCATCGGCCTAGCTTTGACAGGGAAAGTAGCTCAGGAGGAAGTGTGGTGTAAATCATTCATTACTCAGAACTATATTATGGATTATGGTACGCTACAAATAGACACGCCGTGAAGAGGTTGAATACGATACCGCAAAATCTGTATTGAACCCTATTTGTTTTTGGCCAGCCCTAATTCACGCCACGGAATCATGGTCGAATCGCTGATTAGGACTGTGTTCGAAGTGGATTCATGTCTTTACCATCTGTTGAACTCAAGGTCAGGTGAATATTTTCAATCTCAAGTAATGGGAAGATGCCTCTTGGGCTGTTATTACAATGATCCTCGGCTTCATCCTCCTCTATACCATGCTTGCGGAGTGTATGCCGTATACGTGCCAATGAACGCTCCACGTTACCCATGGCACTGGTAATGCATGTTACTGTAGCCTGAGCCTGTCCTCTAGGTCCATCAAGCGGCTTCGCGGGAGCAGGTTAACCGGTTTGCTTACTGTCACATTATCTACAACGCTGTAATAGTCCCGGGCTGAGCCGACGTCTAGCTTACAAGACGGGGTGATGGAAAGTTGGCTCTGGACGACGCCGGTAGTTAGAGAGTGGAAATTAATTGGGCAGGACAAAATACGACGTAACATCCATCAGAAAATGGATTGTTGAAGTAGGAGAAGCACGACACCGGCAGCAAATGGTTGTTCCTGTTGAAGGCCTCAGTAATGGTGAACACGATCTCAGAATTATTGAGCCGAAAAGAATCGCCGACAGTCAAAACTTGTGGCGTGAAGCTGTCTAATGGATGTCAGGGATTAGATTGCTGAAGGGGAGCGGAGCAAGCGTGTCGTTGGGCCAGTACGTGAACTCTTGTACAACATTATATGCCGAAAGTGGAACTGTTAATTGAGAATCAATATTTAGCGAGTATGTGGCCCATGATAGCATGCATACTTACTGTTGGCTATTGCGAGTAACGCGGTCAGTAGGAAGAATACCAAGAACACGATGGTGTCCATCGCTAAGGATATGCTGACTGAATATTATTTGAGGAATGCAGAACATCAGGCCAAAGAGCTTACGAGTTTCTACGGGTATCCTAGTCGATGCCCCAGGAGCGCTTGAGGAAGACGGAGAAGGGACATAGGAGGGAGGCAGGTAAGAAAGGCGACA
Source organism: Mycena rebaudengoi (assembly GCA_029282285.1). Lineage (NCBI taxonomy): Eukaryota > Fungi > Basidiomycota > Agaricomycetes > Agaricales > Mycenaceae > Mycena > Mycena rebaudengoi. The sequence goes on along the minus strand of JARJCX010000425.1, from coordinate 78,516 downwards.
CTGCAGTGCTATTCGTGTTCCATATTAAAGGTATGGTGTTTGTTGTTTGGGGTTGAGTGACATGAAGATCAAGAGGTAGGCGGGAATACAATCGCCGACACTACCCTCCGACAATCGCTGATAGCTGTCAGAGGGGGGGGCGGGGTCTTGGATCAGCAGCAAGCCAATTCTTTGGGTGCGAGAGCGGCAAGACTCCCAAAATGACGCCTTTAGGCGATGATGTGGTTAACATTTAAAGCCAGGAACTTTCGGCAAGAGGTAACCGAAAATTCTTGTAAATTCAAGAGCGGAGGCTCTTCCCCAAAATAATAATAATGTAACTACATAGATCGATGAATTACGCGCCAAAATGAGGGGTAGCCAAAATTTTAGAACTCTTTTTACTAGATATTTGAGTTGTATTCAGCAATCAAAAAATCAGGCCTTTGAGAGCTGATTGCTGGCTTGGCTATCCCGATTTGGGGGGGCTGTCAAAGTGTGTTTGATCGAGAACGCCTACCTCTTGATGAAGATGCGGGAGAAGCGGATTGAGCTCATCCAACAGATGGTGGCCGTGTATTTTTACTAGTTACTGGTACAGCTACTTTGCCCTCCGAGTCCATGCACCATGAAACGCAGAGGACTCCAATTTTGCGACGAGTCTGGGAATATCATAGACAAGTACTAGAGCAGTGAGTCTCGGATGTTGACCTTCATGACCTTGACCGCAGGATATTTCGGGACGACTTGCAAGGGCCAACATTATTCCGGACCACCTGGAATAGTTATATTCACGATACACTCCGAGCTCTCCGCATTTTTGGCACGACGTTCCTTACGATTAGAATCATATCTATCCAGATTTATCCTGGCTCATATCATCAGCTTACTGACTCTTAGTCCTGTACTTACACAGCTCTTGGCTCATTGTTGTTGTCTTCGTCAATCAACGTCAGTTAAACGGTTTCGGGATTCTTCTCCTTGGGACTCCTCTTAGGTTCTCTCTCTCTTTAAGTAGCATAAGTCGGTAGCAGGTCGCTCCCCAGTCGCGGTTATGAGGTTCACCAATGCATAGAGCGACGAGTTGCCGATGAGCGCCATGGTGTTTGAGCTGATGCGAAGATTCGGACTGTTGGGATGAGGTCACCGATGTTGGCAGGTGCACGTCGTAAACAAGCCACTTTGTCAGAAGTGTATCTGGGATCTCCTGTCAAAGCGGCCGCCGTTTCCTGTGGCGCTGAGCAGTTGAACTTTTAGCTTCTTTGGGTTTGAAGTGCCACAACCATAGCTTCCGATGTAGGATCAACTGATTCCAGTTCAGTCCATTATGTGGCCGACCCCAGTTCGACTCTGGGACAGGTCATCCACTGTTTGCTGACATTTCTTTTTGATTTTCAAATTTCTCAGTCGTATAATATTGATATTAATACACTTTTGAACCCAATACGCTACAAGACCCTTTAGCGCAGATAGAAGCGCGCTCGTAGCATTTAATATATGTGTGCCAGAATTGTGCGGGAGGCCCGGGCTGAGTCCGCGCCATCCTCGTCACTTAGTTACTTCGCTTAGTGTTGTGGAAGTTTGTGAGGTTGATGGTATTCCCTGAAAGTTCGTGAGTTCAGCTAGATTTACGACAACTTCGTCACTTCCTCTGCACACCGTGAAAAGTTGTCACTTGACGATAACCACATGACCGCGTTCAGTTGCCGAGGCTGCCGTACTTATTCCGTGGGCCATTTGTTTGCCTTGACGACGGCACGACTGCGGCAAGGGGTCCTCTGGCGATCAGAGCTTTCACTTGGTTTTCACGGGCCCTAATTTCTATCTTATCCATCACCCCGAGGCGTCTCTGAGCTCACCTAAATAAATTTAGATGTACATAAAATCCCCTTTGTATTCAAAGATGTGTATTAGAGGATAATAGTAAGGGGAGAAATTATCTACTCGACTTGAATGTCATTTGGTAGAATGTAAGTCATCACTTCAGGGCATTCCTCTCGAAACTCGCTCCAGTGCTTCTGAGTGTATTCCACAGCAGTCATGCTTACACCATCTCTCTCGACCCCCCACCCCTTCAGATGCCCAAGCTTCAGACGCTTGGGAGGCACATCTGACTCCAAGGACATGGACCCAGAACATTTGTGACCAGGCCTCGTCAGCGGTTCGGCGGTTCGGATGTGGTTGGCGTCGAAGCTGTCAAAGAAGTCTCAGCTCGTGGTACATCTTCGGTAAAAATTCCAGGCTAGTAGTTTCACTTGGGATCGGTTCGTTCCTGACAGTCCGCTACTTGTAGACATCGATGCATTCAGGGGAACTAAGTTATGAATTCAAATTAATTTTTTTGCACATTAACAAGATCAACCTTGAGCAGTGGAGTATTTACGTCAAGAAACCTTGGTAGCACCATGATTATCGCATGGGTGTGAGCAACCTTCTCGTCAGTCAATAAGAATTCATTGCACTACATTTGGTAGGATGACTCTTGCGGGCATGGGGAACGCGAACATGCCCAGAAGATTTCGGTCATCACTTCCAGAACACCATGTATCGTCCGAAAACGTGTTATGGTGCATAATGGGCAGGAATGCGACTGAGAATCGCCGACGCGGGTGGGAATGGTGGTAACAAAGAATTGAGGCGTTCCGTAATTCCGGTGATCATACATGGCAAGTGCATAGGTCGCGCGCACCCGAAAGTGACGAGCTTTCACCAGAATTTAATCGAAGTGACGAGCTTTCCCAGAATTCAGCTGAAATGACGAACTTTCGTGTTTTCACATCAAACTCACGAATTTTCTCATTCCTAAGCGAAGTAACTAAGTGACGAGGATGGGTACGACTCACCCGGGCTCGACTCTGGGACAGGGCGGGTTTCACATTTTCGTTCTGGCTCGTTTCATTTTGTTTTGTTTAAGACCTTCCGCCTAATAGAGTTGAATTAGCATGTCAGATAGACCTGTTAGCGCAGTGGGGAGCGTGCCTGTGTAATGTATACACTTTGTCATCATCTTCCGGTTCGAGCCCGGGATAGGTCGTAGTAATGGTGTCTTCTACATTTTTTTTTGTCTTTTTGTCTCCTTGTCCGGCATTGGTTTCAGTTATATTCCGAGTCCCTTCCAATGCGGACTGCAGCGGGACGACTAGCCAACATTGACTTTGAGCATGCCTTGCCAATAGTTCGCGATACTGATGGCCAACATATGCACATCCAACCAGCATCGCGAAATATTATTCCGAGCATAAATGGCAACGCCGACGGCACCGCTTATATTCTGCTTCAGTTAACACGCCAGAATGACCTGTTGGTGTGCGCAGTGGTTAGCGTACCCGCAAAGACTAACACCTCCCTGGATTGAGCATGTGGGTGAGTTCGACTCTAGGACGGATCATCAACTTGGACTTTTATTGCTCCCAGGCTTCCTCCACCCACATCTACATACGACTTCGAACTAAAACAACAGGAGAAGAGGACCAGTTAGCGTAGTTGGAAGCGCGCCTGTATAGTGTTCACACTGTGTTCGTAGACTTGTGCGGGAGGCTTCGGTTCGAATCCGGGACAGGTCGTGGTATAATGTTTTTTAGTTTTTTCTTTGTGTCGATTCCTTTCTTATTCTACTTCGATTTGTTCCACCACGGGCTGCGATGACACACGATTTACCAGCGCTGGATTTTGTTGCCAACCCGCCATGCACCCACACCATTCCATCAGCAGTTATGTACATACACTATTAAGCACCGCGTCCCAGCAACATTAATGACAAACCCGTATTAGAGTGCCCACACCGATATCCCGAACGAAACCACGGCTGTAGACGTATAAGTGTACCCATAGTCGTAGCATACTCCCTCCCGCCATACTCCCTCTACGTAAAGCCCGCGGCCTTTCGTGCGACCATCCAAGCACGTCGTGATCGACAATGCGGTGAGCGCACCCAATAGAAGTGCATAGAATCTAATGAGGGAATACCCTCACTTCATCTTGAGCCCCCTTAGCCGGTTGACGACCTCGTCCATGCCCAAGCCCTGCGCCGCGCCACCCCACTCGCCACTCCACCCCTGGCGCGACTCGGCCGGTACGTCATGCTCGTCCCTAGGCCCACGTCGCCGCCCCCCCTTCGGTTCCAGCTTCAGCCGCCGTCCGCGGGCTCAGCAAACTCGGACGTGCGGGAGAGAAATCGCTCGGAGCGCGTGCTGCGCATGGTGGTGGACGGGTGCGCGGTAAAGAGGGCACGCGGATCCATTCATCTTTGTGCTAGTCGTACGTCACGCGCGTGGGGAAGCGGTATTCGTTCTGGTCGTGTGGGAACGCGGGGGACGGCGTGCGCGAGCCCACGCGCTCGGCGCTGCTGGAGAATGCGGTGGCGTAGTGGGCGGAGAAGGGCGCCGCTGCTGCTGTAGGCGGACGGCGCGGGGATGGGGTGCGCGTGGCAGAAGGCGGGCGAGCGCGGGGGGGGAGCGATGTGGAAGAGCCCTGTGTGTCAGCATAGAGGAGCCGCGCGCGAAGCGCGTGGTGTGCGGCTCTTGCGGCGGCGGTCGGCAGAGGCTCGCGCAGGGGTGTTGGCGAAAGCGGGGAGAGGGGCAAGGGAGGGCACTGATGGGCACCGAGCACTATAACTATGCGCAGCGACTCGGTGTAGGCGCACGGCCTGGATCACCTCTTCGGTAGCGCGCGGGTAAACAGTTGTGGGCGACTTTCGCGCACGAGGAGCACCGCGCGTCAGGCGCGTACTTGAGGAGGTACTTGCCGTCCTCCGTCGCGAGGGTGGGCTGTGCGACGCCGAGGTCGATAGTGTAGCCGAAGAAGTGAGCGAACGTGGTCATGTTGGTGGTATGCGCGATAAGCTTCGGCGCGTCTTTGAGCTGACATGCGTGGAGTCGAGATGAGCGCTGAGCGTCATACCGAAGCAGGGCGGTGGCTGGTCGGTCGAAAATGCCAAGGAACCAGAAAGTGTCCGTTCCACGCACAAAGAACTGTTTGGTCCAACGCGGTGAGTAGCAGCGAAGAAGACTTTCTATCCGTCTGAAGAGAGATGTGTACATGAAAACGGATACCGCAGGTCCCAGGGCTTCCTTTTCCCATGGATCGTGGGCAAAAGTGTCGGCGCTGTCGGCTACGATGTTGACTCCAGTGAACCAGGGGGAAGAGAGTCCACGCTTTGCGCGGCTTGGATGAAGCGACTGCGACACTGAGGGAAAGTTGACGCGCGAAGGTGGATCATGCGCTTCCGCTCGAGGTGATTTTTTTAACCCGATGCGGTAGTCTCGAGCTTTACCGCCGCTGCTGGTGGTTCGTTCCAACTTCCGAGCGATGAGGGGAGAGGAGAAAATGGCTTCATTATGGCATTGGCGGAGTCTCGGACCGCGCGGAGTTTGGATCGGCCATCATTTTTTCGGGCCGACGCTGGCAGTTCAACCATAAAACTATTTGCAGGGAGCTTTTTCGGTTCCACACTGCTAACAATGACCTGTTGGCACAGTTGGTATTGCGCCCACTGACATATGCCCAGGCTAAAATGACTCTTAGCGAGAGTCCCCAGTTCAATTCTAGGACAGGTCGTATCCCTTTTCTGTGTATTTTTTTTTTCCCCGGTAAATAAACGGCCAGAAAAAAAGACCTTCATTCGTGAATAGCAGAGTAAGCTTTTGAACAGCCGGTCACACACAATAATTGTACATGATCCTTGATCTGGCTCAATCCTTTTTGTTTGTTGGGGGGGGGGGGTCGGATTGGGTTTAATTTCAGATGTCAGCTTTTACTCTGTCATTCGTTCGCTCGTTCCACCATCCATAAACGCTCTTGGAAACTCCGCACCTAAGCACCCATTACGTCAGACAGAATTTCCTGAGACGTAGTCGGGATTTGTCCCACAAACATTTTTGTTGTCCCCGCCATTCAATCATTCAATTTCATTGATAAGTTCCCTACATATTGCAGACCAGAGGGACCTTTAGCGCACTCCGCAGCGCCCACGATAAATTGATCTTGTCCAAGGGAGTTAAGGTAGGGGACATAAGTTACCCCACGTGACATCACCTTATTGGGCGAAGTTCAGAATGTTCCCGTGAATCCTCCCAACCTCTGTAGAAATTAGAAAATCCGGCCCAACAGTTCTCTTTGAATGTTATCTAAGAATGCTTCTAAATATTTTTGGGCTTTTAGGTTATGAAATGAATGACTAGTTCCAGAATCTAGCAGGATTGATGGCAAATGTAAGTTCCCATCACTTTGGGAACTCGTCCTCCATTTCTCCACTGAAATTTCTCAAATATTGAGGAACTGTCTGATGATACATTCACACAAAACTGTTGAGCCGGATTTTCGATGCTCATTCTACAAGCTGAGATTCGCTCAATTTGGGTCGTCACGTGGGGCAACCGCACTTGTATGGCCGCTACCTTATGTGGGAGGACCCGTTCACTCTGGAATAGGTCATTCAGGAATCGCATCATGTCCCCCCCCCCTTGGTTCATTTAATCACAAATTTATTACTTACAAATTTATTGTGGTTCAATCGATATAATAGAAGAGCTGTTGGTGCACTCGGCAGTGCACCGCCTACAGTAATTGAGCATCGTTGAACAAGGTATATGGGAGGTCAGTTTGAATCAGGGACAGGTCATTCCGGTCATTACTGGTTATTCTGCGATTTTGTTCGGAGTCTTTACCTTTTGTACAAAGCCCAGCCTAGCAGCGCGCCCGCTTTCTCTCAAGGCCCTCCACCCCATGACCACTACTGTATATGTTATGGTTCACTTAATAATATGAGGAAAGACCTGTTGGCACAGAAGGTAGCGCATCCACAATAACTAGAACTTGACTCAAACGTCATGTGGAAGACTCCAGTCGGCTCTGGGATAGGTCATCACCTTTTTTTTGGCTCGTTCATTTCATTTTACTCAAGCCGTCCGCTCCATGCCGTAGCTACCAGAACGCCGCCTACTAGCGTACTCGGCGGCGCACCCACTGGTAATAACTGAATGACCTCCAAGAGTTGTGTGGGAGGCCCCAGGCCGATTCTGGGATGTCTTGGATGGTTGTGTTTCAAAGGTTCGCCAGCGTTTTTGTTCTGGGATGTATCATTTTGAATTCAGAAGCTTCTGCTACTGCATATATATTGTGTTCAATTTATATGAGGGAAAGACCTGTTAGCACGCTCGGTAGCGGACCCACAATAATTCTGCCTCAATTGAAGGCCCCAGTTCGATTCTGGGACGGGTCATGCTCGAGGGCCAGCGCCATAGAGATAAGCACCTGCAGCGGCTTCGTGGCTTCGTCGATACTAAATACAATATATTAAGAAAACCTGGAATTCACAAAGACATCGTTTCTCAAATCTGGAACAGACCGTTCCTCTCACATATATCGGAAAACGAATACTGAGCAGGCAAGAGAGATGGAATCGAACTTCAACATCTAAAAATGTGGTTGAAGAACCAGTTTATATGCTAATTTAGACTTCGTTCTTCCGGAACGTGTTCAGTACGAAGTCTTCGAGATCCCATCCTTGACTGTCACCCACGACTCCCGCGCTTGGAGGTCATTGAACCATCTGTGGATCGGGTAATCAGTCCGCGGATGCGTGTAGAAACAAAAACGGCCTACCTGGTGACGTTGGGGCCCTTGGTGGTCATAAGGTCACTGCCGGCCTTCTCAACAGGGCGCCGTACGGAAGGTGGAACAAGTCGACAAGCGTCACTTCCTATGGATATTCAAATGGATTATAAACAACGGGCTGGGATGGATCAGCGAATATACGCACGTTTCCGGCAAGGTACTTTTGCTTCCCGAGAATGGCCTCGTACACATCGAGCTTCGCAGAGAAAGTGTCTTGAGGTTCTCCTCAAGATTGGCCTTGTTGGTCTCCATACCCATCATGCTGTAATTGATGTCAGACCAGAGGACTCGGAATTAGCGACAGGCTTACGGTTTGAAAACGGCCTCGCTAACGCCCTCGAACTGAAGGGGTCAAAATTCGAGTATTCAGTGGATGCGGGCCTGCTCAAAGAGGGCCTTTCCCTTGAGGTCCGTGGGGACGAGCTTCGGGCCTTGGTTTGGCGTAGTTGTCCGCGATGTAGCGACAGATGGCGCGACTTTCGTACAGAATGAAGCCGTCGTCATCCTACTCAGCACCATGAGAAAGTGGGTCGAATTAAATGGGCAACAAGCCGGCTCACGATGTATGGACCTGCCCGAAGGGCTGGCGTGCTCTGAACTCCTCGGACTTGTGTTCGCCAGTCATAATATTTATACTTGGAAAGTAAAAAGCGACCTTCTTTCGATGAGGACAGTCGCAAACACGCTTGGTGCAGGTGGAGTACGGGGAGCCAAATAGTTTGAGAGTCATGGTTTCAGGAAGAAGGAGCGATTATGTAGATGAGGCGGATCCAACGCTCCTTATATAAAAATTCTCGCAAGTTGACTTTGATGTAAGCGGGTCCAGCGTCCTCATTTGATCGAAGATCCATTTAATTACTCATAGCTCAAGACCGCCATTGGCAAGCACTCTCAGCTATAGCTTACGCATTGTAACCGACTTACTCACAAGTCGTTACCAAGCCTGTTATTCATTTAATAGGAAGCGGTGCCGTATCCATATATACTTGGTTCCCGACCAAGATGGCTATGACGAAATATCATTGAACCATGGTAACCAGCGGCCCCAAGCATGTAATCATACGGATGTGGAATCTGTCTGTGAGCGTCAACTCTTGCAGAGACGAATTTACTTGAACTGGGTGATAGCCATGATGATCCTTGTTTCACCATGCCATTGGGACGGCTGCGATTGCTTCAAGTTCCGTTTAACCGTTTAATCAGAAAATTGGAAAATTGGCCTAATAGCCGCTACGGATGCCTGTGAACTGAAGAAGTCTCGTGAAGCTAGACTTGATAACTGTCCGGTTTAAACGGTTTTAACGGCCAAGTCGGACTTGAACAAATCGTTCAATATTTTTGTAACTACAGCAATGCAGAATTAAGTGTAAATCGCGGACACCGGCGTCGCTGCATTGACTTTCACACCGCAATCTGCACGGCCAGAGTATGTACCTATGCCTAAGAATAACATTAGTTTTCTCAGGTTGAATTGGGTTCACTCCCGTGAAACCGGTATGTACTGCTTTGTCTTCAATTAGAACACTGCGACCCGGCGAGGATTACTGCACAAGCGGGTGCCATAGACGGAACATTTTCGGACGCGTGGGGAAAAGAATGTCCCATCGGACCTAAATTAACCGGTGGGTGTGTCATACAATGTGAGGAATTCGGTTGTAAGGAAATGATCAAGAACCTCGAGGAACCTCGAGGTTTACCGATCGATGAGCTGGGCATTTATCTGCCATGTGGCTGTACAGTTATCTGCCTTGTTCTCAATCCTGAAGCACCTCAAATCAGAGGAATATTCTTGAAGATCTATAAAAGAATTTAGAACGTAATGTCTCTTCAGAATGAAGGGTAAAGGCCATTAGTGAGCAAAAACGATCGGATGAATGGCAGCTAACTACTTACGTGACATGGCAGATAACTTTGTCACAATTCCCCCCGCGCCAACTGTGCGCAGACGCGTTTTTAAAACATTTCTCAGTCTGAAGACCAAGAGGAGCACCCATAGCATGGACACATATGTTTTTGGAACCAAAAGCTTGTGTTGAATGGCAGTTCTTTTCACTTAATTTCATTGCATGGGTTTTTGGCTGGAGTGTATCATGATCCTGAGCACAGCGCGCACTTTCTCAGATTCAAGTGACTTGAGGGAGTGCATATCATTCCAAAAATAAGTTTTTTAGTATCTTTTCAACAGCCAATACACACAAACAGCATATTTTTTACACATCAAAATTGCGAGTTTTTTGTTCAGCCTGAACAGCAAAAAGTCGGAGTGGCCCTAAATACAAGTAGGAACGAGTCTGAAATACATACCTTACCAATTTCACGATATTCCTGCCGCTTCTAATATACGAATGGGTAGAAAAACTGCAGGGGTACCATCACTTATTCCGCCAACACTGCCAAAACAACGCAAATCTCTTATTTTAGCTCATGGAAAAAATGATATTGCCCACAAGCCATATAAGACATGAATATAATCCAACCGTCTCCTATTCTGCCGCTCCAGATGACCTCTGAAGCTCTTGGAAAGCTCAGGAAAGTGTGTGAAAAATTTCCCCTTTTGATTTCTTTTTTCGAGTTTTTTCCGATTTTTTACCCGGTGGAATGATCGGAAAACCAACCTCGAGGCAGGAATAAGTGCGGAAGAGAAGTCAGCGACCATTGGGCACTGGGTTCACTGTAATTGCATTCACTGTCTTCGGCAAAAAATATTTCTTGATCAGGCAGAGTTGAACTAACTGCCGAACATTGATTTGGCTTGCATACGAGGTTGCTCTGCTCAAGTTCAGAGCCTTCCGCGTATATGGCATAGTAATCAGCCTGTAGGTACATTTGGTAGCGTACGTACAAGCTGACCCACCCACATCCCTAGTACATCCCCTCCTGCGAGTTGGAGGCCCCAGTTCGATCTGCTTCCTAGGATTTGTTCTAGTCGATTCATTTTAATTTCAGAGCCTTCTGCTATTGTATGCATGTAGTTGATACTCCGGCCTTTCCGTGGGATCGTCCCCAGAACACTCCGATCACAAGCGTTCACGGCGGTACATTCATTGCTGGAAATGTGAATACTATCCAACGGCGCAGCTCCGCTGTCATCCCGAGACACGGAAGAGATTGTTGAATATTCTACGCAAATGGGCGCGAGGAAACGAACCACCTGAAAATTTGACATCTGGTGATCCGTCCGAAGACGAGGACATATTATGAACACTGCATCCACGACCATCTGCCTCTTATTTAATTCTGAGCAACCATTCAACTGTACTCACTCATCTTGAACTCGGATATCACCCGCATAAACTCGTGGTAGGAAAGAGGATGCAGAGACCCGGTGGTGTATGCTGCACGCCCACGAGAAGTAAAAGGGGGTCAAATACTGTGGGAGGTCTCCGTTCGATTCGGGGCTGGATCATATATAGCTTCATCCCTATTTTTTTTTGTTCTACTAGATGCCGCCTCGCGCTATTGTATACACGCTGAACAAGGTACGTACTATTATCATTATTCTTGAACCTCCTTTATCAGAGCATGCAAATAATTCTTCCGCTCAAGACTTCAAATTACTCAAACGTGCCCGCATAAAATCCTGGTATAAATACAGCTCAAAGACCCGGTAGTGTACGCCGCACTCCTACGAGACATAGTCCCGCAGCAACTGGCTCTGTGGGAGGTCCCCGTTCGAGTCGGGGTCGGGTCATCATTCGACCGACGCGAGCTTTTCCTTTTATCGTCGTTTTTTGTTCGACCTGCAGGTTTTCGCCAATGGCATTGAAAAAACGCACATCCATCAGCAGCGCGGGCTTGAGCTTTCGTACAGACGGCGTACTTCATCCACTCCGAATCTAAATTGAATCCTGGCAGCTTGGATCGTCCTTGTAGAATTTAAATTTAGCCTTCGTAGGAAAGCCGGGGTACCAACCTGGTGGTGTATGAGGCACGTCTACACATAATTGTTTAACGCGAGTAGGTAAAATCTTTCATTTTTTTTTCCTTGGCTGGAATTGATTTAAACATTAGAAGTGGGATGAAGAGCGGTTTCTGCGAGACCAGACAGCAGGGAATAGTGTAAGCGTTCAACGTTCAATCATTGAACTTGTGTCAAGACGGCACTCTAATATGCAAATTTAAAGTGAGCATACACACGTAAATTTAAATTGTGCGCTTTGCGAAAGCATCGTTTCGTTTGCGATTATTGAAGCTTTTGAACGGTTGGAACTGCGTCGGGAAGTATGAACTATTAATTGATGAAGCGCAGTTGAATAACTTGTAGTCTGTGAAATCATGCATTGTCAGCTTTAGACTCAGAGTTCGTTCTTGATGATGAATGATAATTTTTTCCTTTATTGCATGTCCAGGTACGCTAATCGTAAACTTTAAATCGCGTATTGCGCCAATTTTGCGCTGTTAGCCTATGAGCCGGCCCGGAAAAGCCGCGACGCACAACAAGGACAAACTCAGTTAACGTTGTCATCACGTGACGCACGCGGCCAGCACACGGCACTTGAAATTTTTGAGGCGACAAGACAAGAAATCCAAAATACGGTCTTAAGCTCATCCTACGGTCAATTGGCCGTAAATGACATGGACGAGCCCTCAACGCACATCCTGATGTGGCCCAAAATTTGCTCAAGCTCTTCTCAGATGCCCTCACCAAGTCGCGGGGAAAGGTCAAGGAATTGGAGCTTAGCTTATCAGAAAAGGTGTGTCTCAGTCAAGCCCCCGTGAAATACTGAGGCGGACGGCAATTCCAGAACGCTCTCCTTACCGAGATCTCTACGAAGGCCGGAAATGTGGGCTAGCCTTCTTTGAGTGTTTAGTGAGCCCACTGACCATTTCAAAGGCTGAATCTGAGCTTATCGCGAAGGCTTAGGCGCTAGCTGAGCTTCGGGTCTTGTACGCAGCTGAAAAAGAAAGCGGCCTCGAGCTGCTCTCGGTGAATATATGTGTTTCATCTGCGCATTCTTCTCATCTCTGTAGGCACTTGAGGAGTGTGTCCTTGATCTAAATAGTAAGGAAGCGGACGTAAAGGAACAGCTTCATCTCGTTGCCCAGGAGCGTGAGAGCTTCGCACGGCAGAAAGAGGCAGGCATCTCTGCAGCTTCTGTCGGGGGATTGCTGACGTTCGGCTAGACCTTGTCGTCGGAAGGCGTTGCAAAAGAGAGGGCAGTTCAACTTCTGCACGAGAAGTACGACGCAGCAATAGGAGAGAACATTGCATTACAAAAGGTTTGGCTTTTGAGCGCTTCTGTGATTGTCTGCCGTTCAAGCATCCAGCTGTTTAGTCTCTCGAAACCACCGCGTCGGATCTGGCCGCTCAAGAAGCTGCTCTCAGCCAGGTTTTGAACGAGAAAATTCTCTTCGCGCAGGTATACATTTATTTTATGCGTTCTGTTTCTCCACTGATATCCCCCAGAAACTACTGAAAGCCCAGGCGGACGCGCAAACTACCGAGTCTCTGCGTTCAGAAGTCGCACAAGAACTAGAACATCAGCGCGCGCTGAAGCAAGAATTAGAAATTGCATGTATTGTTTATTGACATCCCTCGTCTATTCTCCTCACCCTGCAGCAGGCCCTTCAAGAAAACAAATCCCAGCTCGTTTCTCAAACCACGCTCTTCACCCAAGTGGTGGCGGACAATGACCTCCGATTCCGCGCCTTGCAGATGGTTTTACCTACTCTAATGGGCATCGTGCCGAGTGCTAATGAGGCTTACATTACAGAAGCTGCAAAACATCAGTCTGTTGCTGCGATTGGCGAACAAGGGCATGCGAAGGTTGTGCTGGAGGTTGCACGTTGCCGGGCGAACCAGACGCGCCTGGAGGAGGTACTGCTGCTCCGCTACCATGTTCGGTTTGATTCTGATTTCATTATCGTACCAGAACTAGCCGCTATTCGCGATGCAGATAAAACACAAATACTCGTGTTAGAAGATGTAGGTGAACCAGATCCGACGGGCATTCCGTTGCTTACTTACCATAGGCTTTGAAGACGAGGGATGTGGAGTTTGAGGAGCTCCGCAACAAGTACGAGCAAGCCAAGCTCGCCGCCATGGACATGGCAAATACCAGTGGTGCCGAAAAGGCTCAAATGATGGCATTGCAAGATGTGGGTGAAGTGGATATGTGCATTCCGTTGCTTACCTCCAGCAGGTGTTGAAAACGAGGGACGGCGAGCTTGTGGAGCTCCGCAAACAAATGAAGTCCAATGCCATTGATCTGAAAACGGCGAGTAAACCAGATACGAGCATTTGGTTGCTTACTTTCCAACAGGCTTTAAAAGCGAGGGATGTAGAGCTCATGGGGCTCCAGAACGAGAATGGGCAACTCAACTCCGCCGCCGTGGATTTGGAAGAAGTGCTCCCCTTTTCTTTGTCATATTGCATCTCATATATCGGTCTAGAAGCTACTCTCCGCAGGCGAATCGCACAAGGCTCAAATAGGGAAATTGAAAGATGTAAGCGAACCAGAATCTTCTATTCCGCTGCTTACTTCAGGCAGATACTGAGAGAGACGGACGTGGAGCTCATGGATCTCCAAAACAAGAATGAGCACATCAAGTCCACTGTTAAGAGTTTGCAAAATGTGATGCCTATTTTCGTTATATCTCTGGATCTAACTTGACGTATCCCTAGAAACTACTTGCCGCGGAGACCTCCAGGCATAAGCAGGCCGAAGCTGCGACCCGATCAGCAGAGCTGACTCGGCAATTGAAAGAAGCAAGCTGTCTCCTACATCTTCATTCGGCCCACATTTCGACTGGCTCCATCCCTAGGACCTACAACGAGAGAAATCTGCCCGCGTTGCTCTCCTGGACCAGCTGGATATCGAGCGCGAAGAATATCGTCGAATATCACAGGTGGCTTGAATTTCCTCGCCCCTGTTCCCTGGTTTGACTGGTTGCACCAGGACTATGATATACTTGACGTTCAAGCTCAGGAACACGAAACGACGAACGAAAACCTGCGGCGGATGAACCACACTCTGAAAGAGAGCGCTCTTCGAGCGGAGATTCAAGGTGAAGAACGCGAAGCGACGATCGAAAATCTCCAGAGGACCAACAAGAATATGATGGGTAGCGTTCTCCAAGCGGGGACTCAAATCAAAGACGTGCGTTATTTGTAGTTACATCCCCTCCCTAGGTTGATCAATTCCCTTTCAGGAACTGAAACAAGCCGCGGACGAGGAGCGGCGAGCGTCAGAGGAAAAGTTGACCTCTGCTTTGCGCGCCAATGCGATGCTCCAGACGGTATGTGCACATTTGTGTATCAGTTGTGTCCTCTTAACATTTTCCAGGCCTATTCAAGCCTTCACAATGCCCACTATCAGCTTGTGAAGGAGCGAGGCACCGGCGCCCTTGAGCCTTCCGTGAATCAAACAGGCATTCCGGCTCCAGCTTTCCCTCAAGCGCAGTCGGCCGCTGGCCAGTTTGAGAGTCATCCCGATCGACAGGTATTGTGATTTCCTTCCTACTCAATGTTGTTCTGCCCCTAACATTCTACGCAGTACGAGCAACGTGTAGGGACTTATCCTTCACAACCTTCCGTCCAGTCTCAGAGGGGGGCGAACGATCGACTGGTGCGCACAGAGGAGCTATTTCACTTCTTTGCTTTAATATGCATTGGTTGTACAGTCATCAGATGCGGATCAAGCGCCTGATCATGCGGCACCTCGCAGTTCGTTACTTTCCTTGGACTTAATAATCGGCACGTCCGTGCAGCTTTAAATAGTTCACCGGAACTCTCTGCCAAAGGCACCGAGAAGGTGCAGAGCCTCGGAAGTACTCACTGCGGCTGCAAGACGGCCATTCACTTGCCCCAACCTAATAGTTCTAAATGCACTAACTTCGATCGAAGATGCTCAGAACTCTGCACAATTGGTGGACCAAAGAAATGGCTTTTAAGACACGGTCGAGTCATCAGAGACGTTGTACTTGCTTCACAGAATATTTGAATGTTGGAAGGCCGAATTGCCAGCGTCTGAATCTGACCCAGGCTATTTATGGTGAACACTTGGCAGGCATCACGAGGTTTAAATTTTAACCTCAGCAATGCTCCCAACTAACCAAGTGCCCGTGGAAGTTTGCGTTACACAGACGAACCAGCCCGTGCAACCCGCTATTGCACTCGTAGCTAATGGGGCATGATATCCTTGGACCTCCAAAAAGTCAATTCAATTCCTGTGTTGTGCGCGACAGCTCCTGATACAAATAATTGGTCTCGCATATTCTCTGCTGATTGATTTTTCTTTGCTTCTTTATAGTTCCTTAGATCTACCGCGGCGGCATAGCGTGTCCGTGAGCTCGTCTCTGGTGCTATGGAGGAGTCCAGGGGCAATAGTCTACTTTGGCGCATGTATACGTAGATAATCCCTGGGAACCGGCGTTCCTCAGCGGGACCGTGCCGTGTAATGCTACCTACCTACCTACCTACCTAACTTGGGCTTTGATTTGTGCCTATACGAACAGCTGCGGCGGCGCTATCTCGTGGCCACGGTAGAGAATCACGGAATGAAGAGGAAGGCGAGCACTGCGTATCTCAGCGCCTGCGGTGGTTCGGCGAAAATGCAGAAGACGCAGTAGTGGTGTCGCAACGGCGACATATTTTTTGATCGATATTTGTGAATATTGCTCCGAACATATGTGCGTCATCTATTCACAATTGACGTAGTGGAAGAAACTCCAGCCAATGATTAGGATGAGCCTGTCGCATGAATATCAAAATTTTAGACGCACTCATCTCTGCAAACACCGGCGCCACAACTTGTCTGCATCGTAGCAACTGCTCAACGGTACTCACTCATCTTGAGCTGAGATATCACCTACATGAAATGCTGGTAGGAAAGAGGGTGCAAAGACCCGGTGGTGTACGCCGCATGCCTACGAGAAATAAGCCACAACAGATGCCGGTTTCTTTGTGGGAGGTCCCCGTTCAAGTTGGGGTTTCGGTCATCTCAGAGTTTGTAGATGCAGCCTTTTGTCTTTCTCGTTCTTTTTTGTTCTACCCGCAGATGCCGCCAGCTGTATGATTATTAAATCAACGTACTTTCGCTTTTGTACAACGGTACTTGCTTGTCTGAACTTGATTGAATCTTGACAACCTGGATCGTGCATGCTGACTTCGAACTGCATATAAAGAACGCCCGCGAAATCTCAGGTACAAACCCAGTGGTGTATGTGCGCCGCACGCCCACAACAAATATATAACCCGCTGGGAACTCCGTGGGAGGTCCCGTTTGAGTCGGAGTTGGGCCATAATCGTACAGTTTGTTTTCTTATCTTCTTTTTCAGCATGCAGGGTTTCACCAATAGCATTGAAATTGAATCTTCACAACTTGGATTGCCCTTGCTAAATTTACATTTAACCTTCCGTATAAAATATTGATAGGATTCATAAGAAAGACGGCTGTGGTGTATGCTGCATGCCTACGAGGAATGCACTGGAATTTCGAACTCTGTGGGAGGTCCTCGTTCGAGTCGGGGTTGGGTCATCATTGCTTTATTGTGTTTGTTTTCTTCTTCTCAGCCTGCACGTTCCTGTCGGAAAAACCAAATTTGAATGGTAAGGTCTGATCAGGCTCTATACAATGGAAAGGGAGGCGTTCCCATTCGATTCGGGATTGGATCATAGTCCGTGAAAATGGTGTTTTCTTTTCCTAACGTTTTTTTCTGGTTCTACTTGCAGATGCCGCCGATTATTACATCAGAGTTGGACGAGGTCTACATGCAGGATGATGAACCTCTTTATCAGAAATTGGCTTGGATCTGGAAACTAATGTGGACTCGGTTGAATCGTACCTACTTACTGACTTTTACCCTAAACATCACTCGCATATATCAACCATGCACAAGAGAGCTCTGATACCCGGTGGTGTACGTCGCACACCTACAACAAATATTATGTCTCAATGTTTCCTTATGGGAGGCCTCGTTTCAGTCGGGGTCGGGTCATCATTGCCCAAGATGCTGTTTTCTTTCCCTTGTTATTTTCAGAATCACTGGCAAATGGCATGATATTGAATAAACATAAACACGCATTCATCTGGCGCACTTCATCCAGATTTCCACCGCTGATGATATGAATCATAAAGAAACGTTGACAGAAAAGATGGGGAAGAACCCTGTGGTTTACATTGCGTGTACGCACACGAGAAATGAACTCTTGCTAATTTTATTGGAGGCTCTGTGGGAGGTCCCCGTTCGATCCGGGGCTGGGTCACAATTGCTGCGAATTCTCTTCAATTTTTTTTGGTTCGGGCCTGCCTTGATTTCCAACATTCAACATTCAATGGCAGGATGGCTGGGAGTTCAAAGTACGCGTGGTTGCCGCGA
The DNA here is from genome assembly GCA_029282285.1 of Mycena rebaudengoi. Lineage (NCBI taxonomy): Eukaryota > Fungi > Basidiomycota > Agaricomycetes > Agaricales > Mycenaceae > Mycena > Mycena rebaudengoi. The sequence goes on along the minus strand of JARJCX010000425.1, from coordinate 60,603 downwards.
GATCGGACGCGCGCGTTTGAGTTCAACATTCAATCGGGGTTGAATCCGATCGCGGAGCTTTATTCTTGAAGGTTGAGTTCAGTCGGGCCGACAAGAGCCGGAGAGCAACACAACCAACTTATCATTGCACCGCCTCCTTGCTTCGTTTTACACCGCGATCAGGCGCATCTCCCTCCTCCCCGCCTACTTTTCCGGTCCGGCGATGTTACCCTCGAAGCCGCGGCTACGCCCAGGTAGTTCGACGAAAGACCGAGCCTCTGATCGTGCGTGCCCAGGATAACGCGTGCCTCGTTTTTCTGGCCATTTCCCGCATGCACTGATACATACACCACCGATAGTTTAGGCGTTCACTCTGACACTCTAGGTCCGCCTGTTTTCCAGTACCCTTGCTTAATCATACTTCTCTAGGCCATTCTGGCAATTCGGTCTTACAAATGCGAGCGCAACAACCCTCTCTGCGAGCTTTTTCCCAGACTGACATCCCGCCCACGCAGACACACTACGAAGCTCTACTGCAAGATTTTTGCACCCCAGCCTTCTCAGCCGGCCCCGCCGCACCAGGCCCCTCCCCGCGCACAATCGCAATCCGTGCTCCGAGGTGGCTAGCAATCCGCGTGGCGCAGCATTCAATCCCGCCATCTCCATGCGGCAGACACACTACGACGACCACTTCTCATGACGTTCGCCTGTACCCCGATAGTCGCTGGCGCCAATTACACGGGTCCCACCCTACGACGCGCAGAACGTGTACGAGGGGCTATTCTGGGCGGCACGCACTCCCCAATCCCGCCATCTCCTTCCGGCCGACACACCAAGACGACCGCTTCTCGACGCGCGCGGACTCGGCGCGTTCGCCTGCCCCCCGATAGCAGCGGGCCCGCCGTACGCTTCCGCCGGCGCGCAGTACCCAAACTCTATTCTGGGTGGCACCCACTGCCCCGTCGTATTTCCACGCAACTGCAGCCTGTCCCGGAAGGCAGGCGCGTATTCATGTGCCCGGAGGGGCGGAGCATGCATGCGGCGGATGCGAATGGTAGGGAGGAGGGTGGATGCGCAGACCACATTTCGGTCGCACCGACCCGAATCCCCTACTCCAACGGCAGGCGCGGTGCGTTCTCTGTGTGCAGCCGAGGACGTTCTCTGTGCGACACGGCCGCGTCTTCGTGTGGGGCACTGGGACGGATGGATGTGGGGGTATGGAGGTGAAGGCGGCGGGGCGTGAAGGCTGCGAGTGGTGAGGAAGGAAGGCAAGGGGGCGGTGCGGGCGGAGGTAAAGGAGGTGAAGGATGAGAAGACGGGGGAGAGTCTGAGGAAGCGGAGGAGGAGCCGAAGGGCTTTAGGTGAAGGCGCCAGCGCGCGGTGGGAATCGTGACCGGGGGCGGCAAGGCGTCGGCAGGGAGCACGAAGTCCAGCCAACCGCCGTTGGAGTTTTATTAGAGCTGCCAGCCCTGCGCGCGCGATCGTGCGCTCCATATCCTGTTCGCGTTCCGTTCTGTCTTTGTGTACGCCATTCGCGCACGCCATGTCTCCCGTCTCCAAACCACCGTTTCCTTCTCGTATACGATTTAATGGGGTGGGTTTTCTTCTTTTATAATACGATCTACATACCAATACTGAGATAGTACATTCTCTCTGTGCAGACGAACCTCTTGAAACTCTCCACTCGCACGCTTGTCTTCTTAATACATCCCGCCGCTAGCAAGTCGCGATCTCCACACCGCCTTGATCCCGACGTCTCCCTCCCCACGCAGACCTTCCTCCGCATCGCCCCAACGGTCGCCCCGCTTCTGGCGCGCGCTCGGGACTTCCCCGACCCGCAGCTCTTTGGCCCAAGGAATCTATATGCGCTACGCGCTATGCATCCCACCGAGACCGTCACTGTGCCCTCCCGTCTCAGCAGCGCCAGCGGAGGATGTGGACCGCGTTTCCTTTGCGTGGCATATCCGTATTTGTATTCGCTGGCGTGCATCATGGGCTGCCGCGCGACCGCGGTTACGGATACTTAGCCCCGCGCACGATGTGTGTAGGTGCGGAGCAGGACAAACGGGGTGGGAAGGGCGGGACAAGGTGACGAAGGAGGGGAGGGAAGGCGCGGAGGAGGAAGAGGAGGGGCAGAGGGAGCGTGCGCCGAAGAAGCCTTGGGGGGAACGCGTCGGCTGCGCTGGTGCGAGGGTGTCTAAGGGGTGAGGCGGGGGAGTGCGAATACGAGCCATCGGTGCTCCTGACGGGCGCGGAGAGTGATGGGACTAGGAGGTGGGGGATCGGGTGCGTGCGCTGATGTGGAGGAGGATAGGCATCAATATGAACGAGAGAAACTTGGGATGGGATGGGACGGCAAGCCTATTGATAATTTATATTTTCCGATGGCTTACTCCTTCTTTTCTTTTCAGGCGTTTTAAATCTCCTCGAAGTTCGACCAGCAGCCTGGGTAACTCGTCATCCCACCTCATTCTTACCATACCACTTACTTTCTGCCGCACCATACTCTCTTTTTTTTTTTTTTCTTTGGTGGAGCGTTGAGGTCTTCGGACAGTCAACAAAAACTACTCTTCATTTGAACCTCGCCAAGTACATGTATGCGGAACACCCTGGAACAATAAATCCATGCGCAAAGTCAAGGGCCAGAAAATCGAAAAATTGCCATTAAAGTTTGGTTAAAGTCTGTATACGTTAGCAGAGTGGATACCAAGAGAGGCACTGAGAGCCGAAATGACAGTGGCATTCCAGCTGCAGTTCTAGATCTAGACAAAAGCGAGAAAAAAAGTAAAAGCCAAGCCTAGGCGGCAGTACTGGTAGCATTGTCCGCGTCATGGTGCGTGCGTCATACGAACATACAAATACTACATACAGGTAAGATGTAAAAAAGAAATCCAGTACTGTATGTACGCAGAAGTCTACTGACAACGCCTGTGCCCAGAATGTATTAATTCTCCCCAAAGGAGGGCGATACTGGAGAAGCACGGTCAGTAAAAGCGTCGGTCCGGGAAACGAATCTCGCGTACCGCCATCCGTTTCGAAATAATGGGACCATCGCAGCTTACAGCCGACAGTCGGACATTTCGGCCGACCCGCTCTGGAATCTAGACCGACCATCGCGTTGCGCGCGCTGGTTTTCGGGTACCCCTGCGTCCTGCGGACGCCCATGCTGGTCTCCCCGAGCGAACGGGGGTACACAAGCCGCTAGATGCGAAAAGGGACAGCCGCGCGTCACGGCGTTGCGCGCTTGCAGCGTCACGTACCACCATCACTCGCAGTCACCCCGCCAACGCCACGCACAACCGACAGCTCCACGAACGGCGGCAAGTGAATGCCGCGGTGTGTAGGCTGCTCATCCGGGAGGTCTCCGCGCTGGCGATGCGGAGGAATGGGCGGGAAGTCGAGGGGCGCTGGTGCGGGATTGCGCTGGCGGCTGTAGCGCCAACAAGCTAGGATCCACGGTGCAGACCACATGGATCGCGCTCGGCGGCGGGGAGCATGCAGGACGGGCGCGCAACACGAGCACAGCGCGAGTGAGTACAACCAATCCGAGGCTAACGGCAGGGCAGAGGCGAGACGGCTCGCACAGGTCGAGGCGAGGCTGGCGCGTGCGCGAGCGCGGTGGAGGTCGGGGTGCGAGTTGGGTATGTAGGCGGCGGTGGTGACCAGATACAGACGTACGTGTCCCTATTCCACTTCTCCGTTGACGTTGACGTACCCCGCGCGCTCGGTATCCTCCTCCTCGTCCTGTTTCGCCGGCTCCGCCCCGTCTTCCTCCCGTAGCTCTCAGTCCTCTCCCCGCTCACGCGCTCCTCTCTTCATCTTCGCCTCCCCTTCCCTCTCCGCCATCATCCTGCCGCACTCGCCGCGCAGACGGCGTGGACTCGCGAGCAGCCAAAACTAGAACGCGCGAGGACGACGAGCGCGCGGGTCTCGGCGCGGCAAGGCCGTCGAACGCGCGCTGCGGGATTCGGATGCCAGACGACACGGGGGGGATGAGGCAGCAAGGGCGCAAGGACGACGTCATCAAGACGAGCACGGGTGCGGGGATGGGGCGAGTGCGGGCGGAGCGGTTACACAGTCCACCATCCGTAGTGATCCCGATCGCAGCCCATTCCGGATCCGGAGCAGAGAGGCGAGGTAGCAGGGCGGTCTAGTGTCGTAGTGCGATGCTGTAGGTGGGTAGTAGGCGTGATTGGAGAGACGCGCACGAACTAGAATAGGATCGGAATTCGTCAGAGACACGGAAGAATCCCGAGCAAAGGAAGGACACACCTCTGGGGCGCAGTACATTGCGTCTAACACTGCGGTGGGACGGCATCGCGTGGGTTAGGACTAGGGCAATCATCCAGCAGAAACGTCGCGCTACGGGTGCAGGTCGGTACTATCCGTGAGGGAGGGATGGGTAGCGTACCACGAATACAGATTACATGGGACAGGCGGTCGAAAAATGCGGATGACTGGCGGGAAATAGCGGCACAGAAACGGCGAAAAGAGCGTCGCGTAAAAGAGCGTCGCGCTATTTGACGGCTAGCAGCGCCCAAGGTGAGTTCGGAACCAGGGCCTTCGTTGTGGGAAAAGTAGCGTGAATTGGCGTGAAGGCGGAGGAAAAGAGTTTGGCTGTGTTAGGTTCGCAGGCGATCGACGCGATCAACCTACGTCGGACCGAGAATATTGTTTAAGTCAAAATGCAAGTCAATTCGGCTGGCTTCCCATTCAAATTACGGTTATAGTGTGGTACCCATCACTTGGCACATTATAGCCTGTCCTCGCCGAGGGTCCGGGTCACCGTCCAGCTCAAACTGACCAATTGCCAAATATAACTGGCTGACGGGCGCTATTGAGGCAGTGCTGACAGCTTTTTGTCTGCAGCTCTCATGTCGACCGCAACCCCCAACCCCTCCGTAGGACCACCAGGCCCGTCTGCTGCAAGCAATAGGAAGGACTGGCTTGCAAACTGCATTCTAGCAGCCAAGACAATCTCTGCCACAGCTGAAGCCCTACCGTTTCCCTACGTAAAAGCAGCTTTGGGGCCCGTCATCCCAATCCTGGAGGCAGTGCAGGTGCGTGGTGTCTCGGCAGCACAGAAGGTATTTAAATTTCTGATTCATCACCCATCCCTGCAGCAAGTAGGTAAAAACCAAGAAGATTTCAAAGATCTATGTGGTAGCATCATAGCAATCACAAAGATGCTGGAGGCTGAGATTGTGCGGCATGGAGCGGCGGGCATGTTCAAATCACTGTGTGAGGAGCTTGAAAGGTATGTATCACTAACACTGATGTCGCTGATGCATTTGACTATATGTACCATTCAGCTTGTTGCATGAAATACAGCAGGAGCTTGGCAAATTACACAAGAAGAGCACAGGTTTTCGGGTCCGCCTCAAAAAATTCACTAGGTCCACCAGCATCAAAGACAACTTGGCTGGATACAAAGCCCGTCTTGACAATCTGCGCACAAACTTCACAGCGAGTTACTTCCGGCTTCCTATTTACATCACTTATGGGTCAATTTAGCTCATTGCAGCTATGAATGCTGATCATAATATCACCAAGCTGACCTCTAAACTGACCGTTGGTGGTATGCTATCAATATTAGTATTCATCGCCCTGAAAACAAATCCTCTGCCAGGCATTGGATCTCCTGCACCACCTAAACCTCCTCTGGCAACCCTTTGTCCTCCTCCTTCTCAGATTTTCCAGGGCCGCAGAGATATCCTTGATAAGATGCATCAATACTTCTCAAAGGATATAGGAAAGCATCACATTTGTCTTCTGTATGGCCTCGGGGGTTCTGGAAAAACCCAGATTGCCCTCAAATTCCTGGACAAGTCCCCTGATGCTCGGTGAAGTCTCTCCTTGTTTCATGTTTGTTGCTGCTAATAAAGACTAGTTTCACTGAAGTTTTCTTCATTGATGCCAGTAGTCTGGAGACACTCAAGGCTGACTTTCAAAACATTGCCCTCACCAGAGCCATTGGGTCAGACCACACTGAAGCACTTCAATGGCTGGCGGCTCACAAGGAAGAATGGATTCTGGTGCTTGACAATGCTGATGACCTCAACATTGATCTGCGCCCATTCTTCCCACCAAGTACTTGTGGCAACATTCTCATCACATCACGGAACCCCCAACTTTGTATCCATGCCCCAGGTGCTCATCACCATGTGTCAGACATGGAAGAAGAGGATGCCACACAGCTCCTTTTGAGAAGTTCAGCTCATGATCTCACAGATGAGAACCACATTTTTGCAACTGATATTGTCAAGGTAATATTGGGTTTATCTACTCAAACCCTTTTAACAAGTCTTTTACAAGGCCCTACATTATCATACACTTGCAGTAGTCCAGGCAGGGGCATTCATCTCCAAGACAGGATCCCTCCGGAAATATCTCAGCATATATGAGTCAAACCGGACTCGTCTTCTCACTGAGCGCTCCATCCAGTCCCATGATGAATATGCTTGGTCTGTATACACAACATGGAACATCAGCTTCCAGCGCTTGAGCCCTATATCTGCTCAGTTCCTGCAGTTGTGCTCTTTTCTTCACCATGATGGAATATCCGAGGCCATTTTTTCAAATGCGGCCTTCTTTGAGCCAGATGATTTGGGCCCATCAGAGGAAGAGATAAAGGAACCTAAAGCATTTCTTGCCAATTTCCTGACGGATTCTGGCAAATGGGACTCTCTTCACTTCACAGAAATGGCTTCTGAAATACGGGGATATTCATTGATAAATCAAGATCCACATACAGGTCTCTTCTCTATCCACCCTCTTGTTCATGAATGGAGCCAAAACACTGTTTCCAATTCAACTCGAGACTGCATTGCAGCCATAGTTGCCATGTCTGTGTTTGTGGGTGATGAGGTATTCAGAATTAGACTTCTGCCCCACCTCAGTGGTATCCTAAAGGGAGACAGCCAAGTGGGTGACAAATTTTCTGATGAATATGGGCAGATCTACCATGACTCAGGCCAATTCAGGAAAGCAGAGAAGCTTCAAGTGATTGTGCTGGAAAAGCGCAAGCAGATCCTGGGCACAGAGCATCCCAGCACACTGATGGCCATGGCAAATCGGCTGCCACATACCAGAATCTTGGGAAAATGACAGAGGCAGAGGAGCTTGAGGTGACTGTCCTGGAAAAGCGCAAGCAGATCCTGGGCACAGAGCATCCTGACACACTGAGGGCCATGGCAAATCTGGCTGAGTCATACCGGAATCTTGGGAAAATCACAGAGGCAGAGGAGCTTCAAGTGATTGTGCTGGAAAAGCGCAAGCAGATCCTGGGCACAGAGCATCCTGACACACTGATGGCCATGGCAAATCTGGCTGAGACATACCGGAATCTTGGGAAAATGACAGAGGCAGAGGATCTTGGGGGGATTGTGCTGGAAAAGCGCAAGCAGATCCTGGGCACAGAGCATCCGGAAACACTGTTGGCCATGGGAAATCTGGCTGTCACATACGGGAATCTTGGGAAAATGACAGAGGCAGAGGAGCTTGAGGTGACTGTCCTGGAAAAGTGCAAGCAGATCCTGGGCACAGAGCATCCTGACACACTGATGGCCATGGCAAATCTGGCTGCCACATACTGGAATCTTGGGAAAATGATAGAGGCAGAGGAGCTTGAAGTAGTTGTGCTGGAACAGAGGATCCAACTTTTGGTGTAGATCATCCAGATACAGTTTCGGCCCGAGAGGATCTGGAAACCATACGGAACAAGATCCAGAATTCCAGCCACAATGTTTGAAACAGTGCAAATTTGGTAAATTGGATCTCAGACTCCAGGAATTTCAGCATTGAATTTGATTTTCTGCCACAGATGAACACAAGTTCTTTGTACCCACCCAGTCCATATTTCCGTCAATCTAATACCCAACACATCAATCATGCGACATGTACCATTACATCCTCCATTTGTGTTTGAACCCAATCTGAATTTTTCAATTTCATGTGCTGGAGTTAGGTCTAGAAGTCCCAGAAACAAAGCTTCCAACTCAAAGTATCTTTTTGATTTACCAACATATTCGCTCCTCCAAATTGAAACAGGACTCAGCTATGCTAAGGATAGAGTAACCAAAGTTGATCTGATCTTGTCAAATCAGCTAAGTGAAGCTCTTTGATTCAATATTTTTTTTCCTCACATGTAGGATGAAACCAAATTAAAATTTGAACTGACACATGGTCAGCACTAAAATATGGCCACCAGTAGAGTTGCGGAACATTGAATATTCACAAAGTCACATTGGCTCCCCTTGACAAAAGTAGGATCTACCAGAAATTGTGGATTTTTTGATTGATGTGTGAATGAGGAATCTGCTCATATTACTCAAACAGTTCATTATGTCAATATACAATTGATATGAAGCAACCTCCCTGGGCAGCAGCAGTGATGGAAGGTGTTTAATGAGGGTGACACAACCTGAGTCCAGCACACAATTACAGGTCACATACAGTTCAGCTTCATAATTGGGATTGAGCCCGAAACCAGTTTTGTTCTCATATGTCTGAAAAAATCCTCAACTGATCTAGGCATTCCCTCAGCCCCCAATGGAAGTGATCTCTCAATTTGAATCCCATTTGGCCCCGGAATATATTTCCGATGACCACACTCAGGATACCCAGGAGAAGAGGTGGATCAAATGGCATGAAGGGCATAAAAGATATGTAACACTGTATGAAAAGGGGGGCGATCTGTTTCTCCCATACATTGATAGTACCTGCAAACTTTAATGATCAGAAGAGCACACTTTCACTTTGTGTCCACTATCTTAACGTGCTTGTTGATTTTTGAACCGAGGCTAAATCACGCATACATATGATGGGGGTAACGACCTGGTAGTGTAGTCACATACCTACAACAAATAAATAAAAAATGTGTCAGTGTCTTCTTTGTAGGAGGCTTTCTTTCGAGTCGGGGTCAGGTAATCATCGGTCAAGCTGCCATTTTCTTTCTCTTATTCTTCTCAGAATTACCGGAAAATAACATTGAGCATGATATTGAATAAACATAAACATGCATTCATCCGGCACACACTTCACCCAGATTCCACCACCAATGGTGTGAATCAGAATGGAACATTGACAACCTAGATCATGCGTGCTGATTTTGGACTGAACATAAATCACATGTACAAATATTGTGTCGCACACCCATGACAAATACAAGAAAAGAATAAAACTCCGCGGGAGGTCCCCGTTCGATTCGGGGTTGGGTCATCATTTGAGGGATGCAAGCTTTTACTTTTATCGTTTTTTTTTTCTTTCAACCTGCAGGTGCCACAGGCCATGATATTGAATGAAGGGGAATTTATCAGGAGAGTGCGTCTTCGCATTTGTACAGACAGCGCACTTCATCCATCCGAGTCTGAATCGGGACAACTCGGATCGTCCTTACGGAATTTAAATTGAAACCTTTGCATAAAATCTTGATGCGAAAGATGGGGTAGAGACCCAGTGGTGTACATCGCACCTACTAGAAATAACAGTGAAATTTCGAACTCTGTGGGAGGACCCCGTTCAAGTCGGGGTTGGGTCATAATCGGTCCTGCTATAACCTTTTATTCTCTTGTTCTATTGTTTTTCAGGTGACGCTGGCCATGATATTGAATGAGCGTGCATTCTTCCGGAGAGCGCTCTTTCGTTTTCATACAAACCACGCGGGCTGCATCCACCTTGTGTACTTATCTGAATCTGAACTGAATCTTGACGGCTTGGATTGTCCTTGCTGACTTTAAATTTAATCTTTCGTATAAATCTTGATAGGAAAGACGGGGTAACAACCCGGTGGTTATACTACACACCTACGAGAATACACTGTATCCGTTGTGAGGCTTTGGGAGGTCCCCGTTCGATCTGGGGCTAGGTTATCTTATAATTCCTTTTCATTTTTTTTTTTGGCTCAGGTGTGCCTGGATTTTAAACATTAAGATGACTGAGAGTTCAAAGTACGCGTGGTTGGCAGGAGACCAGTTGGCATTTGAAACAGAACTTGAGTTCGACGTTGAACTTGTTTCAGAGCTTGAAGCTACAGGAGGCAAGGCGGGGTCAGCAAATTTAAACTTGACGTCCATTTGAGCATATTTTAAGTCTTTAGGCTTCCGCTTGCGATCGTTGCAGCTTTTGAACCTGAAGGTTCGAGGTTGAGCTGCGTCGGGCCGAAAAGAGCCGGAAACTAACACGACTAAATGTTTGCACCGCCCCCTTGCTTCGTTTTATACCGCGATCGACGCAGAATAATGTGCTGGAGCCATTGGCGCCCTCGGGCCTACAATCTCGCTGGAAGCGACCGGCACCACAACGCAGACAACGCACTTGCTGCACCGACTCAAAACGGCGTCCATGCTGACGCTCGAGGTGGGCGCGTTCGCAGTACCCTTCCCCTCCTTTCTTAATCGCGAATCTCTAGGTCAAAGTCTGTGCGAGCGCAACAAGCTCCCCGAGTTCGGTGGGTTTCGACCCGCATACTTATGTTCTTTAAATACTGAGATATCGCATTCTGCACGCAGACACACCATGGAGCTCTACGCATCACAGGACGGCGCCTACCTGTACGCCCAGCTGCACGGCACGGGTACCCGCCGCGCTCCGAGCACCCTCAACTCCCTTCGCAGCCGATGCGCAGCGCGCCACGCTGTAGTGCGCGAGAACGGCGACAGCATGTCGGCGCGGTCCCTTCCGGCACCATCATCTTCAAGCTCACTTGCAGCATCACGACGACCGCTTCTTGATTTAGCCCGGACTTGGCGCGCGTTCGCGCTCCCGGATGATAGCAACAGTCCGCGTTGCAACGTGCAGGACCGCGTCCCGTCATCTTCACGCGCAGCAGCCTTCAATCTCTCCCCCATCCGGCAGAAACCGCTTCTCGACGCACGCGGGCTTGGTGTGTTCGCCTGCACGCCTCGCAATAGCAGCACCGATCGCAGCGCGTCCCGGAGGGGCATTCCGTGCACCGCAACTCAATCCGCACCCCACGCTGCAATCGGCGGCGCGGTCCACATCCATTCCAGCGCCCCGTCACCGCCACACGTCACATTCCATCGCGACATCTCCACCCAGCAGACACGCCACGGTGACCTCTTCTCGACTCGCGGGGTCTTGAGCGCGTTCACCTGCCGTCCGCTAGCAGCAGGTTCCGCCGCCTACGGCGCAGGACCTGTACGAGTGCACGGCATCAGCACACGCGCTTCCCCTCGACGGACGCCTCGTATCCAGGAATGCAGACTGCACCTCGCTCGCGTGCCGGCGCACTGCAGAGCGAGCGGCCGAGGACGGTCTCTACGGCGGCAGACCCACGGCCGCGTCTACGTATGGTGCGCTGGCGCGGATGGTATGGAGGTGGGAGATGCTGCAGAGCGCGCGGCAGGCTCGGTGCGGCCGAGGACGTTCTGCGCAGTCGCGTCTTCCTGTAATGCGCTGGTTTGGATGCGTGTGGTGCGCTAATGTGGAGGATAGCGCGGACGGGTGTGGAGTGGGAGATCGTAGGGCGTGAATATTGCGAGCGGAGGGAGGAGGGCGAGGGGATGATGCGGGTGGAGTGGATGAGGTAGACGGAGCGGAAGGGAAGGGGAAGTGGGGGAGGAGTAGACAAAGGACCCTGCTCTGAAAGGGCTTTAGGCGAAGGCGCCCAGCGCAATCGTGACCGTGGGTGGAAAGGCGTAGGGAGAATGAAGTCCAGCCCCCCGTCGTTAGAGCTTGGAGCCGCCAGTTCTTCGCCGTCCAAGGCCACCCGCCTGCCCGCGCAATCGTCGTATACGATTTAATCGGGTGGGTTTTCTTCTTTTATGCGATCCACCAATACTGAGATAGTACTGTCAGACAAACCTCTTGAAACTCTCCACTCACACGCTTGCCTTCTTAATGCATCCCCACCGCTAGCGAGTCGCGATCTACCTGCGACCCGTACCCAGTTTCACCGTGCGGAGCGTTGCGAGCAGAAACAGTGCCCGTAGCGTCTCAAAGAGCCCGTCCCGCTGTCCCAGCTCCTCGATGCGGGGAACCCGTACGCCCGCGCTGTATTGGTCTGATTCACACCACATCCCTTCCCGCGCAGCATCATTCCGACATTTCTGTCCTCCCCACGCAGGCCATCTCCCGCATCGCCCCAACGAACACCCCGCTTTTGGCGTTCTCTCCGACCCCGGCCGAAGGAATCTGTACAAGCGGCTGCACTGCGCCATATTTGCGCGGTAGCCCATCGAAGCACCCGCTGTGCTCTCCCGTTACAAGTTACAACGCAGCGTCAGCGGAGGATGTGCACCTCGCTTCCTTCGCGCAGCATTCTTACTCGTATTCGCTAGCGTGCATCATACATAGCCTGCCGCGGACGCTCACGCACACGCCTCGAGTTTTTGCCGCGCGCGCGATCTAGGTGCGCAGCAGGATGAACGAGCTGCATGCGCCGCGGAAGGGCGAGGTGAAGGATCAGGGGAGTGAGGACAAGGAGAAGGAGGAGGAGGAGGGGAAGACGGAACGTGCGTCGAAGGGGCTGTCGAGTGGCTCGGGGTGCCGAGCGCGTCATCTGTGCTGGTGCGGGGGTGCCAAGGGGTTAAGGCGGGCGGCACAATTCGAGCTATCGGTGTTTTCGATGGGCCACGGAGAGCGATACAACTACGATGCGGGGGATCATGTGCGTGCGCTGATGTGGGGGAGGATAGGCATGAATATGAACGAGAGAAACTTGGGATGGGATGGGATGGTGTCGGCGCGGTCCGTCCGCCTACTCTCTGATACCAGCGCCGATCGCAGTGCCGCCGCGTCTCGCCGCGCGCAATTCGCGAGCGATCCGTGCACCGAACTGGCGAGCAGTACGCGGGACCAGCGGCAGCATATCCGATTCCGGCGCTCCTGCATTTACGCGCGCAGTCCTCCTCCCCACCTGGCAGACGACCACTTCTCGCAGCGCGCGGCCTTTGAGCCTTGTTCGCCTGCCCCCCCGATACCGGTGCCGATCGCAGCGCGTCTCGCTGCACCGGCTCCTCGCAGCGTTGCAGCGTGCAGGAACAGCCCCAGCACGTCGGCGCGGTCCATCCCAGCGCCTCATCCTTTTCACGCGCAGCATTCATCCAATCCCGCCATCTCCGTCCGACAGACACATCGCTTCCAAGTTCTCGACATCGCCCGTCCCGTAGCGTCCTTCCTAGCTCGTCCCGCTGCGTTGCTGCGCGCAGGACCTGTATGAGCGCGCGTCGTATTCCACGCGTCGGTGGGCGTTTCGTGATCCCACAATGCTCGTCGTATCCGCGGTGCGCTGCGCCCGGCGACGTTTCCTTCATGCTGCCGAAGGCGTTTTTTTCTCTGCCCGGCCGCGTCTCCAGATGGTGCGCCGGTGCGATGGGGATGTGGGGTATGGTGGTGGGAGGCGGAGGTGAGTCAATCTTCAGAGAGCTCACGCATCGTTCGCGTGGCAGGCACGTATTCGTGAGCTGGCCCGGTGCGGGACCGAGGACGTTTTCTGCGCGACCGCGTTTGCGTACGGTGTGCTGGTGCAATGGGGATGTGGGGCATCGATGTGGGAGCAGAGGGACGTGGATGCTGCGAGCGGCGGGGGAGGAGCGCGACCTGCCGTTGAATGGTTAAAATCAGTCCAGGCCGAAAAAATAAGAAAAAAAAAATCACACTATGACCAGCGAATGGGGACCTCCCGCAATATCGTCGTCTCTGCCGCATTTAGTGTAGGCGTGCATCATACACCACCCGGTCCTTATCCCATCTTCCCTATTAGGATTTGATACGGGCGATCTCAAGGTTTTAAATCAGCACGGACAATTCAAGTTGTCAAGATGTCATTGAGACTCGGGGCCCGCACCGTTGGTACGAAAGTGGAAGCGCGCTCTTCCGGCGAATGTGCGTATGTGCGGTACTTGCAGGTTGGAAATGAAAACGACAAGAAAAGAAAAAGATAATGGAAAACCGGCTATGACCAGCCCCGATATCGAACGGAGACTTCCTGCAGAGAGCAAGTTAGACCTCATTTCTCGTAGGCCTGCGGCATACACCACTGGGTCTGTACCCGATATTCCATATGCGTGATATATGTGGGTGATATCTGAGTATGAAGTCAGTGAGTAGTTATGATTCGAGTCCACATTATCTTCGAGTGTAATGGGTCATCTCACCCGATAAATCGAAGGTTCGGCATCATTTTCGAATAATGATAATTTTGGATAGTAATAGCAAGGTATGTACCTCGCGCATACAATATCGCAAGGCAGAATCTGCGCATAGAACAAAAAAATAACGAAGTAGGAAATGACCCATGACCCAGCCCCGAATCGAACGGGGACCTCTCACTGCAGAGTTCGAAAAGCAGCATGATTGTTATGGATATACAGACTTTGCCTATACTCCACTAACGTTGGTCATTTATTGCAGCAATGTTGTCACCATGCGAGACGCCGGACATTCCCGGTGTGTGGGAATTCAACACAAGTCACATGGTCATTCAGACTGCCAGGCTCCGAAACGACGCCGGAGTCAGGGAATGGCTCACTCTGAATCCCTTTGACTCCCTACATATATAGTTTATAAACCGAATGTAGCCCATCATGAGGGATCTATCTTTACTCAATAGAGAGTTTGTGCAACAGCCACTGGAGCCACCTCGTGGCTTTTTTGACATGCGCAATTCGATGGCTCCACCGCCAAAAATATGACGTCAAGCCATTTGAATGGCTATTTTTGGCCGCAATGGCTATTTTGGCGGGGTTGGAGCCATTCGGCTGCGCACGTCAAAAAAGCCACGAGGTGGCTCCAGTGGCTGTTGCGCAACCAGGTTAATACTATCATCTTGCTTTCCCGAATCACTGCATGAATTAAGTGACTTTGAACTAACGCTACAGAGCTTATTCAAACTAACTACGTTACCTTCCAGCTGATAGCTCCACGCTCATCCGGAAGTTAGCACTCCTACTGTCCTAAGCAAGTAGTTAGACGGTTTACGCCTGCTTGCACGTCGCTTGACGTATTAAATTACTCGAGCTTCGGCAGTCCCAATTGGACTCAAATCAATTAGTAATTACTTAAGTGAAGAGATTTCAGAACTAAATACAGATACTAAATTCGCAATTAAGCCGAATTTACCCGTATCTCTAACAATGATCTACGTTATTTGTCGTAGGCGTGCAGAATACACCACCGGGTTTTTACCCTAGCTTCCTTATCAGGATTTTATACGAAGGTCCAAATTTAAATTCAGCAAAGCAAGGACAATCCAAGTTGTCAAAATTCGATTCAGATTCGGGGTGGATGCAAACCGCGTCATTTATATGGGCGGTACCAGCAAGTTGAAAAAAAGAAAACAACAAGAAAAGAAAACTTTCAGTCACGTAGGATTCTCATGACCCAGCCCCGATTCGAACGGGGACCTTTCACAGTGAGATAGATATTATGCTGACAGTTCTCGTAAGTGTGCGGCATACATCACCAGGCCTTTACCTTTCCCCTTGTAGGAGGTTTTTATGCAAGGTTGAACTCAGTGAATGCTCGTGCTCAAAATTACATTTGCTTATTACGATCCCGCCCACCTTCAACGTTAAACTCAATTCTCGTCGTGCTGTTTCAAATGCCGTCCGGTCTCGCAGAAACCACATTTACTTAAGACTTTCAGCAATCCTGCCGTTAAATGTTCAAAATCAGTGCAGGCCGAGAAATGAAAACGAAAAAAATCCCAAAAAAAAGACAAGAAAGAAAACGACATTTTAACGGATTTATGACTCAGCCCCAAACCGAGCAGGGACCTCCCATCGAGAATTCCGCTTCGAAAATGAGCTTGTCTCGTAGGCGTGCGACATGCATCACTGGGTATTAATCCTCTCCCTTGCACCAGTGTTTATGCAGGCGATGTCAAGGGTTGAAGCCAGTCAGGAAATTTTAGGATTCAGCCTCGGAGTACACAAGACCTCCGTACGCAATGGTTACTCATTCTCATCTGATAAATAGGAGGTTCAGCATCATTTTGGAGTAATGATAATTTTGGATAATAATAACAAGGGTACGTACCTCGCTCAACGTGCATAACACCGAATCTGCGGGTAGAACAAAAAAAAAGTCAATCACATCACCGTTCTATGGCCCAGCCCCGAATTGAACGGGACTTCCCACAGAGAAAGTTGAATTCATGCCGTAGGCGTACAACGTGCTGCTTTGTCAGCGATGGTCCTTAAGTCCCCGGGACTAGTATAAACCACAACCTTGCATACAGCGGGATTGTATCCCGCCTAGCCCGTGATACCGACATAGACTGATAATGCTTCACTATGCCGAGTGAAGGAGTGATGTCGGAGCCAAGGATCGGGGTAGGGAATGCGGGGTATGAATCAAAGCAATCCCGCAGCAAGGGAGAATCAAGATGTAAGTCTATAGAGCAGCACCCTGGTCGAAGCAAGACCGGAGTATAGACGAGATAGAATCTACTGTACATGATTCTAGCTACTGGTTTATATACTAAATGTCCTGCGATCGGTTTCCACGCTGTTGAACCCGATCGTCCTCCTATTTGTCTGTATCCTAGTTCCCCTCCTGTATGTCTTCTCCGCATTAGTTGCATTTGACAACCGTTGTCGTGTGCTGGATATATTTTGGAGTGCGGCCAAAATATATCCCACAATTTGAAAAAGAAAATAGGGGTTAGGCATGAACACACTCGTTTCATGACATGCTTACACCACCGGGTCTTTATCCCATCTTTCCAATCAGGATTTTATGCCGGAAATTTAAATTCAGGTGTTGTCGTAATTCAATTCAGATTCGGGGTGGATGCAAGCCGCGTCATTTATATAGGCAGTGCAAATTGAAAAAAATAAAACAACGAAAACTTTCAGTCACATAGGACTCTCATGACCCAGCCCCGATTCGAACGGGAAGGGGACCTCCCACAGAGATAAATGTTATGCTGGCATGTCTCGTAAGTGTGCGGCGTACACCACCAGGTCTTGGGGCTGCATATTTTGTGTATGCCTGATTCCTGGTACCGACTTAGGTACTAGGTCTCCAAATCAGAATTAAAACATGGTTATTGCCCCCGTGTTTCTGCACTCGATCATGACAGTCCGAACTCGCGAATTCCTTCTTAGCAACCGATTTCAAATTGGGAAGTAATGTGACTAGAAAGCGGCAACGTCCGAAACCGGTATGACCTCTCGACTAATTGATCCGTCGGGTATGGGCAGAGAAGGATATGCACCAGCATACACTATAACTGCATGTCCGCCTTGGAGACAGTGGTTAATCAGTACCGGCCTATATTGCAACTGCATGCACCATGTGCCCTCAACCGAAAGTGATGCCAGTCCAATCGTACACCAGATGCCGCTTAGCGGGCAGCGTGAAGTACAGAGGTTTTATTAGAGGTGATATTCAGTCCGCTTAATGAATCAGTAAAAATTTGAATTATGGAGCCCATCACCTAGCTGCCGCTACCCGGTGCTTGAAATGGTCCGGGCTTTTCCGGTCCCAAATTTGATCGAATTTATGATTCCTCTGACAAAAGTGCTCAGTTTCACTGTGTGCACAAATTTGTCAGAGGGATTTTCATTTAAGTCAAAACTGGATGAAGTCGAAAAAATCTCACCCCCAAATTTGGCCATTGGCGGGGGAAAATACAGCTTAGGGCCAAATTTTCTCCAGCCAATTTGGCCACTAAATTTTGGTGGCGGTACCTCGGTGATGCTCCATACACGTCACGCAGTAGGGCGCGTCATATTGATCGGCAACTCGCGCCACTGAGCTATGCACACATCACAAGGGAAATCCAACCCATGCCTGCGAAAGAAGTCATCAATGTCGACGCCATTCCAACGGAAACGGTTTAGAGGGTCAATAACCAAGACTACGACCGCCATTCTTCCATTATCCATTTTTCTCAATCTTTGCATCCTATGCCGTATCATTTGCACTCTACATTTCCCCCCTTATCGGCCATATTCCACATGCCTTTCGTCGCCATCTCTTTCTCTATCCTGCCCTCTTATCCCTCTCCGTTTTACCTCCTCTTCCCTATCCCCGCCCTGTAATCCTCAATTCCGGAGGGATCCTTCTCCATCCTGTCACAGTGCGGGTTGCTCCGTGAGTTTTAAATCAAGAACAGAAGGTAGGGATCAGAGAACAGGCGAGGCGAGAGGAGCGGGCCGAGTAACCTGTGTTGAGAAGACAAGTACACGAAATACAGAACGTAAAGTATATATAGCCCAATAACCCCTATGGGAGTAATCCCCAATAGGTAAGTATGAATAACTAAACTAATCCGCCGAGAACTATTGCTTCATATACCTCCGACTCGGCAAACACCGATGGAGGGTTACAAATAGAGTTCGGGGATGCCAGCGCCGCTACACATCCGACCATCAATTCTGCGTATAATTCTGCCCTAAAGAGGCGATCTTCGGCTCGGGCCTGGTTTAGACAACTGTACCATTACGACCGAGTGTTCGGTCACTATGTCACAAGCCTACCTGAACTGAACACTTACCAATTTAGTCACAGGTCACTGGCATTTTGAATCGCACTTTTGGCGTGAAAACGGGGAGAAATAGGTCGGAAAATGCCGAAAAACCGCCCAGAATGGCAATTTCCTACGAAATGAACACTTCAAAAATGAACACTTGGTCTTAATGGTACAGAATGCAGCCTTATTGGAGACCAATTTTTGGTGACATACTTTTTTAGGCAGGCTTCAAATATGAACAACTCAAGCAAAAAATATCACTTTTTTCCTCAAACCTTCCCAAACGCATTTATGAAGAGTTCTGCATCAAAGTCCAAAAAATCGATTAAGGGCCCTGAGACCCATACTATACATTAACCGCGTGTCTCGGCATCTTCCGGCGGGTACCTGCTCAATTTTATAAAGAGCGTGAGGTGATTCGGCAAGGACACTCATAAGCACCAGTACATGCCCACACTGGTCAGCAACCTATATTACTCTCCTACCTCCGGCAACCATCAACCTCGTCAGTCAGGCTGCACTTGAGCAGGCTAGACACAATTCTCTGATACTCGGCACTATCATGTGCAGTCAAATCATGAAAAGCTTTCGCCCCGAGAACCTCGCATTCCAGCTTCCCGATGACTTCGCTACCTTCGTCGAGGAGGACCAGCTCGCCACCAGGGTAGAGGATCTGCTTTGGGAGAGCCGAGTAGGGGGGGATGTTCTGGCTTCCACCCTGGATGGCGAGATACCTTCCAAGCGTTTCGGCGAGCCAGTCTGCGTATGGTAATTCAGCTCTTGGGACGGGATCATTTGCGTTGATGAAAGAGAGGATGCGGTCTTCGGTGCGCTTGCTGTGGACTGGGTTAGGGATGGAAGCGATTGCTGCTGAGCCGAAGGTGATGCAGTGTATATCTTTGACTAACATGATTGTCAGCCATCCATGTTCTCTGTAAACAGACGAATGATACTAACATGCATTTCTTTCAGTCAGGCTTGTATGGATCTGGAAGTGGTGGTACAAGAAAAAGGCTGTTCCGCCTCCCGCAGAGTGTCCGCAGAACACCAGGGTGGGTTTCGTGTTCAGTCTCTTTGCTTCCCTCAAGACAGCAGCCTTTGTCATCGGAAACATAGCTTCTGCCACCTCCAAGAAGCCTTTGTGGGCTTTGAACATCCTTCGATTCTCGGGCTACATCCATTATTTAATAAGTAAACGTCAACACTTCAGCAATTACCGGATAATAACTTACGCCGAAATCGATAGTCTGTTTCGCTTCTGCGTCCAAGTTGGTCAGGTTGTCGATCACAGTGGCGATACCAGTTGTCGACGTTCCCCTGACGGAGAAGTACAGGTTGTTACTTTTAGCATCTTTGAATAGGGCCCAGTTCTTCGTGTTCTGCAGGTAGCTGGCCTCTTCGCCCACAAGGAATTCGGCGGGTTCAGCCTCTACGAGCTTTGTCTGTGAGTCAGAGGCTTGCTTCTCTCTGTCGATGATGGCTTGCGTGGTTCTCAGGTGGTAGACCTCTTTGGTACAATACACGGCGAGTTGTACATGCGGGAACATATGCTCATTTCCTCTGTTATGAAGATGAGACCACCGCTTCAGAGATATCCGTAACAGGCAGTACAAAACGTACTTCTTCCAGTCTTGTAATTCACTGATGAAGCTCAGATCGACCGCGGATTTCAGTTCTGGATCGTTATCCAAAGCAATTGTAAGATGTTCAAGAGCCGTCTTGATCTCGGGTAGATCTACGCATCTTTGAGCTACTCGTGAACGTCACCGAGCAACAGCTCTGCTCACTGATATGTCCATTTTCGTATGCCCTCAGGAAAATGCCGGTGACCGCCGCGAAGTTCTGAGATGCTCGACCAGATTGGGTGCTCGCAGATAGCTCCCCCGAGGCACCCAGGGACTGAGACCCAGATAGGGAGATTGTGCGGCTGCTTGTATTGCCCATGGAGAGGATACAACAAACGAGCTGGCAGTGTGTGAGGATAGTATGTGTGTAGGAAGCGAGGCTATGACTATGGAACAGATAACTTGAGAGAGGGAGAATGCGGTGGAGAACTACTGTATATTTGTTCTACCTCTTCTTCAAATTCAAAGAAACTGAATAAAAGAAGAGCATATGACTAAGTCTAAATATTTCCATAGTTTGTCCATCCATGGTTTATCCATCCAGAATTTATCCATCCATAGTTTATTCTTCCATCGTTTATCCGCCCGTAGTTTGTCCGCGGTAATGGAAAAACGTCGGGCTTAATATGGTGGTTTGCATAAACATTCACCCTATAAATATGCACGCTTCCTTAGGGCTTAGCAGAGGCAGCTCTACTGTCGTTTCTACGCTTCAGTTCAAGAATCGACCCAGACACGACCGACGTACACTCAAGCATCATGTCTAGCGCCCCTTCTCCAGACCACAAGCCACCGAAGCCCGTAAACAGGTCCTGGCCAACATGGCACACAGAGGCGCCCCAGGGCAAGGATGCCATCAAGACAGCCATTGCGAACCTCTTCTGGCAATCGATGGCCGAGGCCATTTCTCTGATCATGAGTGACACCATCGACGTTGCAAAGCGGGCGGGCATCAACGTCTTAGCTTTAGCAAAAACAGCGAAACCAGTCTCCGGAACCGATCTATTCAATCCTACAGAGGAGGAGAAGGCGTTTACGCATGTTG
Organism: Mycena rebaudengoi; assembly: GCA_029282285.1. NCBI lineage: Eukaryota > Fungi > Basidiomycota > Agaricomycetes > Agaricales > Mycenaceae > Mycena > Mycena rebaudengoi. The sequence goes on along the minus strand of JARJCX010000425.1, from coordinate 39,512 downwards.
CACGGTGTCTTTTACAAAGCGAAGGTACGTCTGGTAGATCTGACTTGCCGACCTCAGTGAAGGCGCTGAGGGCGATTATGCAGGCCTTTTTGATATAGATGTTCTCCTTGAAGACAGGGGAATGGGCGACCGTATTGGTTTACCGCTTGAAGAATTGGACTGGCTGTTTACGCGTGATCTGTTGCGATTCACGACTCGTGGTGTCTTGCGGTGGGGAAATACACATGGATCAGTCCTGTGGGGTCCCTTGAAATTCGAAACGGGTATCAAAACGGAGGATAAACAGTACGTATTGTTGTGGCCTTACTACATTGTACACCTCACAAAACTCTACCATAGAGTTGATGGTATTCTGATTACTTCGCGATTCAATCCGGTCGGCAGGCGTCCCGCACTGCGTCTTGTTCCAGTCAATGGGACTGTAAGACTCGAAAATACGGATATGAAAAAAATACCACTTGAGACTGAATGCCGGATCCCTACTTCTCGGCCTTTTGCCCTAATCAAAGAGGTCGTAGACGGGTTATTCATACAAGTCAACAGCAGGGATGTGTATACCGAGGCGGTCTTGGACACGTTTGTCTTTCGCACTCTGGAGCTGCACAAGCATAAGTCGAAGCGACTTCCCCGACAAAGCTAGAGGATACGAGAAAGGTTGCAGTCCAAGAAATCGTGAGCACTTGGATGAATTTCCAGGGGACCCACGCATTTGAGAAGCTTGTGCTCGATCGCAGTGGAGCATTCGTCGACCTTGTATGGCATAACCCAAAAGTCGCACATTGGAAACCCATGTTCCAGAACTGCCAGCACTTCTGCTCAACTCTTCTGAAGTCGAACTGCTTTTTGCGTGTCGATGGGTACGATAGGCCCGGCCTTCCTAGGACTCCTGTTCTGCCGGACGATAAGAAGTACCAGTTATCGCTTCCCAGCATACTGAAGGTCTTTACACTTGTCGATGACCAAACGCTGAAGATCACCCCTACCTTCAAGGAATATTTTGATGCGGTGACGCGGTCGAAAGGAGGAGCGACGATGGTATCATTCAAAGAGAGCGAGGTGAAGGAAACGCTGGAGTCTCAGCCAGCGAGAGCTTCCCTGCTTGATATGAGAATGTACGGGATTCCGATCTTGCCTGGGACAGTGGAATATTCCAAAGCCAATCAGCGGCTCGGACTTCATCCCGATGAGCCCAACGATGCATGGTTCGCGATCTCGGCGGCCACTCTGTACTTTGTCACTCCAATGAATCTGGCGAACGAAGTCGCGCAGAAGATGCAGAGCATACGCAGAGCTACCGCACTGGGTATACTGGGGCTTGGCATTTTCGAGTGGTTGGAGAAGGCCGCCAATCCTAGGCTCCTGAACTCAATCATGTTCGAAGCGCTCATGCTACTTACGGAAAAGGAGAGACAAGATATTCGCGATGATGCCAAATATGAAAAGCTGCTTCAGGAGGCGATGAATAAGTTGGTAAAAGCGGAAAAGCAGGGTAAAGCCGAGAAGATAAAAAAGTGCAAGCAGCGCGTCGATGCTATCAAGGCCAGTAGGAATTACGAGGTTGATATACCTAGACTTCAGGGGAAGCAGCGTGGAAGTTGGGATTTTAGGGCTGGTCTCAACTGAGGAAGCTGGAGCAAATCTATTTGACAGCCTGGAGCACGTTGGGCGTCGGGAAAATAAGGAAGAGGTTCTCTTGAGACATATATTACTGTAATCATCGTTTCCAGGGCCTAGGTGCAAATGAGTAGTCATCGGTAAATGATTCTAACTGACTCCGTTCGCTCTCCCCTGAATTCGAGCAAATCAGAAGCACTGAACTTCAGTACACCCCATAGTATCCGCGTTGATATCACAGGAGAAGGTTAGGCAGGTCATCTCGCCTTACGCTTTGAGCACAGAGAAGGAAATCATTCTACATAGGGAGGAGAGGCTAGGCGTAGTCGAAGGTGGTCATTTGCCGCCGGCGGGGATAATTCCCGGTGGAAGTCGTATCTCACACAGTTCGTGTTCAATTAAGTACTACAGGCTTGCTTTGCTGTCCAGCTTCTTATAGTATAAATAATTTACTGGCCCGCTAATCATCGCTGTTAGCCCTTGCACTACGTTCATCCAGGCACCCTTCGTCCAATTTGGTCTATGTGGGGCACATAACACCACCATTAGTCGCCGTGTCCAGCTCTCAAGCTCACCGATACACGGTGCTGGTCAGTGGACCCAATTTGGGAGCACCTGATCTCGACAACGCCTTGCGTGTTGGACTTTTGGTTTAACACCTTCAAACAGGAATTTCATCTGGAAAAAAACCACTTGGGCCGTTCCATCGGCAGTACAAACATGCACTCTTACAGATGTGGGGTACCACTCAAGTGTAGCATATGTATTTAAAGTACAATCCCAGATACCTTCATGCCATTGATATCTCCAGAAATGTCGTACTTAGCCGCCTGGCCAGCTTCCTGGTATTGCCATGTTTGGGACTGTTGTGAAAAGAAATATTTACAGAGTCACTGAGGGGGCAGAATAAATTGACCACTTGTGTCCCACTCATTGACAGTATGTCTGCCTTTGTCGTAGGACACGGTTGGAGCCGGTTGGAACCTCAGATCGTCGCCCACAGGCCGATTATTCTCAAGTGGCCAAGATCCCAGCGGATGATAGTAGGCATAGGGAATTCCCGGAGGGCCATTTTACAGAACGGGGTGGGGATAAAGGTTTGAGAGATAGTGATACAGGCACAGACTGCTTTCAACTTTATAACGGACACTCCTAACTTGCACTAGGCATTGAGGGTTAGTGCTACGCATGCCAGGGCGAGTCCTTTACGGTCTCAACGTGGGTATACCATTGCATTGATTAATACATAGCCTTCACTTCAACTATCTATAATCTGCCTTTAAATTTATTTCAATGCAGCAAATCTGATATTGGCATAGTCACAGACACAGAAGCTAGATTTTCAGCTAGTAATGCCACATTCACTTGATCAAGTGCACATTGGTATTCATAAAAAAAATGAGGCAGATATCAAGTCCTGCAAGCCATGTTCATTATGAAGATGGGGAAGAATAAGTTCAATCGGAATGTGTCCAATTCTCCCACCAGCACCAACCAGAGGTTCATGGTGGTGGCAAGTATGACACGCCAATGATTCTTCACCATCCGAGTCAACAGTGGCTCTGCTGGAGAAAAAAAGTCGAACAATGCACTAACGTCAGAAGAGGGGACACAACTTACCGCATCATAAGATATATTATTCCGCAAATGAGAGGGATATAGAGTATGTGGAGCATATACATATGGCAGAAAATGAAATGGCTGCAGGTAGGTGATGTTTGAGATGGGGATGTATTACTTACTGAATTTGGTGGATCTTCCAGAGCTAAGAAAATCGACGAGAGTTGTATTGTGTTGCTATCCGTGAGGGGATTGGGTATGCGGGAAATTGTCACCCCATTGTGTATGTATATCTATCGGCGGTATATTTTTATCAAGCTGACTCACGACGGAGCAAGGCATCTACTCAAACTCGGAGCGCCCACCGAGAGTCCGAGGTTTATTTTAAGACAAACTGGGGGCGGCTACCGAGGACCCGAAGTGTCTTGGGATCGCCTACTGAGAGCCGGAGGTCTAACGTGTGCCCCAAATAAATCTCAAACTCTCCGTAGACGCGCCAAGTCTGAGTTGGGAAAGCTGTTTGTTTTAAGATTGGCGAGCAACCACTATGCTGTGCAGTAGAATCAACCGCGGGCTTGTCGGTAGGCGCTCTTTGGTAGTTGGGGTAAAGGGCCGTCTGTGGCTGCACCTGACATGACCTTGTACTTACTTTTTTTTTAAATGGCCAATGATGAACAAATTTGTTACTCAAAAAAGGGTTGAGAATAGATGTACTCCATATCAACGGACGCTGTAGGCGGTATATCTGTGATTTGGTTTACCCCCTCTTTCAATAACTGCCAATATTTCATTCAATCTAAGCGGACAGAGAGGCAGCCATCATAAATAGTAATAGGAAGTTAATCTCAGAAGCTAGAAGGAGATACACACGGGATTCTGAGCTACTGCAATATCGCAGATTTTTGGCAACTACCGCGGAATGTGCCGAAACACAAAGTGTTCAGGTTTCCGTAAATAGCTTGTAATTTAATTCGATTTACCTATTACCTATTATGTGTACTTTCTTCCCACTCACTGCGTTCAGGCTCCCGGTAGCCGAAGCGATTTCTAGACGCCGGTAGGCCTGACGAAGCGCAAAAAATCGCCGTCTAGCTCCGGCGAGGTCCGGCTAGCTACCCGTCTAGTCAGCCTCGCGGTGTCTCGAAATAGCTCGGCTAGGTTCGGCTAGCTTTGCGGTTAGCTGGGCTCTGAACGCAGACTGGCTTTAGAAAATAAAAAGGAGTAATAGCGATGAAATGATCGGTGACAGTCGGAACAGACCGGATTTCGGATCAGAACGGATAAAACCCCTCTGTTAAGGACAAGCCCATATTTTGTTCAGTTCTACAGGTTATCTAAGGATTTCTGAGCGGGGAGGTAGCCACAGTGTGCAATGAAATATTCCTCTCATAAACTAGGGGAAAATATTCAGCTGGTTCTGAGCTAATGCGGGGCGGATTCGGCAGGGAGCCCCTCAATTTTAACAACGACAAAGGACAAAAAGTTTTTTACTCGGGGAAAAATCCTGTTTTGATGGAAAATAACATCTGAAAACATTACAACCACCAAAAAGACTCAAGGGGTGGCGAAGACCTTAATTCCGGACATCGACTCCTACCGTGACCTACCTGATCGAGTATCCGGGGTCCTAGCAAACCACTTTTTGCCTCGGTTTTGCGAAAGTTTTTTTCCCGGGCTTCTAGCACCAATTTTAGATATCTATTTTGTTCCAATTAATTCCCTGAGTCCATCCATGTAACTATCTTGAAGTTGCCTGAAAATCTACGGTCGGAGGAAGCAGAAACGGGATTTGCCGAGAAAAAATCAATGAGTATCAACAACACGTATCGCGAGTGAATGCGCACTCGAACGGCCTTAGACATCGCCAACTACATGCACATCCACGATATTGTTCCCCCCTACCTCCTGTTTACCTCAACAACCCATTTTACCTTTCTCAGAGTCTCTGGGACCCAGGTAGTTCAGTGCTTTCACCGATTAAATCGGGAATTGCATTCCAGAGAGAGTAGAATAGTAACAAAACTTAATTATAATGGTATGAGCATACCGTAGCTAGGTACTGGATCTTTGGGGACACATACAAGTTGCAAACGAAACTCGGCGCAAGCGCGTTTGATGTATCGTTGATGCCTGATCTGATCCCCTTCGCTATTGGCCCGGAGGCACGGCCCACTGTTCCAGATGATTGCCGACTGGTGGTGGTCGAGCGAGTTCCGGGGTCCTGACAGGAGGTTTTTGGTAGTTGATATCCGACACTTTTTACTTCGCCACCCCTTGAAAAGACTACAAAAATTTGAAGCGAAATTAAGCACTGCCACCAATGTATCAATACACAGCCCCTAAAAAGTCCCTCAACAATCTGTGTCACTAGTCAAAAAAATCGATGAAATTGGTGATCTGAGATTTGAAAGGGACGATACTTATTACATAAGTACTCGTAATTTTAGGATTGGCAAGCAACCATCATCATGCTGTGCGATGGAATCAAACCCGGGACTCTCGGTAGGCGCTCCGAGTTCAGAGAGCTTACCAAGCCTCCAGTTATTTTAATTTTAGCATGCAGTGTGGTGAGATCAAACGTGGGGCTCTCGGTAGGCGCTCCGAGTCCGACAGCTTACTAAGTTTCAAGTTTATTTTAATTTTAGCATGCGGTGTGGTGGAAGCAAACGGATGGGGATATTCAATCAAAAGTGGGGACTGAATGGCGACAAATTTTTGCAGGGTATGGGCTGACAAGAACGAATCCTAAACAAGTTAGGACTCGTAACTAAGGAATGCTTGGAGGGCCATCTTAAAACAACAGGCAGTGGCTAAAAAATGTTAACTAGTTACAGTCTAGTGGACTGGAAGGTGCCAGGGGATGCCCAGAGGGCCTTATGAATTCATGCTCGGTTCAAAATTGATGGAGAAAAAAACCGTAACAACACCAGCCCTGACCCAGTCCTGAGTCGAGCGGGGACCTCCCATAGATAGCAAGACTGCACATTGACTTCTAAACCCTACCAGGTCTTCACCCTCTTCCTTAAGTGTGCATTTATGGGTTATTCACATTCAGTTAGCACATCTCTTTCGAGCGTACTTAACATCTGATAAATGAGAGGTTCAGCAATACATAGCACCTACCTCGTTGGAGGCAAATTAATCCCGCCAACGGATTCTGCAAATAAAAGAAAAAAAAATGGTGGGGTGCTAGGAACAATGACCCAGCCCAGGATCGAACGGGAATGTGGATCTCATCGCACAATTATGTGCAGGCGTGTGGTGTACACCACCGGGTCCTCACCATGTCTTTCCTATCAAGATTTTAGCACGGACTCTAGTAATCCAAGTTGCTGAGATTAATTGTACACAAATCAACTATTATGGGCCGGCCCCGGATCGAACGGGGACCTCCGACAGACTTTATTGATTGCACAATTATTGCAGGTAGGGGTGCAGAATACTGTTAGAATTAGTTGTTTGTCTCCGCGTGCTACGGCACTCAGCATTAATATTACGTTGTCTGCTTGCTTCACGCGTCCATCTGAGTCTATCCGTGTCTGTGTCTGAGTCCCCCTCTGTGTCTGAGCCGAGTCGCCACTAACGTTCTCAACCCCATCCCCCACTTCATCTTACAGGTTCTGGGCCTCCGAAGCTCCTTCCCTCTCGCTTTTCTTGCACTTTCTTCTCGTGCTTCTCTTTATCACATCATCCACTTATTCCCACACCTCCGACATCTTCCGACATGCCGATTTCCTCCGCGTTACTCGAGGGCCTCCAAAAACTCGATGATCTTAACGACTCCACTTGGGGAACTTGGGGTAGAACCATGACCATGTTTTTTCCATGGTTGTGGTGCTGCATATATTGCCGATTCCACCACAGCCACTACTGTCCCCGTCAACAAAGTAGGTCTCGATAGCGAGCTGGTGTGGGCGATTTATTCGCATGTCCACGATGACTACAAGGTCCTGATCGAGGACGAAAAATCTGGGCTTGCTGCTTGGAGGATGCTCAAAGCTCGTTTTGAGAAATCCACCATATCCCGCCGTCTTAAAGCCCGTTCGGACTTTTACCGCGCTGTCCACGACCCCTCACTTAATGTTGATGTTTATATCAACAAAGTCAAGGCGGCTCGAAAAACTCTCAAGGGTCTTGGTTGCGAGCCTAGTGAGGTTGAGACTACCGATGTTCTCCTCATCAACCTCCATCCTTCCTGGGCGGGTGTTCGTACCACCATCACCTCCAACAAGGACGAACAAAAACTCACCGATGTTGTCGGGATCCTTAACGGTTCTACCGTTGATCCTCCTGTCAAGGACGAGGATGACAAGCCTGCCTCCCTTGCCATGGCTGCGATCCACGGGTGTTTTGGTTCGGGTGGGAGAAGGGGTGGTGCTGGTGGTAGAAACGGATACAGCGGCGGAAGTTCGGGTGGCAGCGGTGGCGGCACCTCTTGCGTTCCTCCTTCGGATGACAAAGGCTATCATTGGGTGCGACCCCACCAACGAAAATCACTGCCATCGGTGCGGTCGATCCGGTCATATTGCGGCACAATGCATTCACGACATGCCTCAGCATATCAAGGATTGGGTGATGAATAATTCGAACCATGAGCGCTCTCATACAGCAACAGAATCTGCCCACCCCGCTTACGCCTTCAACCTCAACGACATCGGTTCCGATAGCGACGATCCCGATGGACTACAATTTATCGGCAATATTCAGGTCCCGATTCGCATTTGACGGACTTTGGTTTAGGTGGGAGTTTTGGTGAAGGCGGTGGGAGTTCCAGGTTGTTTTCCTTTTTTCTTTCTTGCCTTGCACGTCTTGTCAGGTGGGAGTGTTAGAATTAGTTGTTTGTCTCCGTGTGCTATGGCACTCAGCATTAATATTACGTTGTCTGCTTGCTTCACGCGTCCATCTGAGTCTATCCGTGTCTGTGTCTGAGTCCCCCTCTGTGTCTGAGCCGAGTCGCCACTAGCGTTCTCAACCCCATCCCCCACTTCATCTTACAAATACACCACCGGGTTCTTCATCTTTCCTATCAGACTTTATGTATACGGGCAAGGGCAGGGTTTAAATTTAAATTCCGCAAGGACATTAATCCAGATGGGTGGATGTAGCCTGTGCATTTTGTCCGAAAGCAAAAGCGCGCTCTCCTGATGAATGTACGTTTATTTAACATCATAGGCGGTACAAAACAAATACGACAAGAAAGAAAAAAGCATTTTGTCAAATAATTATGGCCCAGCCCCGAGTCGAACGAGGACTTTTGACTGAGTTCACTGCTTCCAGATCCGGATCCACCTATTTCAAGTAGGCGTGCAGCGTAAACCACCGGGTCTTTGAGCTCTTCTTCGTATGCATGATATATGTGGATGATGTCTGGGTTCGAAGTCAGTAAGCGTATTAGGATTCAACCGAAAGTACACATTACTTTGAGCGCAATGGTTCTCCCCATCTCATAAATTCAGCATCAATTTGGAGTAATGGCAATGGTACGTACCTCGTTCAACGTGCATACAATATTGCGAGGTAGAATCTACAGGTAGACCAAAAAAAAGTCAATCACATCGCCGATCTATGGCCCAGCCCCAAGTCGAACAGGGACCTCCCACCGAGAATTCCGCTTCGACGTAGGCGTTCAACATACACCACCAGGACTTTGGGCTATATTTTATACGAAGGTTTTATACGGGCAATGTCTCGCTGTAAAGTCGGATCCAAGTTGTCGAGTGCTGCCACGATGTGACGGGTGCCTTTTGTACAAAGCGAAGGCGCGCTCTCACAATTAATGCGCATTGGGTTAACATCATGGGTCGGCGCCAAAGCGGGAAATAAAAAGACAGGGCTCGGCGACAGGGGATAACGGACTGAGAAAGCCGAATATAGAATGAAGTTTAAAATCTAGAGTCCTATTGGGATCCAATAATTGACGATAGAAGAAGAAGAAAAAAGAAGACGTATAATAGTTGGCGGAAACCCCAGCCGATGGCTAGGATGAGCCTGTAATAAAATGTTATTTTTTTGACGCAAACATCTCTAGAAAATGCGCACCAGAGGGGCTGTACCACAAGCGCAGTCCTCTATCCTCTCTGCTGACGCGGAGTCCGTCTGGCAACCTATTATGGAGCTCAAAGAAGTGGAAGTAGGGCGGCAGGTCTTGAACTTCGAGCTTAACATCTTGCGTGAGCTCGAACGAGCGGGCTGGAAACAAGTGGCTGAAGGTATAGATAACTGTCCACCGGATATTGAACTTGATGAATATGTGCAGGAGAGTGTTGAAGGATTCAACTTATTCTCAACAAGCATACCCATTCCCTGGACTATATTGTCTCCTATTGGTCAGTGCATCTATGATAGCTTCATCAGCTTCATACTCCCGCCGTGAACGACACGTCTGCGGCGCCACCATGCTGCGGCATTCGAAAAGGCTCCGCGAAGAGGACTCCAATTTTGACCGAGAAACCAAGGAAAATTACATACACGTACAAGAAATGGTTGCTGTACACGCGACGCTCTCGTTCAATCCGCTAGTTTACAGTTTACATCCGGCATTCGATTCTTATCGCCAGCGTTCAATTCCTACAAACACGCCGGGTCTTCGATATTCCAATAACCCCATACCCCTCGAATTCCCTAGACAAGACAAGAATCAGCCTCAGATCAAATTCGGAGGTGATCCCTGGACCAACTCCCGGAGGAACGCAGCAAGGGTTGGAGGAAGGGAGGAAAATAAATAAATAAACACGTACCCAGTTCTCGCAGATTTCAGGACTGTCGAGATGTAGCCCACGGAAGTTGGCCGGGGTCGTGGAGCACATGTCGCGCCAGTCGTCCTCGGACTGGAGGTTCCACAGACGCGACTCAATGTGCTGATGAAACATGTTCAAAATTGCTATGATCATCAACAGGGAGATAAAAACAAACTCTTCGACCAGATCCTGGGGACGTGCAGCCCTGTGGTTCGGATGAGTGTCAGCTCGGTGGTGGCCTGAGATGGAATGGCATGACGCACTTTGTCATTGAAGTCATCAAAATGGGGTTTACAGGTCGGCTCCAAATAATCGACCGTCCAGTGTCCAAAAACACCGCCACAGCCCTGACAGTGACATGATCAGAACCAGCACACGATGAAAAGGAATATATATTACCTTGTCCTCGCACCGCGTCGGACTGGGTATCTCCACCCGTGGATCTCGACGGCCGTCTCCTTGCACGCCTGCACCGGATCGTACTCCCGGGGGACGTTCGCCACACGCGCGCTGTACCGCCGCGCGCCGTACCGCAAGCAGCGCTGCTCCGCGCGGAGGTCCTTCCAGTAGAACGTCGCCCGCAGACGCTCCTGTTCCTCCTCCTTGCGCCGCTCGTCCGCACGCTTCTCCGCCTCCCACGCCTCCTTGTCGTGCACCAGCTGCTCGCGCATCGTGACCAGCGCCGCGTGTTCCGCCTCCCACTGCGCGCGCGCAGTGTCTAGGGCTGCCACCCGTTGCCGTGACGGCAACGGCCGTTGATTCGACGGGTATGCGACGGGCACGGCCGTGGTTTCGACGGCCCGTTGACTGAAGGTGGTGAGCTCTCACGGGACGGGTCGGTCAACGGGACGGCCGTAAACGGTAGCACGGGCCGTGGATCTGAAAAAGCATGGTGTGTATGGCTTTCTATCACTGTCTGTATTGGTTATTGTGGCTCAGTAGGTATTTGTGTTGCGCTACAGTGGTGTACGGTTCGAACCAGTTGGGCTGCTATCATTTTTACATTAAAAGTACATCAAATAATTGGCACTAATTCATCGAAAGCTCGATGGTTAAGCGCCAATTGCCGAATTATTTTTAATTGTGCTCAAGACTTCTCGATGCAGGAAAGAAAATTCATTCAGGGTGCACAGAGATAATTAAACTACCAAAGAACTACCCCATGATCTCTTGGACAGCGTTGCGTGCAAGTCGAAGACGCTGTTTGACCATCATAAGTGTTCTGATGGTGTCGGGCTTGAGGCTCGCTCTCCTCAGAGAGATGGTGTCACGGCCACCCGAAAAAATGCGCTCCACAGCAACCGCAGACCCTACATGGAATCAGTACACAGTTCAACTATTTATAAAATAGAAACATACCGGGAATGGAAAGGATATCGCGAGCGAGACAAAAAAGATTAGGGAACTGGGCTTTACGGGCAAACCACCACTGAACGGGATCACAGCCGGCGAAATCCTCACGGGGAAGGCTGTAAGACTCTCTGAGCTCGTTAGTAATAACGCGCCGCTCGACGCGGTACCTCGCGGTGAAGTCCTTCTGCGGGGATTCGGGCTGATGGGCAGAAGAAGAAGCAACCGGCACGGCAACCGAAATAATGTTGTGGTTCTTCCCAGCGTAGTTCACATTGTAGTAAGCGTCGAGGGCAGTCTTGGAAGCCTCCAGCTGAGTTCCGAGATCGTCATCAAGGCAAAAATCCGACCTGAGGCCCTCGTATGAAATGCGAGGATCCAAGACTTGAAATCATGAGAAAGAGTTGAGTAAAAGAAGAGTTGGATAAGACTCACGTGCAGCCCAGGTGTAATAAGGCGACTGATCCATTTTATAATAGTAATCACTGAGCTTGCGGTGCGCATCAAGGAGTCCGTTTCGAAGCACAGAAGGCGTCGAGAGTGGGAGCTCTTTCAAGCTTGTACGCAAATCCTCCTGGAGGCCACGGAAAATTGTGTGAGTGAACGAGAGCATCGGGCGCTTCGTGGTGGACATGAGGGTTGTAGCGGTGCGGAAGGACTTCAACCACCCAGTAACGAGAATGATGCCATCCCAGTCATTTCGTGTAAGATCCCATTGATGGAGATCGCGATGCTTTCTAACGAAGTCGTCGATGATTTTTCGATGATCGATTGCACGGCCTAAAGGACATAATTAAATAGCTACGCAGTGGTATAAGAGGTACTCGTACGGAGCATCTGGTGAGTCGATGACCAGCGAGTCTTGACATCCAAGATGGGCATCAGAGGCTGCTTCCCAAGCTTGCCTGCGACAAAGTCTGGAGAAAGTTGCACCTCCAGAGTCCATTCCTGGCGACGTTGTGGGCTTGCGCGGATGGAGCGAATGATCTTCCTAAGCTAGAGATGGTTTAGTGTTGAAATATCACGAAAAAAAGAGGCATACCTTGTGAACAGATCGGAGCTTTCCCGTTCCTTGTTCAAGAAAAAGTAGCTCCTAAGAGCTTACAACAAGTTCAACGCATAGGCCAGTGTGCATATGAGCTCTATGTCCAATATAGCACATAAAAGCGCGTCGGGAATGAGTCCTTGCAGGCAACAAAAATTGCCGCCTCATCTCGGAACAGACATCTTAATGATTCCCGAGAAAGCTAAAATGACAAATTGGGCTTACTAGGGTGATTTTGGGAGTGATAGGCGCTGAAATTTGTGAAAAGCAGCGAGCCGTGGAGCCGTAGTGCTACCGTGGCGGCCGTCTTTTCGACGGGTAAAAACGGGTCCCACCCGTCCCGTGACCGTGCCTGGAGGAACGATCAGAATCCTCTACGGAACGGGCACGGCACCCGTTCCACGGGTGCCGTTGAGCCGTGGCAACGGCAACGGGCGGCAGCCCTAGCAGTGTCGTGCGCGGCGACCTCGGTGACCCAGGCACGCCGAATCGCCTCGTGCCCTCTGATCTCCTTGTCCCATTCGCGGCGCATCCGCGCGCGCGTCGCGGGGTCGAGCGCGGCCTCCGGCGACCGCTGCATCCATTCCGAGGCCACGCACACGCCGATGATGAAGACCAAGAATGCGATGAATACGGAGAACGGGCTCCACGTCTTCAAGTTCTCCCTGAGGCGGGAAGGAGAAGGACTTTGCGGAAGGAGGGGTGTGCGGTCATTGCTATATTATGCGTAATGAAATGAGATTCAGCGAAGGGGGAGCAAAGACTGACGCAGGGAGGGTGTGCTGGTGAGCGTTAGCGCCGGGCGGAGCGCTGGCGGCGCTGTAACTGAACTGGAAGTTGGCGTCGTACGCGGGTGGTGCTCTGCTGGACCATGAGGGCCGGCAGCTATCACGGCAGGGAGAAGCCTACGACGACGGGACTCTTGCCGATGAGCGTCCGTTGGGATGCATGGTAGTAGAGACGAGGCAGGAAGAACGGCGTTTAGTTGGCGTTTAATAGACCCCGAAAAGGAAGCAGGCTATAATTAGACGAGTCCTGTGCTTGTGAGCCAGCACGAGGAGCCTTTCAAGCCGACCAACATGGAGGACATAGAGGAAGGAGACGTTGACACGTCGATTCCTTGTTTCCACACCCGCCGCTCGCGTTTACCTAACAACGCGGCGGCCGCCGCGCGCTCTATGCGCAGAATTTGGAAATTAGTGAAAAAAATTGCGCGCCGCGAAAATTTCCGGGAAGGACTAATGCTCATGGTATGCTGGTGTGTATCTTTCTCACATCTTCACTGAAACTTATTCGCCCTGTTCAGGGCCCCTCGTAACTTGTCAGCCAATCTATGCGTATAATATATTCTCGAATTTCGATCTACATCCGTACCGTTTCCCTTCCTGTCTTCGCTCCATACAAAGTCATGCCCGTATTTAAATAGTTTGGCATATTTGAGACATCCGGTCAAAGTAGCAGTCAGACTATGATATAAACACGCGTGAAGATGGGTAGAATCCAGTATATGTAGATAGGGAGTACAAGCGCAAGTCAATCCAAGCACAATCGATCCTCCCGGAAGAAATAAAAGAGTCCATGATATCAACGACCATTGCTTCACCTCAAAGCATCGCAATATCCGGCCCAGCGTCAACCCCTGTCAGCGTCGCGTTGTGCTTCTTTTTCTTCTTCTTCCGCTTCTCCTTCACCGGCATCGGCGTCTGCGCCAGGTTGACGCGCTCATTCACGTCCTTCACGTCCTGATGCTTCTGCCTCACCGGCGTTGCGGGCGCCGGCACTATTTCTGCAGTAGCCATTGTCCGCGGCTGAACCTCTGCCAGCGCATCAGCATCAGCGCGAGCCTGCTTTCGCCGCTTGCGCGCGGAGCGTCGGGCGTCGTGGTCCTCACGTTGTTGAGTATCGACGGGATCGGGATCATTACTGTGTTTGCGCTCCGCTGGGGTGAACGACGCCTCGGACGCGTCGGCGTCAATCTCGCTCAGAGTGCGAGGAGGGATGCTAGCAGACCAAGAGCCGAGCTGCGCGGACGGAGTGCGATACCCCGCGGACGGAGCAGGATATCCCGCCCACGGAGCAGAAGACCCGAATTGAACCGTGAGAGCATCCTCCTCCTCCTCCTCGTATTCTAGCGCGCGCATCCGCGCCTCAAACGACCCCTGCTCGAACTCCCGCGCCTCGCGTAGAGCGACGTCTGCGGTGCGCAGGTCCCGCACACGCGCATAGACCTGCGCGGCCCGTCCCGCGCTCACGCCGTGCGTCTCTGCGAGCAGGCGGAGCGCGTACGAGCGGCCCAGGTACGCGAACGTGGCTTCGTCCTGCGCGGAAGGAGTTGGAAGCGCGGCATGCAGGGCTGGTAGGGCGCACGCTACTACAGGAGGCGGGGGGAGCGCGTGGGGGAGCGCGTGGTTGGCGTAGTTGAAGGGCGCGCGCGGACGAAAGAGGAGGGCGGAGACGTCCGTTGCGGATGGAGGAGGGTGAGCAATACATGCTGCGTGATCAATCAGGGAAGGCGCGAGGGGTGTGCGGGACTTACTATGTATGTGGGTGGGTATATGCGGCGGGTTGAGATTCCGATGCACGCGGTTGGGTGGGCAGTGGCGTGAGTTGGATGACGATCATCCTGTCGCGCTTGGTCGTGTCCGCAGGCGGAGCCTCTGTGCGATTGAATATGAGGGGAGTTGAGAACAGCCGGTTTGGGTTGTCGGGAGACGTGGCCCACATGGCTGCGAGCTGCACTCGAAAGACAAATCAGACTTGAATGCAGAGTTGATGTAGGCGAATGACGGACCCCAGCGACGACGTACGACTCCTCCACAAATTATCGCGCTTCCATTGCGCAGCGTACTTGCTACAAAAAATATTCCACGCATTTGGAGCCCGGACTGTATGTGGCATGAGCAGGCGCATGTCGACGCTTTTGAGCGTTACCTTTGGTGGGGGACGGGGTGCCAGAATCGTTTACTTGGGATTGTATGCATTAGACTGGGAACTCGGGTGCGCGGGAGGACTTGCCTGAAGTTTCCTCAGCCATCTGAGAGTGACTGCGGACGGAGGGAGGAAGAAACGAAGGAAAGAATAAGCGCCTGCAAAGCAAAACACGCACAAACTCGACATGGATCGATTCAAGGTGACTGTGGTTTTATTTTCGCCTCAAGCTCAATGAAGTAGGAGGTTCGAGATGTGAATTCTGCAGGTTTAATGTTTTAAAGCACTTGAAGGAGAATGAGAACGTAATGTATGTTCAGCATCGTCGTTTGTCCCAAACTCAAATACCTCCATAGAAACAGTCCATGGCCGATGATGGTCTATAAAACGAAGACTGAAAGAATAAAAAGCAATTTCTTATCACGTACGCTGCCTGCACAATCTCGATGCAGGATTGAGTGATAGATAGATATTGGTCGGCTTGAACCTGGTTGAATCACAAGACCTGACGTGCAGTTAGGAAGCTCAGGATTCGAACAAGAATATAAATAATCTGCGAATAAGGAACACAATACAGGAATGATACTGTAAGCCTATATATGAAAAATAAAACATTGGATCCGAAGACGAAATCGTTCAAGCTGGCACGATTGAGCTCCAGAAGAAATGAATTGGCCGGACAAACTCGTTGAATCATATTGACAGTAAAAGCGACACAGACTGTACAGATATATACAGAATATCTGACGAAGGTTCAAGTAAACACGTTGCCTTTGATTATATCCGCGCCTGTGAACAGGTCAGATTCCCGAGTCTCAAGAATTATTGAGACGATCATACCAAGCTCCCCGAGAGCATACGCCGTAGCTGGGAGGCGGTCCATTAGGCGCATGGAACGAGCAAGAAGCCTGGACGCACCCTGGGTGTGAGCACCGATGTGGAGAGGTATAATCGACAGATCAACGACGCGTATATTGGTCGTTTTATATACCTAGCAACAAGTCAGCGGGAGGCTGGGGGTAGGGACATCACATATACCTTCAGCTTGTTGTCCACGACCCCTCCATCTTCGAGGGGCAGCATGGAGCACGATCCGACGGTATCTGAGAACATGAAGTGAAAATGGATGTGACGGAAGAGCAAGTGACGCACGCCAGGTCGAATTGAAGAAATTCTTAATCCACGCTTTGGGACGAATTAGTATTTTGGGGCTAAACTCGGAAGGAGAATCTCCACCTGCAATTTGTTCGTCTGTTTGAATGTCTGGACCGGGATTCACCTCGACACCTATTTTTCGCTCTGATTAAAAAAATATCAGAGGGTGGGGTAGAATCTTGCCGGTTAGGATGCTCTTCAAAGGTTCCTGTTCAACAAGGCGGCGGTTAAACTTGACCATTTCAACTACCGTCTGAAGGTCTGTGGTTTGATTAGTTTACCATCATTGGATAATATATGGGACTCGCCGTAGGCAGACTCGAAGTAGCGCGGATCGATGGCAGGTGGGTCAAGAGGATTTCCCGACTTGATGTGCTACCGGCCAGTTCAATGATATGCGCAGCGATTAGACACACACATAAACTCACAATCGAACCGCGCGAAATCGGGTGGTTCAGCAAGCTGGCCATGGAGAGATACTTCCTGTTCGGCTCTGGTTGATCTGACGCAATGTATGTCAGCGAGGAGATATCAATGCGATTGAGGCGCACTGGGATATGAGCGGAAGGTTTGGGCGAGAATCAGCTCGCAGGAAGGCTCCTTCTTGGCAATGTGGGCTAACTGTACTTTGAACTGCTTCTGGAGGGCAACCGAGTACTTTCCGGAAGCTCTGCCTGCCTCAATAGATTCTGCGAGGGACTTTTGAAGCGCCGCCGAATCGGGAGAGATGGACGCTAAGGGAACGAAAGTCATGGCGGTGGGCGCCATGCCGAATACGCCCTTGCCATGGAGTTGGCTAAAATATTGGTGAACTTGCCGAAATTGAAGTGAGAGTATTCCCCCGTACTATTCTGCGAATTGTTGCGCCGCGATCGCACCATCTCTCAAACAATCGAAGGTGTTATAGTCGTCCTCCTTGTCCTTCCGAATTTCTGTTCAGAAAGCGTCAGATTTTGAATTCTAGGGCGTGCCGAGCTTACCATAGCTCCCTTCTCTGCGAGACAGAAGAAAAGGTGCATCAGAATAGAGTCTCAGGTGATGGAGGGGATTACCTACATGACTAAATGCTCCTGGATGTTCTCGCCGACACCAGGGAGGGAAACTTGGATGTCAATACCAGCCTTACTTAAAATCTGGGGGTCCCCAATTCCGGACAGTTCGAGAATCTGAATTCGATGTCAGAGCCAACACAACGGAGGGAAAAGGTTGCATACCTGGGGGGACATGATTGCCCTTTTACTGCATAAACAACGAGGACGAAAGGGAAAAACAGGCTCGTTACCCGGCACATAAAATGACCTCCTTCGCAACGGCGACTTCGTGGGTTTCACCGTTGTGAACGAAGCTGACTTTCTCAGCAGTTGCGACACCGGAGTTCATTTTCAAAACGATTTTTGTAACTTGCGCCGAGACAAGTACGGTGAAGTTAGGACGGGAGGCGTTGGGTTGGTAGTACATCTGCGATATCAAACCTGTATTAATACAAGGCTCAACGATCGGGGACACCTTACGTTGGCCGCATAGGATCTGACGCGCTTGATTGGGTGAATGGAGACGGGAGTTAACCAAGTTCCCGTTGTCTGTCTTTGGTAGTCAGTGATCTCGGATTCTTGAATCAACCAAGTCAGGCACTCACTTTCCCGGAAAACTTGAACAGTGCGTCTTTGAGGAGCTAAATCTTGTAGAGGAGAAGACTCGACATACCGGTTCCTCCGCTCTGTTTATCCCGACCTTCTGAAGCGCCTATGACCGTCAGCGTTCAAGGCTATCAGTAGTCAGATACTTCCCATACCTCATGGTACGGGCCCTCAAGATTAGACAGCGTAATAGGGTATCCGAGTTCCAGTGGGCCTAGGAAATAATCGCTGTTGATCAGGAGCAAGTTATTTTTCATTGACGCGACCCACCGTCCGAGCCACGTTCATTGAGATCATAACTCATCGTGTCGATTTTTTCCAGAGGAGCAATAAAGTGTTCCGCCTTCATATAATACTTCTTTAGGAGGTCCCAGTTCCATCCGGCGTTCCCCAGTTCTTCGAAAGCTGTCCGCAGTATTCAATTAGTCGCTTCGGCCACAAATTCATTCCAAGACATACCATCAATGTCGGAATTCGCGGGGCGATGATACATAAAGAAGTTGATGGCTGAGCTACCGCCGAGTCCTTTTCCTCTGCAGGACATTAAAAGTTGAGTTCTGAGTCTAAGATGATGGGAAACGTACCTTGGAAAGAAGATACTCCTTCCGCCCGCATGTTCTTGCCCGACCTTTGGGCAGAATTGAGAACAAGTGATAAGGCCAAGGTGCAGACTCACCGTGTTAAAGGCCCAATCGTATTGTGGATCATTGAAGTGGCTCGCAAACTTGGCAGGGGTCACTGTGAGCGGTGGGGAATTCAGGATCTATTCGATATATCAATGAAGAGAACAGTACGGATGTTCGGATCGTCAAGATTGGCAGGACCCGCCTCGAGAACGAGCACCGAAACCGAGGGATTCTCTGTCAATCGGGTTGCCAACGCGAGCCCAGCCGTCTAGCGAATCTGTTAGCTCGAGGAGGGGCAGTTTAGCGGAATCAAACGGACACCGCCACCTGAAAATGGTTTAGCATTTTGTCAATGAGGACGAGGAGCCACTTAGTACCGACGACAACAAAATCAAATGCTCCGTGCTTCTGAACGTCCTCAAGCGATGAAGTATTCATTGGCGCGGCGAGGCGAGATGTGTAGAAGACTTGCGGAGTGACAGGAAGTGACACCAGATGTGGGTAGAAAGAGAAAGGGAGCGCGATTGTGACGATTGAAGGACGGCCTTTTCAATGCCCACAATACCTTGATTCCGTCCGATTGCCCGGTGGTTTCTCACAAAGAAGAAATTAGATTCCCTCAATCACCGTCGAAATTGCGGAGTCAGACGTTGGACCTCTGCACTTCCTTGCGACAGAAGTTAAGGCGGAGCATATGTGAGTGATCTCCGTGTATTTGCAGCCAGTAGGGTTTCGCGTCGACCATAGACATCACCAAGGGGTCTAGGAAACAGACCGAAGGTGGGTGCTTTGTGGGCTCGACTGGCGTTGGGCGCTGTTCGGGTCGGGTCGAAGATAGCCGGCAAGAAACACAACCAAATGTTCGGGACACAGCCCCTTGCTCCTTTCTCAGATTTGACCCAACGGGCACCTGCGGATCTTCGAGTCAGGACTCTGGATTCCTTGTTCCTCCTCGCACAGTACTAGTACGACGGACTCCATGCGTCTACGCCACCCTTCACCGACCTTGTCCAACTCCAAATCGTATCCGCCGTCCAACGCCAGCGCCGTGCGCCTCAACGAGGGCTACGACCCGTACGCCAACGCGCCCGCTAGCTCGGGCGCGCGCGGCATGTACGGTAATACCTACCGCGGCGCAGGCACGAATAAGCGCGCGCGCGTTGGGGATGGTGGCGCTCGCCGAACTATCTCAATGAGTCCCGCGACAAGATCTATGGCGTTAATGTGGGCGAATGGTTTGGCGCATTGTGCGTGCCTCTCCTCATTCTCCTCCCGTTCTCTCTTTCCCTCCTTTTCTTGCCCCTCACTTATCATTCCTTGCGCCCTCCATTTCGTTCTCGGTTTTTCTTTCAATTCAATTCATTCTTCACTATCCGTCTCTCCCTTGGCGTGGGTTGTGTGCAGCTGCCGTGCCACATGGCGCGGCGCGGTTGCTACGTGATATGTGCGGCCTGGCGTGTGGCCGAAAGGTATCTGGGGCGCTCGCGTCAAAGCTTGCCACGCCAGCGCTTGCTACGACATCGACCGGAGCCCGCATATGTGCGCTCGGGGATGCGCAAACGGGCGCACGACGTGTCTGGCTACTTCTTTTCGGGCTACTTAGGCCGGCGTTCTCGAGCCTGGCGTGGCGCTTGGAGCTGTCTAGCGCGCGGTTTTATTCCACACTGTCTTTTTCGCCTCTCCCCGCCGTCTTCGTCTGTTTTCACATTTCTTTTGGACGAGCAGATGTATGTACGGCCCTTCATCGTATTCCGTCCTCGCTTCTCCCCTTCCCTCTCTTTTCTTAATCTGTTTAACCCCCCTTTTATTATTATTGTGTCCTATCCCCCGTCTGCGCGCGCGGGTTCGAGTGGTATCGCACTCCCAGGTGCAGCTGCAGTGCGCGTGCATTATGTACAACTGCTGCGCGCGCCGTCTATGGCGCAGCGCGCACCATGTATGGCTGTGGCGCCACGGGTAGCTGACGCAGTTTTCGCCCCGCGCCCCGCCTGCGCTTGTTATATATTCTACCTAGCCGTTGCTCAGAGATGGGCAAATTGACGCGTCGCGCGATGTTTGCCTCACGGCTGCTCCACGCGATGGATGACGTGCTGGCTGCGTGCTTGACGTCCAGCCGCGCCAGCCGGCACTTACTCGGAGATGGGACGCGCGCTAAGTATGCTAACCGCGTCAAACTGCGCGCAACGTCTTCGCGGCTGCCCGGCGCGATGTATGGCCATGACACGCCTGCCTGACTTCCAACGTGGCCCTTCTGCGCTTCCTCGGGGACGCCAGGAATGACGGCCGCGCCGCGTCTTTCTTCGCACTACACGCCTTTTCTCGCTCCCCAACCTGCTCCTCTTTCACTCCTTCTTTATCCATTTATTTTTATTTCGGGCGTCGGTTTCGTTCTATCCTATTTCTGCAAGTGGGGGGCACAGGAGCGAATGCCTGATGCCGCCCGGGCGTCGTTGCTCGATGGGGTGCTATTCTCGCGGCGCAAAGATTGCCATTTTTCACGGCCTTCCGGGGTCGAGTTCCCTCCTGCGGTGCTGCTTGCGAACGATGAGTGCGGCGCTCTTTGCCCACCCGCGGGAGTTTAGGCGGTGGGATCTTTTCCGCAGGCTGCCGCCTCAAAGCGCTGTTTGTGTCTTTGCGTCGGTGTGCGCGATAAGCGGGTGCCCCTGCGCTTTACTTTGGATCGCGGAATGCGACGGCGGGCATCGTTTTCGCAAGTTGCAGGGCGACGAGATGGCCCGGCCTCGAATGAGGGCTTTGGCCACGCGACATGCTAGTTGACGGGAATTCTGCGTCTGGATTCGCTACGCAGGCATCACGCATTGCCTGCGTGTGAACCTCAGCGCGGGCGCAGACACCCATTCGCGTGTATTTTATTTTATTTTCTCGCAAATTCTTTCTCGCCTTCGTGCTACTCGACGCGACGCGATGTATTCGTTTGGCTTCATCTCGTTTGTGTTTTAACCGATATCGCGCGTTCGAACTTGCGCGCGCTTCATCTTCGCGGCGATCTCGTGAAACAGAGCATGCGCATCATACATATTTTCGTGCTCGTTCGACGCCAATGTGGATACGCAGCACGCGTTCAGGTGAAATAGAACGCGACGCGCACCCTAGTCTCCCTTCCCCGATATAACAATATGAATTATTCTTATTTTTGTGGGAGTTGGAACTAAAATTGCGCATGGTTGAATTGTACAGTACTATCGCGCGTCTTGTTCCCCAGCATGACGCGCGTCCTGGCTGGGGTCCCGGGACAGTCTGAAATTTCACCCGCCGCCATAGGGGTGCTCAATTCTTGGCTCATCTCACCCATCTAATTTTTTCCCATCTCATATTTGTTCGAAACAAATAAAGAATTCTCGCAATTGATGCGCATTGGGTTAACATCATGGGCCGGCGCCAAAGCGGGAAATAAAAAGACAGGGCTCGGCGACAGGGGATAACGGACTGAGAAAGCCGAATATAGAAAGAAGTTTAAAATCTAGAGTCCTATTGGGATCCAATAATTGACGATAGAAGAAGAAGAAAAAAGAAGACATATAATAGTTGGAGGAAACCCCGTGAGGACGCAGCGCCAGCGGAGACCGTGGCCGTGCTTCTTTTGCCCGGTATATCCGTATTCATATTCGTTGTCGCCCATCACCGGCGCTCCCGACGGCGGATATACATACTTTGCCCCGCGCGCGAAGTGTAGGTGCGTAGCAGAACAAACGGGGTCTGTGAGCAGTCGGGAAGGATGATGTGGCGAAAGAGATACGGAAGGTCGTGGTGAAGAAAGGAGAAGGGGAGAAGAGCGTGGAGGAGCGTGTGCCGAAGAGCCTTAGGGGGCAGCGCTGAGCGTATCTTTTGTGTTGGTGCGAGGTTGGCTAGGGGGTAAGGCGGTGGAGCGCGCTGCGCGGATTCGAGCGCCGGCGGTGCTTTCGAATGGTGTGTATGAGGGGGTTGCTCGTGTGCGTGCGGGGGAGGAATGCGGAGAGTGGGAGGGAGAGACCGCACGTCATGAGCGATGGGATGGCTCTCCACACTCACTGCCGATGTCGTCACTTTGGCGGCACGACGAGGGAAGTTTTGGTTCTCGGTACATTTTGACATCGGCAGGAACGCAGATTTCGCAGCTCTTTCAGCAGGAGAAAGGCCGCGACCGTGTAGGGGTACTTGTGGCGCGAGTGGTTTGAGATTCTAGTGACGATGGCAGACGATGGCAGACAAGGCTTGTCTGCCATCGTCACTAGAATCTCAAACCACTCGCGCCACAAGTACCCCTACACGGTCGCGGCCTTTCTCCTGCTGAAAGAGCTGCGAAATCTGCGTTCCTGCCGATGTCAAAATGTACCGAGAACCATCAGGAATATGCTCCTTTGCTATTAAGGTCGGATTACCCCCAAAAAGTCGCTAATGTGGTCTGATTACCCTTCTTATTTTTA
This sequence comes from Mycena rebaudengoi, assembly GCA_029282285.1. Taxonomy (NCBI): domain Eukaryota; kingdom Fungi; phylum Basidiomycota; class Agaricomycetes; order Agaricales; family Mycenaceae; genus Mycena; species Mycena rebaudengoi. The sequence goes on along the minus strand of JARJCX010000425.1, from coordinate 16,436 downwards.
TTAGCTTTCTTCGGACGTTGGAAAAAATTTACCACTAATGTAGCCTAAATTATTGAGGTTTCCCAATCATTATTGTACGGGCAGCGTGGTATTTGGCACTCATTTGATGCGTTTGCAGTAGGGAAAGAAGGCAAATATATTTGGAATGGTAGCTACATATTTACAGGTACAGAGCTACTACATCATAGCCCAGATCCTGCAGCCGAACCTATGGGGAACAGTGTTAGATATGGTATATTGAGTGTATACATCCGTGAATGTTCTGAGGAACATCTACAGCGAAAAGAAAAATGGGTCAGCGCTGGATGTGGTGGATGGCGAGGGACATCTCTCACCCGAGCGGCCGCAACAATTAAATGGGATAAAAAACTCACATGGGGGACAGAAGGCCGACCCGCGAACGACACATTCCCGGGCGATATGTCGGCAGTGAGAGAGTAAAACTGACACAGGACGTGCGTGCCGAGAGCGAGGTGTAATAGCATGGCCGTGGCCATGAGGTGCAGATGAAAGGTAGGTCAGAGAGAGTGAGGACCTAAAGTACGAAAAAAACTCACGGCGCGAGTCAGATGACGGCCGTCCACGGCAGCGTGGTGTACCACAAGTGATTGGGTCTGTGTGGAGCGGGGGAAGTGTGCTAAGAGGGGTGAGAATGAAACTGATTGAATGCTGTGAAAAAGCTCACAGCAGGGATGGAGGACAGCCGCGGGTAGTGCTGCATGGAACAAGAAGCACGTCGCCGGTGGCCGTGCGCGCTGTCGAACGTGCGTGCTGCCGGACAGCAGTGGCGAGGGCGCAGCCGCTGCCATGACGTAGATGCAAGGATGCTATGAGTGAGCGAGAGTTAGAACGATGAGATAGTTAGAAAAGGATGATTCACATTCGGGAACAGGATACCGAAGTGTTCGGCCATGTGTCAGGGGCTGCATCGCATCGCGCCAGCCCTGTCAGCCCGTAGTCGCGGATCGGGCTGTCCGCGTCGCCCCCGCCGCCACCGCTGCCACATACTATGTGCTAAGCTAGACGATGACGATGGTGAGCGAACCCGTCAAGCGGGGCATGAATAGGGCATATTTACTGAACACAAAAATGGTGGCGAGGGTAGCACCACCATATTACGCAGCTTGCTAATGATACATGGAGCAGTTGGGGCGACAGAGAATCACACATCTCCCCGTCGAAGAAGGCAGTTTGTAACGCCGCCGTGGCTAATTTCTGATCAAGGATGTAAGTATAGGAGCCAATGACAGTCAGTGACTGACCAGAGAAAGCTGGGTAAACGGGGGCGCGAGTTGCAAGAGGGAGGCATATGGGGGGAAAGGAAGAAAGGCATTGACACTTGTTTGTTTTCCAATCAATACGAACCATTTTTTTTGACACCTGTCAAACACAAAATGATCGTTGAGACACGTGGACTTTAGGGTGGGCTTAAAATTGACTTAGCCAATGACAGTCAGTGACTGACCAGAGAAAGCTGGGTAAACGGGGGCGCGAGTTGCAAGAGGGAGGCATATGGGGGGAAAGGAAGAAAGGCATTGACGCTTGTTTGTTTTCCAATCAATACGAACCATTTTTTTTGACACCTGTCAAACACAAAATGATCGTTGAGACACGTGGACTTTAGGGTGGGCTTAAAATTGACTTAGGATCTTTTCCACTCGTTCTCTCAGAAAATTTGGGTATTCGAAATGCCGCCGACTGAGGCCGCCATCAAATGCCGCCGGGAATAGCCGTCGATAAGTTGCCAGCCACCAATTTACCTCGCGTACTGTTAGTGTGAGGTCCTACGAGCTCGAATCATGGTCTATACTCGTTACTCCGGATTCTTTCCTAGTGTAGATCCCAGGTACACTGTGTACGGTTAGTGTTTCGAGTGCGCCGAGCGTCCGGCTTCCTCTTTGGCACAGCGGCATTTGTTTCGGATCAATTTAGCTTGTTCCCTATGCTTTCGGCGTCGAACTCATACCCCATTGATGTTATTGCTGCAAATATTATTTGGTTCAGATAGCAGAGAGAAATGCTTCATTTCTAGCTCCTACTAGCTCAGAAACGCACTGAAGTGTGGTGGCTGACAGTGGCTGACTCCCCGTGAGAATGCCCTCAAATGCCCGCGATCGTTCGAAAATGCCCGCGATCATGCCGCCGATCACTTCAAAACGCGGGCATTTCGGATTCCCAAATGGACTCCGTTCTCTAATCTTTGATATTTTTCTCAAAGTTGCGCTCAGGTGCGCTAAGCTGCCATAATAGCTTTGCGGCATCTCTCTTCAATATTGGAATCATTTAACTAGCCCTGAAGCAAGCTATTAGGGGTGCTCAATTGCTACACTGCCAGCGGACCTTCCACTGAAATGCAGAGATCGGGCGATTCCAGAATTTTGCAGAACCCACGTGACTAAATTCAGTGGATTTCCACAACTTTACGAGGTTGTGGATTCACAGGAACAAATTCACTGAATTGCAGAGACCGCTGATGGCGCAGAATATGTCAAAATTCTGCGCGCCAAAAGAATCGAACCGACGGCGCAAGAAAAGAGAAAAATCAAGAAAGTCCAACTCGATCCAACTGGGCCATAATGGCTTTTAAAGTCACTCCATTTAGGGGTGGTCAATTGCTATATCTCGTGGGCCCGTCCCGTGGGTTTATTTGTCCCGAACAAATAGAACTCAAACTCCGCCCGGTATTTATGCCGTTTCCAGAGCTACACTAGCTCTCAGTGGAGTTCCAACACCACTTATAAAACATGAAGAGGCTCTAATGAGCTAATGGACATTTTTCTGAGTGGTATTTGGAAATGAATCCGCGAAACTATGCGCGCAAAGCTAGTCATCAGTTATTCATACCTCCAGACCTGCTTCTACACATCAAATCTATCCAGAAATGTTACCAAAATACTCTAGAATGTGTTATGTGATTTTGGGGCAAGATATATGCACCGTTAGCGGCCGCACCGTTGTTATAAAAAGTCTTTTTGGATGGCGGAGTTTGAATTCTATTTGCTCGGGACAAATAAACCCACGGGACGGGCCCACGAGATAGCAATTGAGCACCCCTATTCTGGATTACTCAGACAATTAGGTCGCTTTCCTCTTTTTTTGTCTAATCCGACAATGAGGAAATAAATTACCTCTAAATTAGGCAAGGAGATTTTTCCTGATGAGGACGGGACCGGGGATCTCGGGCATACTCAACTACAATTAAACACCTTACCGATTATTACCATAGACGCTAGTGCGTTCAATGAGTATTCTCTAGCTACCTGGTGCATGTCGTCTGCGTGCAAAATATGTCAATTAATGATTTATTGGATTTGGACTTGTTTGGTCAACTTTGTTCCACTTCTGTTGCGAACTACAACATCGAAGTAAGGCCAAATTGGCGTCTTGGATCTGGTACACCTCCACGCCGCTTAAGACAACACTACTCCTAATCATGGAATCATCGGGGAAGAAAGAGAAGTCAGTTCTCTCACTGTCCCAACCTTATCAGATGCTCATCGGTCCTCAGGCGAATACGCAACAATTTTAGTGCCGACGAAGACGAGCGCTTGGCCCAGTTCTTCGCTCGAAACCCCCAACACCCCCGCAAATCAAAAAATACATACGAAACGCTATTGCAGGAGGTAGGCCTTTATCTAGTGTGTTCGGAAAGGCGCTTCAACATAGCCTGGTACATGATTCAGGAGTGGGCGAGATACCATCCGGTGTCCTCTTGGCTTGGCCGATATATGCGATTTGAGCGCAAGTATGAGGCACGTATTGCGGAAATCATTGCCAATGGAGGGGGGATGGCACAGGGCCAGTCAGATGATTCTGGACGGTTAGCGGTTTCTTCGTGGACGCATCGCTGATACTTACACAAATCTTCCAGGGAATCTTCGAACGAAGCTGAGGGCTCTGTGGAGCGCCCAAACAAACGGCATCGGCGCAATCTACATCTCGAGAGGTGCGCGGTTCTCGTCAACAAGCTCTTCATTGCCGGCCGCTGATCAAGCGTTCGGATATTCAGCGAACCCGATTCAGCTGAAGCCGCAGGATCTTTCATGCAGTTCCCTGTGCTTTTAAATTCATTCATTGGAAAGACAATGTCGCAAACCGACCAATATCTCGGTCTGAACCTCGCGATCACTTACTTGAGTGTGACTCATGGGTTCCCAACCGCTGTCGTGTACGCGACATGGGAGCTCACTGGGAGCCTCTATCTCGCAGACGAGCTCCTCCGTCGCACGAAGCTTTCACTAGGCGGTATATCCCATGACGATGGAGGCAGCGGTGAGCCTTCCGCCTCGCAGCGTGTGCATCGCCAGAATTCTCGGTCTGAGACGCGCGAGAAACCTTCTTCGTCTCCAGGTAGGGCTCGTAAGCGCAGACGTCGAAGAATCTCCAACGAGCAAAGCGTCGACAACATCCATCCTAATGCTGGTCGCTATCCTGAGCCCGTCCCTCAATCGCAGCCCGTCCCACAATCACAGTTCTGCCTTCCCCCACATGGCCACCTCCTCCCGCCGCTTGGACGTGAAATAAGCGCCGATTTTGTCCCCTCCTCGATGCCATGGCAAGATGGCGAAGTTCCGATGCAGGAGGCGTATCGCCGAGCACAACGAGTCCCCACAGCACAAGAAAGTGTCGTACCCGAAACCCCGCAGGTCTCCGAGCGCGGCGACTCGCCGCCGCCGCCGCCGCCGCCGCTTGGCCCCCAAGAAGCTCACGACAGTTCCAGCTCGGAATCTGGCGATACATCTGCGTCAGAGTCGTCGAGCTCTAGTAGCTCTTCATCTTTCTATGGCTCGCAGTACCACACGCAGACGTCCCTATTTGGCATTGAGCTGCCCGAGGCACTAGTGGTCTCGTATGTCAGCTCCAATTATAAGAACCGTAAAGCGGCGCGAGTGTCTACGGACTCGCGCATGTATCATGCGGCTCGCCGGTATAGAGAGGCGGGGCATACGGTGCCGTACCGGCGAGATGACTAGCTCTTGTTGGCTGGCGGGAGGAATAGGCGTTGGCTCAATTACGGATTTCGCTAACTCACAATGGATGGACTTCTGGATTCATTTTTTTCGGATTATTTGTATCATATTTTCGCACTGTCCGCCGGCTTTCTCGTTTTTTCAATCGTACGTGTACAATAGCTGATGAATTTTATCTGTGGTACTACTTCAAGTGCTTATGTTCCTCGTCCTCTTACAGCGCGTTGCGACATGTTATTTCACTCGCCGGCGACGTCTCCGCCGTCCTTGACTGGCCCCCCGATGCGCCGACGAGCGCAAGAAACATCGGCCAGTCGCCCATTCTCCCGACCCGTCCGAGAGCCAGGCGCCGTTTGAGTAGCCCAGCAGAATGGGCGTCCTGGGTGCGTGCGTGCCCATCTCGGCCATCCGCCTCCCTTCGGCACCAGCCCCAGCTTCGATCGAAGTTCAACAGAGCCGCCCTCAGAATATCACCTTCGATCGAGCCCGTCGGAAGATCAGTAGCGTCGCCGTCGGCCTAGCCAGCACATGGGATCCCGGACGCATCACGCGAAGAAGGAGCGACCATTTACCGAAAGAAGAAGACATCGCGCGGTAAACAGACGCTGACGAATCGCCCGAGAGCTCGGCACGGTGGGCAGCCCACCAGCCGGTCCCGCTGCCCACACGTCCTGGGTCCGGCGAACAATCCCCTCCCTCCAAAAAAAAACGACGCAGAGCAATAAAACCACAGCACATGTAGAACAGAAAAGGCCGAAGGACGGTGTGTGCAAAAAGTAAAACACCGCGTACGCAAAAGCCAAAAGCCACCCCAAACCACACGAACCCCCCTCCAAAAAAAACACCCCTCCCCGCTCTCAAACCAAAAAAATAGAAACATAACAAGAAGCAGAAAAAAACGCACCACACGGATTGCTCACGTCGCACGGCAGACTGGCCTGCACGCACTGGTTGCACGCCTGCTTGGACGTCGTCGCGGCCGCGGTGATTTTGCGGGGACCTGGGTGGGGTGGGCGAGTTGGTTGGTGAGTAAGGCCGGGTGGGTGTTGGGTATGAAGGGAAGGGGAGGAGAGAAGAGGGGAACGGGGTGCGCGCGGATGGGGAGGCGGGGAGGCGGGGAGGGATGTGGAGGAAGGAACGGGATGCGCGGGGGGAAGGAAGGAGGTGGATACGAGAGGAAGAGGGGGGACGGGACGGAGGACGGACGTCGAGTGGTAATATAATAACAGATAAAAGCCTCAGCCCCGAGAACAGCGGCGGACGCGTAAAGATCCACCGACCGAAAAAAATTGGGGAGACGAAGGAAGAAGAAGCAAGGGAGGTGGAGGAGGAGGAACGGAAAGCGGAAAGCGAAAAGACGAAGAAGAAGAAACAAGAAAAAAGCACGCACCCCCGCCTGCACCCTGCAGCGCGCCCGCGGAGGCCTTCTCGGCGGCGTGGCGGAGTATAAGGGAAAGGGAGGGGGAGGGGAGGGGGAGGGGAGGAACGGAAGGGGATGATGGGAGGACGGACAACACACCTCCTTGCAAGCTGGTCCCCGCAATGCTAGCACTTGTGCGGCAGGTCGCCCGTGTCTGCGGGGCGGTTAACTATGTATGGTGCAGGGAAGAAAGAGCAGACACGATGGTATGGTACCGGCGCAGGAAACGGAAGATGCCACCACTTTATGCTACGCTCCAGACATACGAGAGCGCATATGCCTCGCGACGTGCTGGGGACGCGTAAAGGTCGCCTGGTACACAGGACACTCGTGGTCGCCGCCCATCGTTATTCTGTCAAGTCTCTACAGTCCGTTCCGTGCATCAAGTCGTTTGCTGTTTATCTAGCAGCAGTGTATGTCTCAGTACTCGCAGTAAGTTTCTTGTCAATGCTGGGCGTGGAGCAGTCGTCCTAGCAGTAGTGGAGCAAGCGGTATAGTGAAAGGACACCAATCGCGGCCCGGTAAGCCGGGCTTTCGATTTGTTTGCCCCGGCATGCCATCGGCATGTCCGGCACTGCGCGGCTTCAGAACAATTTCACTCTGCTCTTTCCATAATGATCCCAATTTCTTGCTTGCAAATGCGCAAGATCTCCAACCAAGCAGCTGAAACTTGCGCATTTGCTGGAGGCACCGCGGCTTGTCAAATCAGGGTCGAAGGTTTATGGGCGGTATACTGTCCGATAAATACTGCAGTATCCGCGTAAAAAAATGATTTGCATGCTGGTGACAGAAGAGACATGATTGTGGATGCTCAAAAAAAAAAAGCATTGTACTTGAGAGCGAAGAAAAAAAAAGAGGAGTTTCTGCATGAAAGTCACCAGAAACCGTGATGCAGACTCTACTTTGCCTAATACCTCTGCGGCCGTCTCCGTGAAATGGATGGATTCCTATGATCAGGGTCACGTCGCCGTCGTCATGCGCATCTTACTCCCCCGCGAAAAGGAGCTCTGGAAAGGATCGTGTACATTTGATATCAAGGAATCATGCCGCCTGAGAATTGAGGGCGAATCTGGAAACTGGTGGACAGGCCAGGATAGAGCGGATTCCCGGCAGTTCATCGACAAACTGCGGTGGATTTGAACATAAATGATGTAAATTGTCTACATTATTTAAAATTGCTTGCTAGACAGGCTCAAAGCTCGCGAATAGGACAAGGTGAACAACATACCTGGGCGAGGAGGGTGTGTAATTGACGCATCTAAAAAGCCGTGCACAACCCGAACCGAAAGAGGCCAACATAGATCTAGACTGAAACGACAAACCAATAGGGCAACCGTCTTGACTTTCGGCTCTGAGCTTGAGAACTTGTTGTAATGCTGCTGGAAACTCATAGTCACGCAGAAGTCGAAAGAATGGAACAGTCCGGCTGAAAAATATTTGTTAGGTTGGGCATAATTCATTCAGTTCGACTCGAACGCGCTCCGGTCAAATGACGTGCTGAAGAAGTCGTATTTCTTGTGTTCAGGGACAGAATACATTGGCCATCCAATACACACAGAATATAACTTTGAGGCTCTGAATGGGTAGAACTTGTTGGGAGGAGGAGTGGAATCATTGTCAACTCAAACTTCAAAATTGCGCCGCTAAGCTCATGGCACGTTGAACATGAACCTTTCCTACTTTCACCGTGCCCCCTTTCCTACACGGAGTTCCATCCCAACTCCTGAGCTAATATCTGGATAGCCTAGGAAATCTGGTCAGTGTCCACTAAACAACGCGATGGGAGAAAAGACATACGAGATGCTTGCTGAAGAAACGCGAGTGCTGGAATCCGCCTGGCGTGAACCAGAGTCCAGGTTTTCCGGTGGGGCGATAGCAGCCTCTCAGTTCCCCTTCCTCATCCAATCCCCAAATTCTGGATCCGACCTTGTCTTTGATTCCCTCCCCGAAGATGGCGACAGCATTAGAAATAATCGGCTGATGCCCGGTGCTGCTCAAAGGAATTCAGCACAACAAGGTGAAGCAGAATCTGAACCCACGCGAGAACTATCACGTCAGCGACAATCTTGGACCCATCTTGGAAGACGAGTCCGTCCGGTACGACCTCTTTAACATCCACCCCTTGTTTAATCTGGGCCAAGCCTGATTTAGCATCGGATTGATGGAGACGTTACCATAAATTACCTTGACTTTCCCATCGATGATCAACTGGCCGCAGCCAATGTCGAGCACTGAAAATTTGCCACATTAATGAGGTGCAAAGTTCGTGGCACGTGTTTATACTTGATCCAGAGGATGTACGATCTAAAAAGAACCCGATAAGGCCTACCTCCCCGCCTCCAGGAGTCAGCTCCCACGTAAGCTTCATCCCAGCCTTGGTCAAATCATCGTGTAGCTTCTGGTCGAGAGCCTTGAGCCGCTGCGTGCCACCTCCGGCGGCAAGTTGAAGATTCAGGGCGTGGGGCATGGAGTGATTTACAAAGTCCGCATCTTCGATCGTCTGGCGCTCGGAGAAAGCAACACTGAATATCACTTTGTCGGCCGTGCCAGAAGACATCACGCAAGTAGCACCCCGCTGGACCATGGTGACCTATTTGATTGGAAATTAAGTAGCTGCCGCCTGTACCTCAGGGGTCTCCGAACAGGAGACGCACCTCTGCAGCGCCTTTGGCAACGAAGTCTTGACACATATCGGCTCCCGAGTTGCACTGGTAAAATATTAGATTATCCGACGTAAAGAACTGAAAAAGATACACATACCGCGCCTACAATGATGACTCTCTTGCCTTTGAATGGCGCTGCACCATGATGTTGGTCCGAATGGTACAGATGACCAGAAAACGAGTCCATTCCTCGCCACATGGGTACTTTAGTGGGACCATTCCCTGTGGCCATCACAATGTGCTTCGGCGCGAGTGTGACGATGTCGCCCTCGCGGTCTACATTCACAGTCCAGCGGCCAGTTGCAATATCGTAGGTGGGAGTCGGTAATACGGTGGCTGCAAGCCACACATGGATCTCATGCCCGATGGCATATGCCTCGAGGAAATCCGCAACCTTCTCTTTCGGGATAACTTTGGGAAAGTTTTACTTTGAGCCACGTCAGTAGCTGTAGAGTGGAGATATTCGTAGTTAAAAACGCTTACGGCCATGGATGGTACAGAACTTGATACAATGTCAAAACAGACCCAGCGTTGAGAACTTGAAACTTACATGAACAATGGTGTGCTGTAGTGTGCAGGCGAAGATTGGGGTATCTAGAAACGAGCTCGTCGTCAGTAGTTGATGCAGCACACAGGTGGACCGGTTACCGTCTTCGCCACACGTCTCCGACCCGCTTGGTCTTCTCTATAACCAAGGAACGAATACCCATTCGACCGAGCCTTGCAGCACACATGAGGCCGGCCTGACCGCCACCGACTGGAGGAAGAGCTGAAGCAAAGTACGAAGCAAACAGGGTCACGAACTGATGAGCACAGTGGGATCGGCCTCAATATCTGCAATTTTCTTCGCATGATCCTCCTCCAAGTGGTGTCTGAGAAGCCGGCGGGACGCCCAGTAGGTTCCTCATGGCCAAGAAGGTCTTCTAAGTTGGTGAGGACCGTGAACGCCTTCCATTCGCCTTCTGCATCTCGCAACAAACGGACATATCCGCGTCTCGAGCGGGAGGAGAGTTTATGGAGAACGTGAATACAGCGGCTACACCCTGTGCATTGGGGTTCCCAGGAACTGAAAAATTAGCAGGCGGACCGATGGTGGACGTCGTTTCGATTTGAAAGTGGCTCAATCTGGCGGTTTCAAACCTAGTTTTACCATCGGCGGATTTGGCAGCCAGAAATTCCGCTATCTTAGCAGGGCCAGCGAGTGTGCGGAACTCCCAGGAGAAGCAGAGAAGGTCTACAAAAAGTCAGCGACGATTGTGAAATTCTTCATAGCAGGATCGACCTCGTAGCCACCCCGTAGGAAGGAAACATGCAGCGAACGCAGTGGCGTCTGTGACAGAGTTTAGGGCCGCAATCCATCCGTTTGCGACGGCCATCGTATCTCGGGATTCATTTTAGACTTTGAAGGTTGGAGAGATGACGGTGTATTGGGGAAATGGCTGCAGGTACACAAAGGCCGTGTGGGTCGATATAAGGCATGCTAAAAATAAAACTTTCATTCGCCGATCACAGAAAACCGCGGGAGCGCGCGTGAGCCAAAAATATCCCGGGTTTGAGGGCAAGGGCCTGTGCGTAGTAGTGGCTGCAGCAGAAGATGGCCGTGATGCGTCGGCACATCGAAAGGCCCCGGACTCAGAGAGCGTTCAAGTGAAGGCAGCCAGAACACGAGATCGACCAACGATTCAGCAGCGAAGAGAATGAATTTGCCATGGAAAGAGAGTCGTGAGCCAGAAGAAAGCCGTCAGATGGGATTGATAGTGGCTCTACAAGGGAAATCCAGCCAAAACCATCGGTAAATTGGAAGCCTTGGATGAACTTTGCAAAAACTCGGAGCCCAGTCAGACCGACTCTGACCGAGATCGGAGAATCACCTATTCACAATGCCTCTGGAGATTGGGGGGAATGAACCGAACTGCTATAAGAAGCGGGCTACGAGAGGTCTGGTTCTAGACGCGCCAGTACCTTTATAATAATTTTCTGAATCCTAGCATGGATGTGGGAAGAAGTAATTGCAAACGGCTGTGCCGGGTTTCGAGTTGGTCGTGTTTCCCCCCGGCTAACGTCGGCCCGACTCAGCTTGCGCTTACTAACTACAACTTCTGCGAGACAAATTTGCTACTTATAAGGTGCGCAGTGCTAAAGCCCTGAAAGCGATTTCATCGATTTTGGCTGCATTTACCTGACTTCCTTACGATGATTTTTAGATCTTTAGCGTGACTGGTGGCCAACTGGTGGCAGATCTTCTTATGGACACAGTCAAAATTTATACGAAGATGATTCCGGACCGCGCGCATTTTACCCAGCGAGCTGGATCCCTAGTATTTTTTGATAAAAACCGACCTTGAGGCCTATACGGTCTCGTTCCCTTCCTTTTGTTAATTACTTACCGCTTCGTTTACCGAGTCTTTCCTTTTGGTATTATTAGTTACATGTCACACTCTCAGCGCCGTTCCCTAACGCGTTCGCTGAGAGTGAGTATCTCTTATTTTATTCTGTATATACCTTACTTATTGTGTCCTAGAGGGTCTGTTTTTTAGGTATTTAATAAAATAGCGCCGTTTCCCTAACGCGTTCGCTGAGAAGGGTCGCTGTTTTTTATTTTTTCTTCCAAAAACCTTCCGCCGATATAGTTCGATGCTCGGATCGCTTGGGCACTTTCTGTGCTACCCAACTGGTCCCTTCTTTCTGACAGCTGGCCGCACCTCCATGCCAGACGAAACGCTCCAGTGGGTCCTTCTGTCAACTTGGATGTCGTCTGTTCTTCAGTGTGACAACTGATTCTCCCTCCAGTCCTGGATTTTCTGTGTTTTCTACAGCTGTGCAGCGGATTTATAGTATCTTTCCGAGTCCACCAGCTTCCGCCACTGGATGCTTGCCCAATTCTATTAATTCCTTCATCCTCGGAGGCTTAATGTAGTGGTTATTCCTTGTTCTCTAGCTATTTTTCTCGTTTCTTGTTCATTTCATTGCGCCTTTCTTGCTTCTAATGCGTAGTAGCTAAATTACTTACTGCTCCGTGTAGTGTGCTTCTTTTTCTCGCCGGTGCTCCTACAATTATTTATCCGTGCAGCATTTGAAACATCCGGGCCGGACCGCCGTTCCTTGTCTTCGACCTTGACGAGCTACAAGCATCAGCGGCTGCTCAACATCCAATTTTCGGGATTTGTTGGGTCTGCTGCGATCTGCGTCACCGTATTTCCGTCGCCCCAACATCTGTGGTGCCTTTCTTGTTTTTCGAGAGTGTTCCTTCTCAGCTGGCAAACCGGCGCAAACTGGCTGTACCTGAGACGGAAAACTGTTTCGAAGCCGCAATGTTCAGCTGCGTTAACCATGGCCAATTCCGACCAAACTTCCGCTTTTAAATGTAGTCTTGAGGGTAAAGAGATTACTCTGCTTTTCGGTTATGGTATGCATGCATTTATATGGGCTTCGATTCTTGAATGGCACTCCTGCGAACTCAGCGATATATCTTCTTTTAGCCATAATTTTTATGCCCTTGCCGAAGTAGTCTTGGCCTTAAAGCGCAGTGTAGGAGTGATAAAATTATCGAATGGGACTGCTCTTGCAATGGCGACACCAATTTTGAACACAGACCCATGGCGGTCCAAGGAGGAACAGAAAATCGAGATGGATTGATCAAACAATGGCGACAGGAGACAGGCAAGCCTTGAAAAAAAAAGTCGATCCCTAGCGCGTGAATAAACTAGAGTCAGGAAGAGAACTCATATATCACCCATCCATCTCGTCGGCTGTAAATATCATTCATCAGATGTAGAGCCAACGGACATTGGTAGTGAACATACAGGCGGTTGAATAGTTCCATTCCAGATCGCCGTCGTCAGTAGTAAACTTGAAGCCCAATTTGGCTAGCGTGTCGAATTGGGCAGCTACAGCACACAACCCATGTGGAGGTGTCCTCTCCGAGGCTGTGCTGCACGGTGAATGAGTCCAAGCCCCAGCCGGCATCGCGTCTCGATGTGAAGATTGTGATGATAAGGTCATAATCGAGTTCGGGACACCAGCAATAAATGAATAGATCCTCCAGGTGCGGGAGCAGCGTTGCAGATGTGAGGCATTCAAGGAGGAGATTGCTATAGGGAGGGATATTGAGCGACAGCCTGCTGAGAGAGTGGATAGTGTCCAGGAATTCTGTGAACTGCTCTGGTGTCCAATCATCGACGTCAAGATGAAGAAAACATAAATCGCAAGCGGATCGGACTATAATGCTTGGAAAACCTCGAATGGGACGTTATCGACTGGCCGAAGCCATACAAGTTGTGGAAGGGTAAGAGAGTCGAAGATTCTCCCGTATTCCCCGGTGTTTGCGGAGAGTACCAAGGTTTCGAGGTAAGGAGACATTATGGGCACCGGCGAGTCGGGTATTCCGCCCTCGGAGTCGAGAGACGTCCAGAGATACACCAGCTGCGGGCAGGAAATCAACACCTCGTAGAACTGGGAAACCGAGATGTCCCGGAGCTCGAGATGGTTTAGCAGGGAGAATGCACTGAGATTGAACGTGGGAGCTCCAATGGCGAGGTAGAGGAGCTCGGGGGTGTCTTTGAAGATAGCCACTCGGTCGCCGCTCGTGAGGTCTTTGGAAGTTATCGTGAGATGGTGGAGAAGGGGGAAAGGGCCGAGGATGCCATTACAGATCTGAACATCCGTGGAAACGAGCGAGACTTTCAGAGCCCGAAGCTGCCGAGAATAGGCTGCGATGAGAGGGAATATGGCTGGTGGAAGAGCAACGGAGGAAGAAAAGGACAAGGATAGCGGCTGCCCTTTCGCGCGGCCGACCCAGCCATGAAGAAAAGTGTGAGTGTCATTATTCGATATATCCCGGCACGCGCCATCAAATCCACGCGCAAAGAGGTCCACAGCCGACATGTCGCAAAGGCAATCTCCCTCCACTTGCGACATACGTGTGAGAGATCAAGTACCGGAGTTGGAGCTAAGAAGAGATTTGAGTTTTCAACACAATAGAGGAATATTAATGATGTGATTTCGGGTGGAACTGTGCAGGGAAAACCGGTGGCAAGGATGAGCGCATCGTCCAAGTCGCGTCGTTGACCCTTCAAATCGTCGTATCCGCTGTCCAATTCACGCACCGCGCGCTGCAGCACTTCTATTTGGACCCCCAACTCACGACGTCGCTTCTCCAAAAGATTCATCTGTGAGGTATTACGCGATATCCTGGCTTTAATGTCCTCTATTTCGGCGCGGCGTGTCTGCTGAGCGAGAGCTTCAGCTTTTATGGGACATGTGGAGCTACCACAGCTCTCCGAGATCCTAACCATCGGGAACGCGGCGAAGGCAGAGGAGGTCAGGAAGAAAGAAGAGCGAGGCTGTGCTGCAGCAAACAACCCCAACTGATCGGAGGCCGGCTTGAGGGTTTTTTTTTCGGAATGTTTAGTAAAATGAAACTTAGGACTTGGTCTACAGAAGTATTCCTTCCTTGCGAGAGAATAATGACCGTAAGTTCTATTATTTCACAGAATACACAGAATAAACTGTAGAGCCACCCCGTCCATCGTAGATCGTCTTGGCGAGTACATGAGGCTGTCATCTTTGGGATGATGGTGGTTCGGGTTCCAGAACGATGACAAGTTCAAGGATCTGCAACTGAAACCGGAAGTAATTGACGTGATTGATCGGCTGATGCGAGCTTTCTCACCTTTCCACCGTCTTCCACCGCCCAGTCCCATTCAGTTTGAAACAATGAAGGATTGTCTTCGACTTAACGAGGACTGCCAATTAGCTGTATCTCACGACCAGTACCAGTAGGCAACCCACAATCCATTCTCCTCCTCCACATGCCACCTACTGGTCACCTCCTGATGCTCCACTGCTCATTCGCTTCTGTGGTTTGATTTCAGCAATGACGTTTGTGTTTTCAGGGAAGTATTTATAGCTTCTCTTTTTATCTCGTTTTCTCATTCCCCCGGCTCAAGTTCCCGCTTCGCCTTCCTCACGCTTAAGATCATATCATGTTCACGAAATTCTGGTCAGTCTTTCCTTCTTGAACCACGACGAGTAGCCAATTCTCACAGCACCCTGGCTCTCGCCGTCTCCTCTGCTCTCGCAATTACGATCACGACGCCCACGTCGATAACGTCGGGCAACACAACAACTATCGAATGGATTGGTGACTCGTCCGACCCGTGCGTGCTCTAGCTTGCTTGACAATTGCTTACTGATTTTTACTATTATATAAAAAAAG
Source organism: Mycena rebaudengoi (assembly GCA_029282285.1). Taxonomy (NCBI): domain Eukaryota; kingdom Fungi; phylum Basidiomycota; class Agaricomycetes; order Agaricales; family Mycenaceae; genus Mycena; species Mycena rebaudengoi. The sequence goes on along the minus strand of JARJCX010000425.1, from coordinate 1,166 downwards.
GATATTCTCCATCGAGCTGATGCACCCCTCCTTTGCGCGTGTCCACTTTTCACTTCTACCTGCAGCTACCGACCACGATGTTTGTGTAGAATGACGCGTTTGCGATCGCAAACAATATCAATTCATCCGACAACAAAATCAGCCTGGTGATTCCCTCGGTCCCCACAGGGTGTGTTTTTCGATCCGTTCTGCAGTGGCCCTACCCATATTAACATACCCCTCCTCATTGCAGGGATGGATACACGCTGCAGTTTGTGAACGTTACCGATATCTCGAAGATTTACGCAACGAGCTCCTCGTTCTCAATCGGCGCCGCGCGGCCGAAGATATTGCCAGCGCCAGCGGGGGCCCTTCAACTACGTCCGGGGTGCCGGGGATCAAAATCTACCTCTTTAGGCGCGTCCTCCACCGGCAGCAGAACTTCCTCCGCAAGGCGAGCACCGCCGTCACCGCTCTTTTGCTAATTTTAATGTTTTTGCCTGTTCTTCAGTGTCACTGGATCAAATGCCTCGGGCTCCGCGTCTCTCACTGGTTCGGGATCCTCAGGTAGTCCCACTGGCGCTGCTCCTCGCGCACTCTCCGGCTCAGTTACCACGGGTGTTCTGGTCGCATTAGGCATCGTTGCTCTTGCGCTCTAGTCATCACGTCCCCACTGAGCGTTGCGTACATTCTGCACCGCATGACGGGCACTTTTCATCAAGGATGTGCGCCCGTCTATACTCCTGACAAACCTGGGCCCCTCGGGCACGGACCTTTCTACGACCTTGTATTTTGGTATGGACTTAGCATGAACTACTACTACGCTACGCACCCTGTTCTTCGGACACTTGGATGCCGCCTAGATTAGACTACACTACTCCGTTACTGGTTACCATCCTCCGCTTCGTAATCACCCGTAATACGAGATTTAGAATGAAGGAGGGGCGATTGTAATTACGATTGGCGAATCGCATGAGACGATTCTTCATCCTTGAGGCGTGAGCGTGGCGAAGTTGAATTACTCAATTGGCTTAAATCTCCGTGACTCTTGGCCACCAAACTCAACCGCCTAATATAACATTATTGCTTCATGATTATGATCCTTCATTGAATCATACTATTATACAAAAGTATAGGTAGTAGGTCGGTATGTATTACACAGCATGGTCCCGTTTATGAACGCCGGT